>CM076584.1:537416235-537792665 GCA_034641835.2 Pinus albicaulis
TAAGGAGGCTGCGGTCAAAGGTGGCCAAGTGGAAGTCAACCGTAGATTCCCACGGTGACAGGACTCTG
Source organism: Pinus albicaulis (assembly GCA_034641835.2). Classification (NCBI taxonomy): domain Eukaryota; kingdom Viridiplantae; phylum Streptophyta; class Pinopsida; order Pinales; family Pinaceae; genus Pinus; species Pinus albicaulis. Next base: position 537,416,304 of record CM076584.1, read on the forward strand.
TTTCTCATCACGTGAAGATTTGTATGACCATTTCTAATTTATGGGAGACACATCAACACCTGTACACGGCTCCATAAGCCAAATCCAACATCCACTCTTCATAGATTTACTCCTCACCGCGGCCATGATGCTGTATCTCTGGACGTGATGGTTCATGTGTCTCTATCAGCACAAACTTTAGGGAATTAGTTATATCACCTTTGTTATAAATAACGCGTTTGCATACACATAATAGTTAGCCTCCATATAGCTCTGTAATGTAATTGCGTTGCCACTGCGCTGTAATATCATCTCTCTGTTATGACTGCATTTTAATATATAAGAAGACTTTGTTTCCAAGCGTAATTCATATTTGAAGGCTGTTGCCCGAGGCTAGTGCAGAGGGCCCCTGCACACGCTGAGGTTTTGTGCATTATTGTATAGTTTCTTGTTTTATTTCTTTAAGTTCATTGTGCCATAAGTCATTCACGTGTTTATACATTGCATCTTTCATGGTATTTATGCTTCATCTCTGTTCATAATCTTTCATGCTTTACATTTTACTTCTGTCCATAATCTTTCATGTTTTATGTTGTTGTTAACTGATCAATGTTCTTGTTTCAGATTACAAATAGGCAGCCCGGGTATTTGCATATCTTTTGACTAATGACATGGAATCAATATTTTTCTGCTGCTAATTTACTTTTCTTAGTTTTTGTTTAATTCCAGCACTGCTTTGTTTATTTCATTCTTGCACATTTGCTTCAGTAGTTAGATTTAGATATATTAAATTGCTCATGTCATTTTCAGTTACCTCCGAAAACCATAGCTGGACTAATGGTGAGGGATTGAAGTATGAGTGTGTAGTTTGATATTAGTTTACTTTCTGCAAGTTAGAAATATTAAATTGCTCATGTCATTTCCAGTTACCTCCAAAAGCCATAGCTGGACTAATGGTGAGGGATTGAAGTATGAGTGTGTAGTTTGATATTAGTTTACTTTCTGCAAGTTAGAAATATTAAATTGCTCATGTCATTTTCAGTTACCTCCGAAAACCATAGTTGGACTAATGGTGAGGGATTGAAGTATGAGTGTGTAGTTTGATATTAGTTTACTTTTCTGCAAGTTAGAAATATTAAATTTCTCATGTCATTTTCAGTTACCTCCGAAAGCCATAGCTGGACTAATGGTGAGGGATTGAAGTATGAGTGTGTAGTTTGATATTAGTTTACTTTTCTGCAAGTTAGATATATTAAATTACTCATGTCATTTTCAGTTACCTCCGAAAGCCATAGCTGGACTAATGGTGAGGGATTGAAGTATGAGTGTGTAGTTTGATATTAGTTTCTTTTTCTGCAAACTAGATATCAAGTTGCTCAAGTTGTTTATGGTTACCTCCGAAAGCCATAGCTGGACTAATGGCGAGGGATCAGAATATAAGTTGATGTAATTTGATTTAGATTTACTTTGTTGCAATTCTTGGATTTCTTTAAGCATAGTTTCTTTTGTGTTTAGACGGCAGCAAGGATAGTTTGGTTTTCATGCTCAATAGTTCACTGTTTGATTTATTAGGCTAGCAGCACACTTTCATTTCCTTTCAAGTTTTGTCATTGTATGTTTCGAATTCCTTTTTAAGTTTGAAGTTGGTAAATCATTATAAAGGATATCATTGCCTTGAACAATCATAACCATACTTGTTTTTATTTTAGAATTTCCATCTCACATTAGAAAACCAAAAACGACAAAAATATAAGAAATAGGTTATCTTGCACATATAGTGCGCCACACTTCATCAGTTTACGAATCCTGGATTGATAAATTAATGTAGCAATTTAGGACACACTAAATTGACCAAACACCTACCCTCTTATTCTTCTAACTAAGAAGCAAAAACAAAATTCAATATTCCAACTAGCTGAAAGCTAATGGGGAATATTACAGTCGTCCCCTCCCAAATTTTGCTTGTCCTCAAGCAATTGTAAAGGTGAGTGCTGCAACTTTTCTTATCCTTCCCTTGTGAAACCTCCATGTGATAAGCTCTCCTCATGACCCAAGTGTCTCTCAACCAATCCATCCATGAAATGATCCTCCCAAGTATCCATGAGATGCATCTCCTAGATTCTCAAGTTAACCAAATGGCTCCTCTCACAAGGAAAAAAGTGGTATAATGTAGCAATAATGTGATGCTCAATATTCTCCCTAAAGAATGAGGCATAAGAAATGGGGAGAATCTCTCTCCCAATGGAAACATTCAATCTATATGTCATCCCTCCAAATATTCCCACAACAATAATAAGATCATCTATATATGGGACCAAAATCAAGAATACATAAGCTGCCATATGAAATACCAGAGGAGGATCATAGTACCACATGTCGAACCAGCACATTATATCTCTTGAATGCCTCAGAACATTATATGGTAAGTGGTTTCCCCACCACTTTTTTTTCTGCCACAATCTTCTCACATGCTTGGAGAAGGTGAATGAATTTTGGTGCCAATGGAATACACCTTGAATAATATATCATCTCCCTAAAATATCTTAGGGAGTGACCCTACCCAACACTGCTTATGGTCTCAATTAGACCATGAAGTTGATAAGAAACAGTTCTCCCTCTTAGAGCAATGAGATGTACATGAATGGTAAAGGAATGAAAATACTCATCTAGTAAATCATTATGCATAAAAACATGATCCTTACTATGTACCTTGATCAAACTAGTGTAGTGGCTCATAGATGGGCCTCCTCTCTTCCCCAATGAGGACAAAAGTGGTTGTGATAACTCTATCAAATATTCATGTCTCTCCTCCATCTCCAAATAATCCATGCATCTCCTAATATGTTGATTTACCTCCTCTTTGTGGCCTTTCTAAATAAATCCCTCTATAATGGTATGATATGTCCTCTTGAAATCAGTATGGTTGGAGAGAAACTCCTCATGTGTTGCATGAAGTAGCTTCTCCTTGAGCTTAGAATCTCTAGTTAATAAGATTCTACTCTAATAGTAGATGACCCCATCTCTCACTATATATCTCCCATATGAATACTGGCCATCTAGTATCCTGCATGCAAAGAGATCCTTGGAGTATTCCACCAACAGCTGGGATCTCCAATAAGGATCTACTCTCCATAGTGACAACGTTGATGATCTACCATGTAAAGTATCGGTAATGTGGCTGCCCCCCTATTTGACATCTCCCATTCCAAAGTCACATACCGGGATGCTTCTATCCTCCCTTTTCTGCTCCTCCTGTAGTTGCTCATGCTCAAGTGTGAATTTTTTGGAGGTTAGCCTTCCAAGGGAAGCTATCACCCATCCAAAAATTTCAAATTTTGGCGAATGTATGCATGAATAGCCACCATCCTCTACCATATATGGAATATTTCTCCCCAGGTGGGAGTATCTTCTATGCCTCCAAAGCCAAGGAGTGGTCTCCTTGCACCATGATGGTGCCATCCTTCATCCCTGCAACATCCTCTTTCAACGCAATATGTGTGGTGAGAGTGGTTAATAATGATATTTGGAGAATTTCACCCTCCTCCTTGAGCCTACCCAAGACTCTCAGCGTTGTGTCAAGTCCTCTCAATGTTCCCACTCCTACTGGATCTATGAGTGGTGCAACATGTTGTGAGACATTTATCACTAGCTCCTGATCAAGTGGCCTCCCAGGTGGAATGCCACGAAACAGTAATGTCTCATGAGCCAAAGTCATCCGCATAACTAATAGGACTATTAGGTCCTTGCTTCCACTGCACAAATCCAACTATTTTTTCTTTGTAGAAGCTGTCTGAGAGGGATAAGTTTGCATCCCCCTAATCATCTTATGTTTGCCACTCTTTTTATCCATCCACTCCATCTAAAAATTCTCCCAATCGGTGGTGACCTTCCCCAAAGTAATCAACCACTGCACACCCAATATCACATTGGTGCTAGGTATTTAAACCACAAAGAAGTGATCAATCAATGCATATTTCCCCATGGTGACAGATAAATATGGAACATAATGCATGCACTGCATAGTCCTAGCTCCTAGGACCAAAACTGAAAATCTCTCAAAATCATCAATGGGTATTTTCCTCCTCTGCACTATTTGGGCATTAATAAAGCTGTGGGTATCCCCACTATCAATCAACATTGAAACCCTCTAATCCTGAATGGAACCTCTAACTCTCAAGGTCAAGTATTTGGGTACTCCTCTCAATGATGAAAGGGCCCCTCCAATTGGACCAAATACTCCATTCCCACCTTGTGGTGGTGGTGGATCCTCTCCTACTATACTAGCACTATGACCTCCTTCTGGTTCCTTTTCTTCTTCCTCCTCATCATCAGAAAATACCTCTATATAGTGTGCCTTCCCTACTGCACATCTATGTCCAGGTACCCATGAATCTTGGCATGTGAAGCAAAGCTTCCTTCTCCTCAAGTCTTTTTGGACATCATCACTAAGAGGATCTTTTTTTTGGCTCTCCTTTGAAGGATGAGCCTTCTCATCTTTTCCCTTTGATGGAAAAGTGGGTTTTTGTTGAAATTTTGCCTTTGCTCTTGGCAAGGCATATTCTAGATCTCTATCCCTTTCAATGGCATCTTGAAGGGTAATGGGTTTGGTTGATTTAACCAACCCATGTAGAGGTTATGCTAGCCCATCAATAAACATATAGACCCTCCTAGTTGTAGATAAATCAGGAACCATAATAGAAAGTTTTAGAAATTCAGAAATATAAGTTTCTAGATTACTTGATTGTTTGATCTTAGATAGCCCAATGAAAGGTGCCTCTGGGTCTCTTCGATCAAACCTCTCCACCAACCTCCTTGTGAACTCTAAATATGCAGTCACACTAGCATGAACCAATGTAGAAAGGCCATGAAACCACTAATCATGTGCTTCACCCTCAAGGTACAATGCTACTATTTTGATGGCTTCCATCTTCGGTACTTGGTTCAACTGGAAGTAGATGTATATCTTTTCTACCCAAGATTTGGTAGTGCATTTGGATGACCCATCAAAAGTGGGTAAGAAAAATCTTCCCATAGTCTGGTGAAGATCATTGTGTTGTATGAATCCTCCACCTCTATTGTGATGTCGGGGTCACCTATTGTCCTTGATCTGACAGAACTATTGAAAGCTAAAATGGTCCTTGAATCTATGAGATTGAGACTCATACTCAAGAAAATAGTATTTAAGAGTTTCTTGTTCTTGAAACCATCCATTTCCCACTGCTAAAAATGTAGGCATTGTAAAGCATTGGGAAACATAGCGCTTCATTGGTTGATCACTCCACTGATGTGAAATTCTGGCGCCTTCTCCATGTAGAAACCCTTTAGGGGATTCTTTGCTTCTATCCATTCTCATCTCCTTGATTTCTCTTGCAATATCTTGCATGGTTTTAAGAAGAAGCTTGGGATACTCCTTCTCCTCCTCTCCTCCTGATAAGGGAGTTTCTCCCTTGTCTTCTTTATCATCTGTATAATCATATCTCTAGTTTCTTCTTTTAAGATACCTCTTCTCTCTATCTGTGAGAGAATATCCTTCTTCTGATGACATATTGGCTTAGATGCACAAGCTGAGCCAAGATTATGTTCTAATACCACTGTAATATTCCTAAACAGGAAAAGAAACAATATTGAACAAAATAATGGAAATAGTAGTGAAAATCATTGTAAAAATAGATGAGATCAATATGGAGCCATTATATAATGAATATCAGCAGCAAATAAACATAATACATTGAGGCACAAATCAGACAATAGGAACTAACAAGCCTCCAATGAATAAACCCTCTCAAAAGTGAGAGCCTGCCATTATCCAAAATGTCAGAGAGCTGATACAGCACATTCATAAAGAACATAGATATAGTAGGAGGTAAAAAAATTATATAAAATTACTGATATATGCCTCAAGAGATACTATACATGAAGATCTAGGCACTATATCACCTTTCCAAGACAACCCAAGAGGGTTTCTGTAAAATACACCAAAATACAATGTGAGTTACAGCCCTAGGGCTAAGGATTTACTGCAATAGAATAAATGGAAAGATATGGCTGAAGCTGATGTAGAAGTATATGGCTCTCCTCCAATATATTCTCTGGGTGAAAGGCTGACCCCTCCGCTGAAGATATAGCTCCCCAAATATTGTACTGAAATCACCCCTGCAACTCCTCCCTAAAATAACGTAGTCCAAGTCTGAAACTACACTGTAGGGGATAAAAATAAGTTGGCTTGATGCCAAATTCTGAAATAATGCTCAAATTCCTTCCTTGTTGGCCTCCCAATGGAAGGAAACCTTCCTCCACTAAAAACTAGCTTATAAATGGCACAATCCAATTTTCCATTGCTGCACCCTGCAACACAGCACAATCCTAAGAAGAAACTATGTTGTTGAAGAAATTTGTAGCTTGGCTTGATGCTGAAATGTGGAAATGTAGCTCAATTACTTCTCCTGAGTGGGCACTCAAAGTCCCCCGAGGATGAAGGTGGGATTCCCACTCGGGAACACCCTTGTGCTAAACAGCAATGTAGTCCCCGCTAAACAACTGAAGAGAGAAACACGTCATACAGACCATAAAAATAATAATAATCCAATCATGCCTTCTATGGTATTCATCCCCTTCCTTATATGCTTGACGAGCTCCCTCATGTTGGGCCCCACTCATTAAAGCCACTACTTCCATGCATGGAATCTCCCTCCAAAATTGCATTGTCCTTCAGTAAATGTCCACTCCTCCATATCGGCGTTGTTGATTTGGTCAAAGTTGACCCAGTCTACATGCTCTATCCCCTTTTCACACATAAGGGCTCTTAATCAAGCTACTTAGAGGACCTCCATTCACATTTGGAGTGATTTTATTCCTACTAAGGAGATTTATGGGTCTCCCTACCCTCTTATTCTTCTAACTAAGAAGAAAAAAAAAAATTAATATTCCAAATAGCTAAAAACTAATTGGGAATATTACAAAGTGTGTAGTGAAGTACCAGAAGTCCTGAACACAACTACCCCAGAAGAGAAATTGGAAGGACTTGTTGTTGCATTGAAGGATTCACGCACTGAAGTCCAAACGGTCTATGCTAAGTTCGAGCACCAAATTTCTGATCTGCAAATGAAGTTGCATCCTGAAACTCCATCTGAAGTCAGAGCCAAGCACATTGCCGAAGTAAAGCAGGCCACTGACAATATTGATGCTACAGTCACACAATGTGACAAGCTTTTGGACAAGGCTAAGGGTGTTTGGACTTCGGTTCAGAATGACCCTGTGGTACAGCAGCTAGGCAATGAGTTTCACATAAAGGTGCAACATTTTTTTGATATCAGGACGATGGTACCTACTCTTGTTCTTACACAACACCTTGCCCACCTATAGTAGCGTTAGGTAATTTAAACTGAGATTTAGGTCCTGCGTCACAAAGAGCAGCTATTGGAGGAAAGAATGCAACCATGGGTTGAAGAGGATCTTTAGCTATCCCAGACTTTGGATAGCACATTGAAGGCCATTCAGTAGACGTTGAGAAGTATTGATTTGGGCACTGAAGGGCCCACCACTGAGAAATTAGTTCTTCAAGCGCAGGGTGTTGCTATGCAGAGTCTAGAAATGGTGCTCCCTCTCAAATCTTCAACCTCCACAACCTCACCAACCAAAATTTCTACCTCAATTGACTTGAAGTCAATCCCTTCCATTACCATCCACTTCATTTCCTAAAAAATAAAATAAACCACCAGCACAACCACTTCCCTATCCCAATAATAAAGTTCTTTAGTAACCCATTTATAATGTTGTTGGCTCAAAGGGAGGCTTGATCCGGGTTCGGCGTTGTTGCACAACCAACAAAACCCTCTATTACCATCCCTTTTGACAACGACTTGCAGCGCAGATCACAATATCACCTGAGGCAATATTGGGGGATCGCAGAACCAAATTTATTCATCTAGAGGGACAATAGAACGTGACTCTACTAATAAACTTATACTTATGCTTATTTGGAACTACGCGGATGCAATTATCTACTTTCACAGTCTATGCCCTATTCATCACTTGATACTATTGCGCACTGTGCATTTATCATTCTTATGCACTATTCAACACAATATAATGCATATAAACAACATAAAATACTTCGTGATGCATAAAAAAGCTTCAAGTGAAAATAATAAGAAAAGTACACAAATATACACCGATATAATTCAAACTTCCTTTCCATTATTAATTATATGTCTTCTTCAATACAATACTTCTCTGACCCGCACACACGGCTGTGGGTGGTCTATGCACATAGTTGTAGACTCCTCAAGGCCTTCGCGCACATATCTGCAGAGCCTTCCCTTAGACCCAAAACACTGAAAGATAATACAATTAAAACCTTGATTCGACCATGACTTACAACTTATTCATGATTTCAACTCAATATGATATTAGTTTATATAGCCTTTACATCTTAAAAAAACCATGGTTCATATAACATGGGTGGACTCAAAACTAATAAAGTAAACCAGATCCCTTTACAAAAAGAGGGGCTTTGAACGGCCCCAAAGCCCCTAAAATTTGCGCGGTATATTTATCCTTGCTGGACCATGCACTTTTCTCCTTGAGTTGTGGAGTCTTTTCACCAAAAATGAACCAAGTTGGGCCATGCCCAACATGCCCCCAACACTCACATGTGACTCGTCCTGACTCACTTAGCTGGTGCACCCAAAACCTTCTCTATGATGCTGGTGTAGGTTGTACTTGGAAGCTGAGTCATTTACACAAACTACTTTTCCTCTTGCCGCACGTCCTCTAGAAAAAATTTTGATGTTGGCCCGATGACCTTCTAAAGCACATCTTTGTGATTCTTGCACATCTCCTTCAACTTCACATCAACTATCTCAGACAGTTGAATGGCTTCATCCTATCACCACTTAGTCCTTGTTGTAATCAAATTTTCTTTTCTGCACGGATCCTTGATCTAGCTCTATAGAGCTTTCCCTTCTGTAATTCGAGCGAGCCGATGCACGAGTGCTAAATTCCTCGCATTGGTCTTGATCTCATACAACTGCTTCTACCTCTGTAGTACTTCCTGTTCAATATTTTGAATGTTAGGATCCTCCTGTAGTGAGGTCAAAATTTCCATGGTGTCGTCTAACAACTTTCCACAGTCCTTGACTGTGGTGGAAATTCCTACCAAGGTGATCTTAATATCTGCTTCTCGCTACTCTCTGACCTCTGGTGGTGTGGCTGGTTGCAACTTCATCTATATCTCAGTGATATACATCTGATACTTGAACATGATTTTGTCCATGTTGTTCTTATTCTCATTAATAGAAAGGTTGAGCTTGGAAACCTTCTCTGTTGGGGATTCTTCTGCACTAACCTTGATGTACGGAAGCCCCACACAAGTCTAGCTTATGACATCCTTCAGTTATTTGTGTTTTTTTCAATCCTCATCCCTCTCCTTGATGATGTGATCCATTGCTGACGTGATGTTTGTGTTTTATTTTCTCATGTATTCGATTATCTTCAAGGCACACTATTCTCACACCTTCAACTCGTCCGTGACACCTTAGTTGAAGTCATGCAGTGTCTGAATGGGTAGCGCAACAAGATTCAAGTTCATGCTAGCCCATTTCTTTACTCTCTCTTGATATTCGGTAGCTTCAAACTGCAGTGCTCCTCCACATTCTTGCAAAACTCTAACATCCAAAGTTATTACTATGTGCTCTGCCTCCGCCTATTGGCTCAGTTGTTTTGTCTAGTTGATATTGTTATCTTATAGTCTGTGCAAGCACCTTAGGTTCGTACATTCCCTGTTGCACCTCTGTTAGCACTACTTGTACTGATATTCGATTCTTCTCCATGAATCTTTAGTGATATTCTGCATCTTATCACCAATCTCATTAATAACCCCCTTAGTGAGGCTCATCGGTCTCACGCCCATTGATCGACTGGCCTTGCCTTTTTTTCATGCACATGATGTTTCTAGTACCCTACTATTCACAATAAGTGTTGAATCAACCGCTTCTATATCGGTAAAAGGGTCCTTACCATCCTCCTCTTGATCTGTTCTTTCTATTTCTTCACCATCTTTTTATGTCCCCTTCATTGTTTCTTTCTCTGCATCTTTGCCTACTTGTGTATCTTTCTTGGTTTCCTTCTCTATTGTGGTGTCTTTCTTTATGGCCTTCACTACTGTGGTGTCTTTCCCATTGGTCCCTATTTTTTTTGTTTTAGTGTCTTTAGTGGATGGAGCCCACCAATCTAGTGGCCAGATCTTTGTGACTTGCAAAATGTCAAATTCAGTAACCAGGTATGGTAAGGAGTACCATACTTCATCTACATCCTTTCACACCTTGATGTACACTCTATGAAAGTTGGCCTTGAAATATGCAACTCCGTGGTAATATTCTAACAAATTCAGTCAAAGCCTTGGACGCTGACTCACCATTGTGTGCAGATGCATCTCCATTATACCTAGAAATCTGTATTCTCCATCGCGCGCTTTGGGTCCTTTGAAAAACATAGCGAGGAATACCTCACAGATTCATGAACATCCTATTCCATAGTAGAGAACTACTACTCTTCTGGCTCCTTCCATGCCATTAATGCAATGAGCAGTAGAAACCATGCATAGTGGAACTATTTCCCTTCTGCTTGTGCTTCATGGCAATCCTTAAGAAACTCTTTGCACAGGTAACCAACCTAGTTATATTGCACCCCTTTACTGCACTGTGCATCCAAAGAGAAAATGGGCATTGTTAATTCGTTTGTGCAACATTTCTTAATGATTTTTCCTACAAGGATGTGTGCAGAGAAGCACACAGTTGGATCATCAATGGATCTAATAGCATTGCCCCTCAACTTCTTCAATATGCTGAACTATTTCTTCATTTCCTCAGTGATTGCCTTGTCTTGACTCTTCCCCAAAAACTCCTCGGTGGGGTTCTTTCCTTGGTAGTGAAACATTTTGATACTCCTAATTAACATATCATCTGTGGGTATCCTCTCTCGCATCCAGAGGCACCCATCATGTACCAAAGCCAAAAACTGTCAAACACATATGGTATTTATATTACTTCAACCAAAATGTGGAACGCACAACATATTGAGAAGCCATGCTTGTTTGATTCCTATAGCTCACCTGCATGGCTCCAATATGGTGAAATTTATTGCTAGGTAATGAACCTGGTTCAGGTATCTTATGGGCTCAAAGTGGGGATAATTTCTCCTATCGTTGAAGTCCCAGTCCTCCATCCTTAGGTGCTGTAATTTTTCCAATGGTTTGCCCTCCAATGGCACTTCATTGAGTAGTAGAAGTGTAAATACAATGAACTTCGCATCATCATGGTCCTTCACTAACTCTCCACTTGGCTTCCTGGGTGTTACATATGGCATCAGACTAGAAATAGGCTCTACTTATTCTGCTACAATATCCTTCGAAATTTATTCTGCAATCTCCTCTTCGTCACTCTCTAGGACCTAAATATGTTGTCTCCACTTCTCTAACCACTGCTTAGACCTTTTTTCCTTAGTGACTTTATGCCTTCGGGAATGTCTAACACCAAGGGACGCAACTAGTATTTTTTCCTTTTTTTTCTTTGGCTGCGTTGCTTCTCCTGCAGTCGATTGTTTCCTTAGCGATCTCAGACATGTAGCAACTAGTTTTGTGGCTTTCATGGTTACTTCTAGTCCCCTTCTGATTAATTCTTTGGTGTCCCAGCTATTCGCAGACATACAATGAACCACTCTAGTCTTACTTGGGTGCAAACTTACAATTCTAATTATTAGAAAGAAAAGTGGCCAAATGTGGAGCAAGATGTGATATTTATAAGAAATTTGAATTTCAGATCGCATGATTGTCTTAAAATTCAGCTCATTAATGCGTATTTGGTAGAAAATTTTCCCAGTTACTAATTGATGTGTCTCCCTCGCTCCTTTTAATGAAAAATTCCCTGTCAAATCAAATTTTTTTCTTCCAAAGGTCATATTTCTCATGGACTTTGATAGATCCTCTCTTACGGCACAAAAATTCCTCCCCCTTTGCAGTTCCCTTAGACTTTGACATCCTTTGAATTTTTGTGCAGTAATCCATCTTCGGCAAACTCTGTCTTCGATAGAGTAGTTTATAGTCGCGTGCCCATTTTCAACTGAATGTAACACTAATACTTGCATCCTTTCATATAGTAAATTCAAAGTTCCAGGGACAAAATCATCCCTGTATATCTTCAATCTACTCCCATTCACTCATCCTAGCATCAACTGACCATCCAACTTTGCGAGTTGAAATGCGCCTCCCTCAGAGAAGTTCCTAATGATATATGGCCCCAACCAATGTGTTTGTAACTTTCCTAGGAACTTTTCGAACTTCCTATCATACAATAGTACAAGGTCTCCCACCTTGAATTTTTTCTTCTTGATATGCCCATCATGCCAGGTTTTTCCCTTGTTTTTGCACTTGTTGTTGATAACTTGCAATAAATTTGTCTTCCTCCAAAGTGAGAAATTTCTCCATCCTTTTTTCCATTGTGTCATGGTCCGCGATGTCTGTAAATGTTGCAATTCTCAAACTTGGCACAATATATTCCATAGGCATGAATACTTCTTATCCATAAACCAACCTTAAAAGTGTTTTCCCTATCATCTTCTTGCATGTTGTCCTATATTTCCATAAAACCACTAGAATTCTCATATCCTAGTCATTTATGCTCACATTGCATACTTTGGTGAGTGCATTATCCAAAATCTTGTTAAAAGCTTTGACTGTCCCATTCACATAAGGATGATATGGTGTACTCTTCTAATGGTACGCTTTAAATTCTTTAGTTAACACCTTAATAGTCTTATGAAATAAATGTGAACCCATGTCACTCTTCAAGATCTTTGGACACCCAAATCTGGACAAAATATACTCAAATATGAACTTCACGGTAGTATCTGCGCTGCAATCCTCGGCCCACCTCATAAAATAATGTGTTGCAGTGATGATATACCTTTCTCCAATCTTATTTCCTAGTGGATTGATAGGTCCAACAAATTAAATCTCCCACTTATCAAATACTTTCCATGTTACTTGGTGATTCAAGGTCATTTCATCCCTTCTAGATAGCCTTCCTATTCTTTGGCATGCATCACAAGATCTAAAATACTCCTTTGCATCCTTATGCACTGTGGGCCACCATAATACATCTCTCAAAATATTTTTCACAGTGGCATTCCTTGCATAATGGCCTCCTGCAACTCCCCCATGAGCTTCTGCTAATATATGTTATCTTTCATGCTCAAAGACATGTCTTCATAGTATTTCATCTGGTCCCATTTTATACAAATTCTTGCAATCAATGAAAAATCATCTTCCTTGACTACCAGCTCCTTCTTCTACTATGTAGTGTACTCCGCGGGCGCCATTCCTATAGCCAAAATATGACAAATATCCATGAAGTGATCATCTACAACCCTGATTTCAAACAAATTCGCATCAATAAGGTTCTCCTCAATGCTCGTGGGTTATTCACCTATTTCTATCCTTGACAGATGATCAAATCCAACACTCAATCTCCCTGGCTTGACTATAACTTTAAATTCATACTCTTGAAACAATAAAAACCACCAAAAAATATTTTCTCCTAAAACAGACTTAATCACCAAATATACCAGCGCAGAGTGATCACTGGACATCTTGAAGTGCTCTCCCAAAAAATAGTTCTTGGACTTCTTTAATGCATAAACCATAACCAACCCTTCTCTTTCTGTCATAGAATAGTTCTTCTCCACTTTGTATAGTTTTCTGCATGCAAAATCGATGGGGTGATCAATATCTCCTTCTCCTGGCCACATCAATACTGCACCCAATGCTATGCAAGAGCCATCAACATGTACATGAAATTCCTTATTCTAGTCTAGGAAAACTATAATTGGCTTAGTTACCATATTTTCCTTTAGTATGTCAAGGATCTTTTGGCATTATTCATCCAAGAAAAAAGTAACATCCTTATTCAATAGCTTCTCCATTAGTGCAGTTATATGTGCATATGCCTTTATAAACTTCCTATAGTAGCCATTATGTCCAAGTGTCGTGTGCAATTGCTTCAATATCTTGGGTGGCTACAGGTTAACAATAGAAACTATCTTGGCAGGGTCTACCATCAATCCCTTCCTACAAACAACATGCCCCAATCGTATACCAAAAGGTACACAAAATATGAACTTCTTCAATTTCAGTGATATCTAAGACTATCTACAGGTACTGAACATCAATATCAAGCTTAACACATGCATCTTCAGCAAACCAAAGACAGTCCAATCATCAAATTATACCTCCAAAAATTTGTGTATATACTCCTTGAAAACTATGGAAACTATACTATAAAATATGGCAAGAGAATTATTCAACCCAAAAGGCATTAGAGTATATTGGTAACAACCCCAATCAGTAGCAAAAATTTTCTTATGTCGATCTTACGACGTAATCCTGATCTGATGGTAACCCGAAAAACCATCTGTGAACAAGTAAGCCTCATGTCCTCCTACATTGTCCAACACTTCATCTGTGAATGGTGTGGGAAAAGGGTCATGTACACATACATCATTAAATTTCCTCAAGTCCACACATATTCTGATTTCACCCTTTGTCCTCTTTTCTTGAACTACTATAGAACTTACTCATTTAGATTCTTTGACCAGTTTGATAATACATGCCTTGATTATATTTTCTAGCTCTGGCTTTACTTTTTTCTTCTATTTTGGTTTCAATATATATGGTCGTTGTTTTACCAACTTTGCATCTGGTTTCAGAGTAATCCTCATAACTCTGAGGTCTCCTACTATCCCCTTCAATTCAGAAAACTTCATGGGAAAGAGATCCTGATCTTCAACCAACAATTCACAACTTTTTTAACAGTGTAATCATCCAAATAATCCCCAATTAGTGCAAATTTTCAAATATTATATGATAGCTCCTCTATATTGAAATGATGTTCAACTTAGATCTGGTTGTGTTTTACAAAAGAAAACACCACCAGTATTCATCCAAGAATATAAAGAGGAGAAAACTCTTGAAAATGAGATATTTCCTTAACGGGAAAATACTAATACAAAGGAATCTATTCCTATACAATTATATGACAAAAAAATAAAATCAACTCCTACAATTCCCATAGCTGAAAAACCATCTATTTCCTTATAAAATCCTCCCTTCCCCGAGGGACTTCAAATTGCTAAAGGTATAGAGAGGAAAATAATTTTACCTGATTATAACATGTTAGATGAATTGAAAATTATTTTCATTAATATTCCATTAGTTCAAGCTATTAAGGAAATACCTATCTTTGCAAAAACAATAAAGGAGATGTGTATCAAGAAACTTGGAAGAAAAGAAAAGACATTAAAAAATGCAATTGGTAGGAATAATTGCACACATTATAATGGAAAAAAATAGTAAATGAAAAATACTTAGATCCAGGTAATTCCATTGTAAAGAACCATATCATTGGTATTGAAATTCCAAACATTTTTATAGACTTAGTTGCAATTATAAATATCATTACCAAGAATACAATAGAAAAATTAAGATCAACCAATCTTCAATATACTCCTACCTTATTGCATTTCATAGATAGATCTATTACCAAAACCTGAAGGTATATTACAGTATGTATTATTATCCTTAGATTCATGGGAGTATCTTTTTTTATTTTATGATATTAACTCCCAAAAATAATCTAGGAGGACATCCATTGATTCTTGGTAGGCCATGGTTAGCTACAACTAATGCATTCATAAGTTGTCGATCTAGTGATATGTTTATTTCTAATGGAAATTCTACTAAAAATTTCACATTATATTCACCTACAAGAGAAATAAATAAGGTATAGAATGAAGTATGTATTTAATATGATGATGAAGACTTTGAATATATTCAACCATCTCTAACCATTTCACAAAATTACGAGGAATATCAATTAATGAATTTAATGAATAATCATGATTTTTCTTCATATTGTGAGAAAAAATATTGTGTGCACATGCTAGATCAAAATTTTCAAGAAGATTGTGGAATTGAATATTTCTCATCTCGACAATCCAAGGTATGTTTAAACTTTATGGAAAAAATTAACAATTCTTCAATAGAATTTTATTTAGCTAAAGCATTAAACATTAATAATAACTTGGAATAATTTCAAATTTTTTTTTTAATACAGATGATACAAAAACATTCTTTTGCATATGCATGGGAATATACTGACATGAAGGGAATCAATAAAAATAAATGTATGCATCATATTTATATACAAGAGAATGTCAAACTAGTAAGACAACCATAGAGAAGGATGAATCCTAATATGAGCGAGATTTTTATAGAAGGGTTGCAGAAATTTCTCAATGTGAATTTTATTTACCCAATATTAGATAGCCAATAGGTTTCAACCTTGGTTATTGTGCCTAAGAAAAATGGATAGTGGAGATATTTCATATATTATCAAGAATTAAACAAAGAAACTCTAAAATATCATTTCCAACTACCTTTTATTGATCAAGTAATAGATACACTAGTAGGGAAGAAATATTTATCTTTTCGTGATGGTTTCAACAGATACAATTAGATTCAGATTGCACCTCAGGATCAAGATAAGACATATTTTACATGTACATGAGGTGCATATTCCTACAGGGTATTTCCTTTTAGTTTATGTAATTCACCTACTACATTTCAAAGAGTAGTACTAGGTATCTTTTATGACTTTATCCATTATTGTGTAGAAGTTTATATCGATGGCTTTACTGTTTATGGGAATAATTTTGAATAAGCTATGGAAAAAATAAAAAAAGTCCTTGTTATATGTAAATAATAAATTTTTCATTAAGTCATGAAAAATGCCTTATCATGTTTAACAAGGGAATTCTTTTGGGCCATCATATTTCAGGTGTTGAAATAAAAGTGGATTCATCAAAAATTGAAGTTATCTTCAAACTTTAAATGCCAACATCCCAAAGAGATATAAGGTTACTAGATAAGGTTTATAGAAAACTTCACAAAGATAGCTTCACCACTTTTCAAATTGCTTACTAAGGATTGTGAATTTCATTGTAATTTTGACTATCAAAAACTTTCGAATTTTTGAAATAAAAATTTCATAAGAACCAATTTTAAGAGGACCAAATTGGTCCCTTCTATTTCATATTCATATTGATGCTTCAGAAACAACTTTAGGAGTTGTATTGGGACAAAAATACTTAAAATCTTATTTTATATACTATACAAGTAAAACTTTGGCTCTTCCAAAGTTAAATATATAGTTATAAAAAACGAATTTTTAGTTTTTGTTCATGCCATTAATAAGTTTAAAGGTTATATCACTGGTTATGAGAATTTTATCCATATAGATCATTTTTTTATTAGGTATCTTATGAACAAACCAATTACTAATGGAAAAATTACTAGATGGCTTTTATTGTTGCAAGGATTCAATATTACCATCTTGGATAGGCTAGGAAAATAAAACGTAGTTGTTGATTTCCTTTCAAAGATGAAAAATTATAGTAATGATACAACTCTAGTAGTTAATTTTCCCGATGAATATATTTTTGCAGTATCTATTAAAACTCCTTTGCTTGCAGGTATTGCTAATTATTTATCTATAGGGAAATTTCCTCCAAAACTATCATCCAAATAAAGACAAAATGTCATTAAAACCAATGCACTTTATTCTTGGATATAAGGAGAATTGTATTAAACATGACCTGATTTGATCATTCAAATATGTGTATGAGAAGATGAAGTACCTAATATATTGAAATCATGTCATGATGAACCATGTGGAGGACAGTTTTCCAGTAAAATACCCACAATAAAGTACTTATCTAGGGCTAACTAATATGTCAAAAGATGCGATAGATGTTAGAGAATTGGGAGACCTATTCAAGCAGGTGAGATGCCTCTACAACCACATGTACTAGTAGAGCCTTTTGAAAAATGGACTCTAGATTTTGCTAGACCCATCTATCCTCCATCCAATAAAAAGAGGTATATACTTTTTTTCATTGATTATGTTACAAAATGGGTAGAATTTAAGCCACTAGATTTTGATACCGAAAATGTTGTTGTTAAACTTCATTTTGAGGATATTTTCACTCAGTTCGGTGTTCCAAGAGAACTTCTAACAGATCAAGGTACGCAATTTACATCCAAGTTGGTGCCGAAGGTTATGGAGTAGTATAAGATCAAACATATAAAATATACTCCATATCATCCAAAAGCTAATGGAAAAGTGGAATCCACCAACGAGGTTCTTGAAGATATATTGAACAAGATTTTACATCTACATAGAAGAGACTAGGCATATAGGATTCTAGAAGCACTTTGGGAATACTGGACTACATGGATAAATTCTATTGGACATACTCCTTATGATATTGTCTATGGGAAGAAATTTTTTCTTCCCATTGAATTCCAAGTGGAGACCTACAAGACAACAACAAAATTGGAGCTAGATCTATCTGAAGCCCAAAATCAAAGATTGAGACAACTGAATGTATTGGATGAGATCTGTCAAGATGCCATACAAAGGAAAAGCATAATATAACAATAAAGCACAATGTCGCATGATAAACTCATCAAATTCAAAGAGTTCAAGCCAGGTTATTTGGCCCTTCTCTTTGATTCAAATTTTAAAGATTTTCAAGGGAAATTTCAAACACATTGGCTTGGTCCCCATGAGATGAAAACTATTTTTGACAATGGAGCAGTCATATTTAATACCATTGATGAATAAGGGGAAACTTTTCTTATAAATGGGAATACCTTAAAGGTATAAAAAAAGCCCTTGAAAAAAGAAGAGTTAAATTGCTTAAAATCTCCAAGGAAATTATGATTTAGAGTTGGTAGGAAAAGGAGATCATTCTCCTCTACTACCAAAAGAAGTTTGATATATATATATATATATATATATATATATATATAAAGAAATAGTTATGAAAAGCAACATGTCTAGCATACTCTAAGCTAAAAATCTTAGTTGAAAACCAAAAGGATCTTTGGAAACTTATACTTTCCCTTTCCTTTCCTTTTTTTACATTTATTTTCTTCCCTTTATTTTTTCAAAATAAATTTTCAGTTCAAATAATTGGTTTGAAGACTTTGTTTTTGTTTTAAAGAGAACTTACCAATATTCCTCAGCATTAATAACCATCAACATCATCAACCTTAAGCAAGCAACAAGAGTCATAAATAATTGAAGAAATTTTTTGAAGATTGTCAACATTATGTAGCTAGTTCAAATTTATGCAGTTGATTCCTCTTAAAAGCACTTTGGACCTACAAGAAAGAAAAATCAAAGCATAAAATTGAGGTATACAACAAAAGGTAACTATATGGATAATTAATCGGTTTTATTAAAGTAAATAATATAGATATTAGAGTTGATGAACCTATTATAACATTTTGATGGACTTTTAATGGCTTACATGTATTTCAATGATTATATTAACTATAACTAACTCCCTATCATTTCATCTCATAATACTTTTAAAATATCATTATCACATACAAATAACTCAAATCCCTAATCCTATGACGATATTAACATATTGTATCCAAATTGATCCTGGGAATTATGAGTTTAAAAGGGGTAATACTCTTATAATGATACCACAACAATCCTTTCACTTCCATTTTAATGTGACATCCCTCACCAAAATTCATCGATTCCACCATCCATTTCTCCTCTGATATACTATCGAAAGAAAAATTTGGAGTCAAGACTTCTTATATAGTCATTATAAGCATAATTCACCATGATAATGTGGGTGTAAAATTCCTGAATGCTTTCCCTAAAGTCAAAGAGAAGTTGAAAAATCTAGGTTGGTTGAAGTTCCTTGAAAAATTTAATGGGTATGAGTTGTAAGTGACAGATATTCACATGATATTTTGATGGAGTTGAAGCAAAAATTGCGGATATCAAATTGAAATTGATAGTGTCTTTCATCACTGAAGCTACAAAACTACCTAGGTATGGATAAAGTTGGTTCAAGAACTAGAGGTTAAAAGATGAGTAGTGGATATACTTCCTATATAACCCAGGTATGGACATTTCAACATTTAAGAAAGGTATTCTTGTCTCTGCACTAAAATCGAAATGGAGAAACATTTTGTTTATATTGCAAAAATTCCTCACCTGTGAAGGAAGGTATGGGGTCCTTCTCTTTTATCATTTTAGGTTGTTAATGCATTTCATCAAAGGGAAAGAACTGAATTTACCTTATTATCTCATGTGGAGTTTAAAGAATATGGTGTTTAACCCCCAATGAGACTCTAGAAACATAGATAAAGCTCTATATCATCACGGTTTGGTAAATATTATTATAGAGGCATAATTAAAGGTTAATGGTGATAATCGGAAATACTTTCCTGTAAGAAACTATTTTATTGAAAGCTTAGAGGAGGAAAAAGTTACAAATATCAGATAAATCTGAAGGAGGGTTTCTTCAAACCCTATTCCCAAGTGTGAAGCTAAAGAAAATGAGAATTTAGACATGAATAATGTGGTAGAGACAAAGTGTTATATAGTTGGAATTATCTGGATTACTAGCGGTAGAAAGTGTGTTGGAATTTATGTCAATAGTCATGCTAGGATATGTGTCAGAAAGTTGGAATTGTCTGACATTTGGAAAGAGTGTTGGCATTGATTTCAACCAGACTAGCATGGATGTTTGTCGAAGAAGATGTTGGTTGTGATGTCCACTAACCTATATATGATGGTAATTGGGCTATTATTGATGTGGTTGATGTGTCAATATCAAGGGGAGTCCCATGTTTTTTGCAGTCTCTTGTAGAGAATCATCATAGTAGGAGACTTATTGGAGAAGCCATAATATCATGACTATGATGGTTGGTATTCCCAGTATTTGAAGGAAATTATCCCTCTAGATTTGAACTCAGATGAACTTGGAAGTGGCAGGGTTGGTTATTGTTTATAAAGATATTGATAATGGTATGTGGAAGTCTACAAATGGCCTCCTAGATTAGGATTTATTTCTAGTCAAATTTGAGGTGCCCCAAAGTAAGATGGTAGAGTTAAATGTGGCATTGGGTCAAAGTGTAACCAAGTTTGGTAGTGGCCAAAGTTGGCAGAAATACTAATGGAGCCACTAAGAGGAGAGTTGGGAATATGTTCCATGGACAAAAAAGCAGCGAGAAGCAGTTTGATTGGCTTAGGTGGAGCCCACTTGACAGTCTCACCTAGTGGAGGTACCCTGGAGGTTTATCCTGGTGGAATTATTTTAGTGCCCAAGTCTAAGTGATAGGAAAGAGGAGGATCTAGATGAAATTGAATGGGCTGATGAGGAGCACCAAAAGAGAAGCATATGCCTTTTTCTTTTGCTGTGGGCAGAGCCTACTTGATAACCTATCTCGATGGTGTTACCTCGATGATATGGTTATGGTGCACAAAGTGAAAGCATCGAGTGATGAATGTCGAGACACGGAGGCAGAGCAGAAACCAATAGGAGAAAATTGAGGGATCTGTGCAGACCCCAAAGTACACATCATCCTGCAAGGAAAATATGAAAGGATTACAAAGCGGGAACAAAATGGAAGAGTCAAGAGATAGACTTTGAACCATGTTGCAACATTCTGACATCCTGATGGAGGAAAGACTTGTTAAGCATCGAGGTTCTAGAAGTGTTTTCTTGCACAGTTGATCAAGAAGATCAATGGTGGAGAGCCACTTCAGGGAAACCCCTCCCAAAATGACTTTCTGCTCAGTAGTGGCATTGGAGCCAAATTTTGGAACCTGGTTTCTTTTTATCATAATGGATTTTGGTCGAAAAGAAAGGCCTCATAGGACACTTTCGCTCTCCTCCAAGAGGATAGGTGGTAGAAATTGATTGGCCCTGATGATGTGAGAGAATGACATAATAATGGACACGTGGTAAGAAGATTCAACATTTTCTGGCACTCGAATAACCCTTTTTAGGGTGACACATGTCACCACTCAGAGGTCGACACGTGGGAGGAGTCATGTCATCCTGGAGGTGTGAACCTAATGGTTAATAAACAGGTGCAACGAAAATTAATCGGATTGTCGGGCATTGGGACATGATGGAAGTGAATAGAGTGGCAGAAAATGAAAAAGGTGTTGATAGATGCCACCAAGATAGCTCATCCCACTAGGAAAAGCCCATAAGTTTGATAATGGTGTACAAAGTGAATGCGTCACATAGTAAAAATAGAGACACATCGATTAGACAAATCATTAGGGGAATTTTGAGGTCTAAAATGGGCCTCCTAAGAAAAATGTACAACAAAAATAAAATTTATAAGAACCAATAAGATTCAATATGATGATGTCAATCATGGGGGATGATTCACCATTTTTTAAGTAAAAGGGTAAAAATATTAAAAAAAAATAAAATAATAAAACTAATTTTTCAACTCATATTTTCAACTTATCTCCCAAATGTTTTACTCAAATTTCTAGCGGGAGTACTCATTGGATGAAAAATTTAATTCCTCATCCAAGGAGTACTCATGTTGCATACTTTCGATGGACCCTTCTACACAAAAAAATAGAAATGCATAAAAAACGTGATTACAATCACGTTTTTCATGTATTTCTCATTTTTTGTGTAGTAGGACCCATCGAAAGTATGCAACATGGGTACTCCTTGGATGAGGAATCAAATTTTGCATCCAATGAGTACTCCCACTCGAAATTTGAGTAAACACTTTGGGAGATAAGTTGAAAAAGTAGTTTTTTTCTTTTTTCCCTCTAAAATTTGATGATGTAATCAAATCTTATTTTATTATTTCCACTATTATTTTATAATTTCCTTAGGAGGCCCATTTTAGACCTCAAAATTCCCCTAATTCATCCCGGTAGGGACTTTGATTGGTTAGTGAAAGTGCAAGTGGACCCTACTAAAAAAATCATCCTGTAGGAATGAACCTAATGGTTTATAAATGGAGTGGCTAAGGAATGCGCTAGAGTATAAAGCATCAACGCATAGAGGGCTAACAGACAGCCTTGTGGAAAAGTGGCAGTGAATGAGAATGAGGTCAGGCGGTGCCCATAGGACATATTGAATCGGCGGCATGAACTCGACAGGTTCACAATTATGCCCAAACTCAATCCACCAGGAGGAAGGGAGGTACGAGTTGAGCGCCCGCACATGGCTCTATGGCATAGGTAAAAACAAAGGGAACATAGGAAATAAAGAGTCATTGAGGCTTTGGGAGTGGGTAAGCGGTAACCCCATTTTGACTATTTCACGTAGAAAAAAAGGAGCTTTGGCCTTTGGGCTGATGGGTGGTTTCCTCCCATAGAGGCGTGACCAATGACGCAGAGCTATTAATAAAGGGACTTGGCTTGTGCAAGGCGTAGAGTGGATTAGTGCCTAAAGGCTTAGCCAATGGTCACAAGTAGCGGTCCTATAGTTGGAAAGGGTTGAGACCCAGCATGAGAGGGGCTATAACAAAAAATGGTTGAAAAATTATATTTGGCAGCACTTTAGCAACTTGGGCCAAGCTTGGAACTTGTGCCATATTTGGAGGACCTTTATAGGTTGGTTAACGGGCCTAAACGATTCGATAACCGTGAATTGAGAATGGAATTTGAGAGTTTTGATTCAAGACAGTGAAGGACCACAATGTGTAGAAGAAAATTAATGGATCATGTCTTGAAACAAAATTAGCCATGCTTGATATTTCTTGCAAGTGATAGAAATATTAAATGGAAATGATGGCTAAGTGTTGGAGTTTTGATCATTGTCCAATAGATTCATGCCTACAGTACACTCATAACACTGTGATCAATTTAATAAGCATAGGGAGTCTTATTGGAATGTGTAGGTTGACTAAGAATTCATTCTCAGTATGGGAAACAATCAAGTCATCATTCTCTACATTAATTATAATGCAGTTGCAGTTGTTGAAGTAAAGAACACACATAGATGCCCAGTTTATGATTTAATGCAGTTGTAGTGTCCAAGTAATTTACATGTAACAACATGATGATATTGATCAAGAATATATGTCCTATGAAACATGGAGAGCCATGATTAATATGCTCCTTGAAAAGAGTGTGAGTGATTTTAGTATGGGAAGCCATGCATTGAGTGCACTTAGGTAGTATGGAGGACATCAGAGATAACATTAACAAGTTTCCAGTAGTGGAACAAAACTTAGTATTTCAATTAACCAATTGGGGGCATGTAACATTTTTGTGTCATATGTGTGGAAGAGATCTGTGTGTGAGTGTTGCTGAGAAGAGTCCAAGGGTACCTATGTTGTAGAGAGAATTTGTGAGTGCCAATGTTGCATAGGAAATAGTCTCAGTGGGACAGTTCTACTATGTGAGGTGAAGAGAGATTGTGGAATAGAAGAGGGTTGAGAGTAGAAGTATGATGCTGCAAAGTTGAGAGAGAGAGATGTGAGGGATGTGATGAGTGATTGTTGTTTAGAAGAAAAGTGGGTTGATGTAGGGTGAGAAGAAGACAAATAATGTTGTGTGGGCCAAGGGATGAGGAGAACAGATTTGATATCAGGTAGAGTTTATTCCATATATAGTGAACATTAGTTCCTTACTAATTGTGGGTTGGAGCTTCCATACAGGAAGTTGGTGCTTCCATCTCAATTGGTATATGAATAATTCTTGGAGGTTGGTGCCTCCTGCAAGTTGGTGCTTACATAAATCCAAGGAGTTGCAAGTGAGCACTTGCAACAAATCCATGAAGTTTGTACTTCAGATGGTGCTTCTGGTAAGGTGATCAACCATTTGCAAAAAGAGGGAGTTGGTGCTTCCTGCTAATGGGTGCTATAAAATGGTCAAATGGATTTGGTGCTTCATGTGAGTGGTAGCTCACAAACATATTGATGTAATAGTGCAGGTGCTCTTATTTTTACATCAATAAAAAAAAATATTTGTTGGTTTTTCTCCTAGAATGGTTTCCACATTAAACCCCTGTGTCATATGTGTGCTACTCATGATGTATGACATTGTGATGATTCATATGGTTGTTGTTGTGGTTTGTTAATGGTTTCTCTCATTTAGTGGATGCCAAGTTTGAATGAGTAAATAAAAATTGGTATAAAATTTTAAACTATCCTTAATATTGATTCAACCCCCCCCCCCCCTCTCAGTATTAAAAATTGTTTCCAACAAATAATATCTGAGCCAAATTTATTCAAGAATAGATTATTTGCTATAAGGTGGATCAAATGGGAAAATTGGATAATCAAGCTTGCCTATCACCAGAGGGAGTTCCATACATAAATGGATAAAAATATGAACTTTTGAGGATCATAATGGAAGTGTAATATTCCCGAATGGGAAAAGCAGGAATATAGTGCAAAATTTTGGAATAGGAATGCATAACATCATGTAAAAACAAGAGGCCAATATGGATACCTTATAATCATAATAACAGCAGAAAAATATGCATAATAAATGGGCCATACATGTATAATAAGATAGAACGGGCCTCCAATGGAAAAAACCCTCAAAAGAGGTGTTGATATTGTATATCAAAATGCCAGAAGACTACTACAACGTTGCTTAAAAGGAACGCTATAGAAAATGAAGATACAAAATAACATGGGCTGATATATACCTCAAAAGATAGATCTAATTCAGATCTAGGCACTATACAACCTCCAATGAAGAACCCCTCAAGGGTTTTCAGTAAAACACCATGTACAAGATGGGAATCTAAGCCCTAGGCCTGAAGATCCACTGCAACATATAGATATGGAAAGTGTGGCTGATTTGATATAAGAAATAATGTAGCCTCCTCCAATAGATATCATAGATGAAAGGAATATCCCCTTCACTAGAAAACCTCCCCTCCAAATGGTGTACTGAAACCACCAAGCAACTCCTCCCTCAAAATAACACAGATTTGGAAAGAAACTGTGCTATAGGAGAAAATAAATATATGGCTTGATGCCAAGATCTGAAAATAAGTACAAGGGCCTTCCTTAATATCCTCCCAATGGAAAGGAACCCTTCTCCACTGAAAATAAGTAGTGAGGTGACCCAAAAATGGTCTCCATTGTTGCAACCTACAAAACAACTCAACCCTCAACAGGATCTGTGTTATCGATGTAAGATGAAGCTTTGGCCAAATGCCTGATAGTGGAAGTGAAGTAAAAGACTCCTCAAGAGCTTATCAATGGAAGAGGTGGGATTCTTGATTAGGAGCACCCAGTGCTAAATAACACTTGCAATATTAGCTAAACAACTAAAGAAAGCTATATGTCTAAACAGACCATATATTTAGAAATAACATATACCAATACATACGAAATATGGCTACCATCCTCTTCCTTTTATAAGATATGAGCTTCCAAACCCTAAGCCCCATTCATTTATGACCCTACTTCTATGCTAGGTGTCTCCATCTAAAACTACATTGTCCCTCATTGATTTCCAATCCTCCATGACAGCATTGCTGATTTGGTCAAAGTTGACCCAGTCAAGTTGTTCCAACCCCTTTTCACACCTAAGGGTACTTAATTAAGTTGCCAAGATGTTTTCCTTTTACATTGGCATTGATTTATTCATTATTAAGGAGAATTATGGACCTCCATTGTCCTCTTATTCATAAAACAAGAAAAAAAGACAAAAATTAATATTCCAACTAGCTCATGGCTAATTGGGAATATTATAGTCCTCCCTTCCCAAATCTTGCTTGTCCTCAAGCAACTGACAAGGTGAGTGCTGCAACTCATCTCCTCCACCATTGGTGACACTAGCGTGTGATAAGATTCCCCCATAAGCTAAGTGTCTCCCAATCCATCCCTCCATGAAATGCTCCTCCAAAGCTCTCATGAGATGCAAATGATTCATCCCATAAGGAAGCAATAGATCCAGTGAAACAAACATGGTTTTCCCAATGTTCTCCCCAAAACATGTAGAAAAATGAATCATGGAGAATCTCTCTCCCATAGGGCACATACAATCCTCCCATCCTCCCTCCAATCATTCCCATAAAAAGAATAAGCACATCATCAATGTATGGGATCAAAACTAAGTACATAAAAACAGAAATATGTAAAAATGGAGGTGGGTCGTAGTCCCACATGTGGAACTAGTGCAATAAATCTCCTAAGTGCATCAGATAGTGATATGGTAAGTGGTTTCCCCACCACTTACTTTCTGCCCAAGTCTTCTCACAATGGCTGAAAATGTGAGATATGTTTGGTGCCTTTGGAGTGCACCCACAGTGATACAACATCTCCCTATATACTCCAAGGGAGTGGCCATGTTCAAAATTGTTTATGGCCCAAAGTTGGCCATGAATTTTATATGAAAGAATGCTCTTCCTTTGAGCAATGGCTTGCATATACATGGTAAAGGGATGCAAATATTCATCAAATAAAACATTATGTACATAAGCATGTTCCTCACCAAAATTTCTGCTCATACAAATGGAGTGGTCCCTAGATAAATCCCATATCATTCCAAAAGAGGAAAGAGGTGGTTGTGATAACTCCTTCATTGAGTTATGTCTCTCTTAAAACTCCACATTGTTCATGCATCTTTGAAAATTCTGATATAGTTCCTCTTAAAATCCTTCACACATGTAGCTCTCTATGATAGTGTTGTAGGCTCTCGTGGAATAAGTGTGGCTGAAAAGGACTTCTTTATGTGCTCTTTGTAGAAACTTATCCTTGAGCTTGGAGGGTCTAGATAATAATATCCTACCATGATAATAGATGACTTCATCTTGGACTGAATAGCCCTCTTCATGTAGTTGGTCATCAAGTATCACACATGTAAAATTATCCTTGGAATAATCCACCAACAATTGGGATTTCCAATATGGATCAATCTTCCCTAGTGACAATGCTAATGATCCATCACAAAGAACATATGTCATATGGCTGCCCTTCTCCTTGAAATATCCCATGCCAAAGGTATATGTTGGAAGGCTTCTATCTTTGCCATGCTTCTCCTCCCACAACGTAGAATCTGAAATGAGAGTGGGTAATGATGATGTTGGGAGAGTGTCTCCCTCCTCCTTGAGTCTACCCAAGACCCTCAACGTTGTTTCATGGCCTTCTAATGCTCCCATTCTTCCTGGATCTATGAATGGTGCATCATAATGTGTGACATGTCTCACGAAATATGGATCATGTGGCCTCCTAGGTGTTTTGCCACAAAATAATAATGTCCCATGAGCCAAAGTCATGTGCATAATAGATGGGACTGTTATGTCCTTGCTTCCACTGTGAAAATCAATCTCTGATTTTTGTGTGGAAGTTGTATGTGAGGTATATGTGTGCATTCCTTTAATCATTTGAGTTTTTCCACTCTTTATATCCACCCATTCCATCTGCAAATTCCCCCAATCTGTGGTGACTTTCCCCAAATTAATCAACCACTGCACACCCAATATCATATTGGTGTCAGGTATGTCAACCACAATGAAGTGATCAGTCAATGTATATGTCCCCATGGTGACATATAATGATGGAACATAATGCATGCATTACATAGTTCTATCTCCTAGGACCAAAACAGAAAATCCCTCAAAATCATCAGTGGGTATTGCCCTCCTATGCACTAGTTTGGCATCAATAAAATTGTGGGTATCCCCACTATCAATCAAAATAGAAACCCTATGATCTAAGATGGAACCTAGAAACCTCAAGTTCAAGTACTTAGGTACTCCTCTCAATGATGGAAGAGCCCCTCCAATTGGAGCAAATTCCTCATTCCCATATCCTGATGGTGTTGGTTCATCTCCTGCTGTGTTAGCGTTGTGACCTCTTCTTCCTCCTCATCATCTAAGAAGACCTCTATGTAGTGTGCCTTTGCTGCTGCACATTTATGTTCGAGTGCCCAAGATTCTTGGAATGTGAAGCAAAGCTTCCTCCTCCTCAAATCTCTTCGGACATCATCATCAAGAGGTTTTTGTATAGGCTCTCCTTTGAAAGAGGAGCCTTCTCATCTTTTCTCTTTGATGGAAAAGAGGGCTTATGCTGAAATGTTGCCTTTGCTTTTGGCAAGGCATATTGAAGATCTATAGTCCTTTTAATGGAATCTTGAAGGGTAGTGGGCTTGGTAGACTTAGCCAACCCATGAAGAGGTTCATCTAACCCATCAATGAACATAAACCCTTCTTGCTGCAGATAAATCAAAAACCATAACATAAAGTTTTAAAAAATCAGAAATGTAATTTTTTGGATTACATGATTGTTTAAGCTTTGCAAGCCCCATGAATGGTGCTTCAAGATCTCTTTTATCAAAACTCTCCACCAACCTCCTTTTGAACTATGAATATGCAGTCACATTGGCATGACCCAATGTATACAAGCCATGGAACCACCAGCCATGTGCTTCACCCTCAAGGTGCAGCGTTGCTATCTTAATGGCCTCCATCTCTGGGACTTTGTTCAAATGGAAGTAGATTTCAAGCTTCTCTACCCATGACTTGGGAGTGCATTTAGATGACCCATAAAAGTTTGGGTAAGAAAAATCTACCCATAATGTGGTGTAGATCATGATTCTGAATGAATCCTCCACCTCTATTGTGATGCCTGGGTCTCCTATTGTCATTGACTTGAAAAAATTATTGAAAACTCAAGTGGTCCTTGAATCTCTGAGATTTAGACTAATACACCATGAAATAGTCTTCAAGGGATTCTTGTTATTTAAACCCTTCATTTCCCACTGCTAAGAATGTAGGCATTGTAGACTATTGGTAAACTTGTTGTCGCTACACTGGTTGATCACTCCAATGATGAGAAATGTCGAAGCCTTCATTATGTTCAAATCCTTTAGGGGATTCCTTGTATCCATCCATTCTCATCTCCTTTATTTCTCTAGCAATCTCTTGCATAGCTTTGAGAAGAATCTTAGGAAACTCCTTCTTCTCATCTTCTCCTCCAGATAAAGGGGTCTTACCCTTGTCTTGTTTGTCATTTGTATAATAAAAATTACGGTGTCTTCCTCTTTGATATGTCTTCTCTCTATCTTTAAGAGGATCTCCTTCTTCAGATGACATATTGGGTTTTCAAGATGCACAGGTTGTGCCAAGATTATGCTCTAATACCACTGTAATATTCTCGAATGGGAAAAGAAGGAATATATTGCAAAATGTTGGAATAGCAGTGTATAACATCATGTAAAAATAAGAGACCAATATGGAGACCTTATAATCATAATAACAACAGAAAAATATGCATAAGAAATGGGCCATAAGATTTACAATAAGACAAAACAAGCCTCCAATGGACAAAACCCTCAAAAGAGGTGATGCTACTATATATCAAAATGTCAGAAGATTGCTACAGCGATGTTTAAAAGGCACTGCTACAAAAAATGAAGACACAAAATAACATGGGCTGATATATGCCTCAAAAGATAGATCCAATACGGATCTAGGCACTATACAACTTCCAATGAACAACCCTCAAGGGTTTTCAGCAAAACACCATGTACAAGATGGGAATCTAAGCCCTAAGGCTGAAGATCCACTACAACATATAGATCTGGAAAGTGTGGCTGATCTGATATAAGAAATAATGCAACCTCCTCCAATAGATCTCCTAGATGAAAGGAAGATCCCCTTCACTGGCAAACCTCCCCTCCAGATGGTGTACTAAAACCACCCAGCAACTCCTCCCTCAAAATAACGCAGATCTGGAAAGAAACTATGTTGTAGGGGAAAATAAATATATGGCCTGATGCCAAGATCTCAAAATAAGCACAAGGGCCTTCCTTCCTTTCCTCCCAATGGAAAGGAACCCTTCTCCATTGAAAATAAGTAGTGAAGTGACCACTGCTACAACCTGCAAAACAAATCAACCCTCAACAGGATCTGCATTGTAGATGTAAGATGAAGCTTTGGCCAAATTCTTGATTATGGAAGTGAAGTAGAAGACTCCTCCAAGAGCTTCTCAATGGAAGAGGTGGGATTCCCAATCAATAACACCCAGTGCTAAACAACACTTGCAATCTTAGCTAAATATCCAAAGAAAGTTATATGTCTAAACAGACCATATATTTAGAAATAACATATACCAATACCTATTAAATATGGTTGCCATACTCTTCCTTTTATAAGATATGAGCTTCCAAACCCTAAGCCCCATTCATTTATGACCCTACTTCCATGCAAGGTGTCTCCATGTAAAACTGCGTTGTCACTCATTGATTTCCACTCCTCCATGACAACACTATCGATTTGGTCAAAGTTGACCTAGTCAAGATGTTCCAGCCCCTTTTCACACCTAAGGGTGCTTAATTAAGCTACCAAGATGTTTTCCTTTTACATTGGCATTGATTTATTCATTATTAAGGAGAGTTATGGACCTCCATTGTCCTCTTATTCATAAAAAAAGATAGGAAGACAAAAATTGATATTCCAACTAGCTCATGGCTAATTGGGAATATTAGAAGAAGCCTACTTAATGGCTTTAAATGTTGATGTATGGTGCTCCATAGTGAATGGAGAAAAGAGTGAGAAGAATGATGAATCGAAGGAAATCATCATGAAAGGGTTGTTGAATCCAAATGCTAAGAAATTAAGGCACTCTAAGACAACAAAGGAAATGCTAGAAAAATTGCAATGTCTGTATGGAGAAGATTACAATGTGGCTCAAGAGAAGGTCTAAGAACCTTGTTTCTTAAGTAGTGAACCTAAATCTATGAAGGTTTCTAATAATGAAAAGAAGAGAAGCAATAATTCGAAGAAAGCATCCTAGAAAAGAGATGCAGAGAATATTGAAGATCTTTCTCTTAATGAACAAGTGGTTGCTCATCGCTCTCAAGAAGATGATGAAGAATACCTAGAGTAGAGGCCATGCTGCTTAGGAGGTATTTTATTGCTCTGTGATAAATATAAGGACATAGGTCATTTTCATTTTAGATTTTCATGTGAAGGTTTTGAATATAGACCAACTTTAGTATCAATAAAAAATGAGGGATATTCAAAAGAAGAAGAGAGTATATCCTGTGAAGAGAATAGGAGCACCTCTGGAAGTGATGAAGATGGGTTACCTCTCAGACCTATGAAGATTCCATGAACACGGAAAGGAATATATATCTTTTTGGTGACTCAGATACCACCTATGATAGTGAAGAAAGGTATTTGAAAGAAATGATCTACTTTATAAATAGGTTTATCTCTACTCTAAAGGATATGAAGGATCTATCGAAGGAAATCTCAAGCAAGAGGATGAATTGAAAATTTATGATCTTGAGAATGAAAAGTTGAGCAAAACGACAGTTAACCTTAATGCTCAACAATAAGAGGCTAGTAGATTGAGTGGGAGGTTAACCAATCAACTGAATGAAATAGAAGCCCTTTGTGATAGATTACAAGTTGAAGTAGTCTCATTGAGACAAGACCTTGAAAAGGTAGATAAAAAATTGTCTCAATACCCGAATCTTGAGGAGAGAAAGAATTAAGGCCTTGGATGAGATGTTTTCTAAGAAAATATCATCTCTCATCAAGGATGGTATGGGCCTCATATAACAATCATGCTCCAAGAAATAAAAGGTTGAAGGGTCAACTTCCCAAGTTAGGGAAGTTGGGGATTCCAATAACAATAAGGGAAAAGAGGTTGTTGGACAACATTGGCAACAAGTAAAGAAACAACAAGAAGAGAAGAAGAGGCAACAACAAAATGTTAAGAAACATCAAGGAGAACAATAGAAGAGAGCCAAGTAGCATCAAAAAAAGAGTGCAAGGAAATAATTAAAAATTTCCATGGAAGGCACATGAGGAACCAAAAAAATTCCTTTCCCTATCAAGGACAACACCTTCAAAGAGAAGGTCTTTTAAACTATGAGAAGCCTTTTCATGGTTATTGATTTTCTTGCAAAAATTTTGGGCATAAGGACATAGACTATAGATGACATGAAATAAAATGAGATGCATTTGGTAGTAGCAACTCGAGAATGCATAAAGAGGCTAGGAGAAGGAATGTTGGTAGTAATAGAAGGCTTTCCAAGGGTTTTATCAAGAATAGTAACTCCTCTTCCCCATTCTTAAGCCATCTCGAAGTCTACAATTGTGGAAACTTTGGGCATGAGGCAGCACACTGTATATATGGGAAGAAAAAACATGCTTATCAACATATTCATGAAAATGTAGCAGCCTGGGATTTGAAGACAAGAAGAGATAGTGGAGCATAGGAATTCAATTTTTTCTTCAGTACTCTATGTCAAAATAGCAATATTAAAAGAGGACAAATAAATTATAAGAAAACTAAGAAGAATGATCCTCCTGTTCATGTAGCATACCTCTCTGTAAGGAAAAAATGCAAAAGAAGACTTGGGTGAAGAAAGAGGAGTTGAAGGAGAAGGTTCCTCTAGCCATGTGTAGCCAAGAGAAAGCCCAAACATGGGCAAAGAAGAAGTTGGAAGGTAATGCTCCTGTCAGGACTCAGCCATGAAATTTTGGAAGAAGAAGGAAGATGATATGCTTAGGTGGATTAGATATCTTGTTTCTCTTCGGTAAAGGAAGAGAATGGCCTCAAGGGAGGCCAAATAAGTCATATGCAGGAAGCTATATGGAATAGACAAAGAGGTGCATCTAATTTTTTATGGTATGGTCGTGTTCCCTTGCTCATTACAAGAATAGATTGGTTTATTTTAAATGTATCATCATTGAAAAAGAGAGGAGGAGTGCATCTATCATGAGTTCAGGTGGAGTACACAAAAATAATCGATGTTGTGGAAGAAGAGGATGACCTATAGCAAAAGTGTGGAATGAAAAGAAGAAATATCTTAGACAAGTCAAGTCCAGAGGATAATTCCCCATGTAGAATAAAGGAAGTAGTTATAGGAGATTAGAGAGCATTGTCTTAGGGGGAGCTTCTTTAGTAAGCAGTAGTAGGAAACAATTTTCAACCTTTTGAAGAAATATTGTTGAGTAAATAAAATTTCTTTGGTTCATGTGAAGGAACCTTCTCATGTAAGTGGGCATTCCTTTTTAAGGAGGAGATATAATATTTTTCCTGTTACATTGTCCAAATTGTTTCAATTTCTTGGTGAAATTGGTATTATTTAAGCAGACGCCCATACTTGCAAGAGATATTATCTCAAGGTGAGGAGTGGTTAAGATGCTTAGGAGAAGTGTGTTGATAAGCGGTTGTCATTAACGTCAACCCAAGCAGCACCATGGGATACCCTGATCTTGCATGGGAATTTTTACTTGACAACTTACTGTACTTTGAATCAAGGATATTTTGGATGGTTTCTACTTGTTGAGATGTTTCCATTGATATATGGCATGCCACGTAATTCTTCATGGTTTGATATATATTCATGTTTGAAGTTAGTAACCCCAGTTAGTGGGCTAAAACCCCATGGGGATGTAGCATGACACTTATCATTGGTTGTGGTCATTGAATATTCAATAATTAATAATTTTTTAAACTCCTAAAATCCTTCCAATGTTCACTTGTTGAAGACCCTCTCAACCTAAGAATTTATTTAAATTGTGACCCTCATATCCTCCCAATGTAAGGATTTCGCTACTTAAAACAGGCCATCGTGGCATTATCGCTATAAATATTTTTCTGCGAAACTTTAGATGCTAAAAAAAAACCCATTTAAGCCGAAATCTTGATGAATCATCCGACCAATTTCAAATATTGGTTCACTATATTTTTGGAGATATGATATGAAGAAGTTAGTGTTTTTACAGGCTCTCGAATTTAATGTCAAACAAGTGACCTTGGGAAAATCTTCATAACTTTCTCCTGAGCATTAGATTCAAATTTCTTAAAAAGAGAAAGAAAGAGGACAAACTGCAGCTTTTTCGATATCATTTTTCAGGATCAAAGGTTGAAACAGTGACATGTGGCACTTTGTACAAGTTTGCTCTGCTGAACCAGTCTATAATCAGGTCATCATAGGACATTGGACATAACCATTTCTTGAAGAATGAAAAATTGATCATCCCTACGGAGTTGGAAATAGGACCCAGAGGGATACCCCAGAATGCAATTTCAGACTTTCGAGATCTAAAATTACATAGATACAGTAGACTCAATATCTAGCTTCTAGAAGGTAAGAAAAAATATGCATTCAATGATCACTATAGTGAGGACAACACATAAACAATCAAGGGTAAGTCTTCCACAACAAGGTATGTATGATTAGTGTTTGAATTTTAATTTTAATATCATCTCTGACATGTGTTTTTGCAGGACAATGTAAGTATTTTGTGTGTATGTTTGATTGGGTTTTGTTCATAAATGTTGAATGTATTTACATTTTAATTTTGAATATTTCTCTGACATATGGTTTGAAGTATAGTGTAAGTATTTTGTTTGTATACTAGTTTTGGTATTTTTCATTAATGCATGTGGAGGACGTATGACACAATAGGAAAACTTAGACACATACTAGAAGGGAAATGCAATGCCAAAGTACCATTACTTGAAGCAAGCACAACAATACCTAAGCAGCTGCTAGTGTTCAAAGTAGTGTCAAGTCAAGTATCGGGTCGTGTCAAAAGTTAGTATTGTAAAAATCATCATTAATTTTAAGAGTCATTATTGTAAAAGAGGTAATATTCCTAGAGTTGAAGAGGCATTGTTGGGAGGTATAAGTGTCATTGTTGGATAATGTTATGGTTGGGTTGCAGGTCATAGTGTGATTGGGTGATTAGTCTAGTTCAAGAAAATCATTGTGAATCATATTGTATCATGGATCATTGTCCTTGGTACGGGATTCCACACTCTTGTCTTATTTATTATCATTATAGGGTGGAAGGGAGGCGCTATTTTTGTGCACGAAGTCACCTACAGGTTCGAGCTCGTGAACACTTCAGGGTGGTAGTTCAGTCTAGGATGTCGGGGCATCCATTCAGTTGACTACTGAAGAAACGAGGGCGTTGGGGTGTCCTTCCAGTGGGAGCTGGAGAAGACTTGTTTTCTAGAGTTATAGGAAGATGTACCTTTCATTTCAGTTGGGGCTAAAGATTAAATAATTTATTA
The DNA here is from genome assembly GCA_034641835.2 of Pinus albicaulis. NCBI lineage: Eukaryota > Viridiplantae > Streptophyta > Pinopsida > Pinales > Pinaceae > Pinus > Pinus albicaulis. Next base: position 537,452,206 of record CM076584.1, read on the forward strand.
GAAAAGCGTTTAGTGGCTTTTGACCCAGAGGGGGTTTTCCATGTAAAATTCATGTGCCTATTGTATTCTATTGTTTAATGTTGTTATTGGATAAACATCAAGAATAATTGAAGATTAACTAATGCGCTGGAGAGATTTAAAAGTGCTAATTGATAAGAAATATTGATTCCCCCCTCTCAGTATTTCCAACCATTGGTATCAGAGATTGGTTCCTTCAATAGTATTCGAACAACTGGAAGGAGATCATGGAGTATACTAAGAATAGAGTTCCTTTGATTAATGGAAATAACTATGCACTTTGGAGTGAAAGAATGCAGGTTCATTTTCTGGTGCAAGGATATGAAGTATGGGAAATCGTTGAAAAGGGCTTTACAGCGAACTAGGATGAACAAGGTAAGAAAAATATGGTATATGATGCAAAGGCTAAATATCTCATTATCACTGGGCTTATATAATCTTTCTATATTAAGGTACAGAGTTGAAAAACTACTAAAGAAGTATGGGGCAAGCTTGAGAATATATATGCATGTGACTCAAACGTGAAAGAAGCAAAGCTTCAAATTTACAGGGAGAAATTTGAGCAACTCAAAATTAAAGAAGATGAAAATATTGATGCATACTTACAGCGTTTTGATGAAATATGAAATTCATTGGAAGGTTTGAGAGAACTTTTCGACACAAAAATTGTTGTCCAAAAGATCCTTAGAAGCTTGCTGGCAAGATTCGAGCCAAAGGTATCTGTCTTGGAATATATTTCGAATCTAGCCAATATCAGAAAATATGAATTGCATGGAGTGCTTGCGGCATATGAAATGAGGATTGAAGAAGCAGACAACACATCTCACCTAGAAACAACATTTGTCGCATCCAAGAAAACTAGTAAGGACAAGCATACTCCGAAAGCGAAAACTTGTAGTTGTAAAGAATAAGATGAAGAAGAATTTTTCAGATAAATAATTTGCCTACTTCACGCAAAAAATGAGAACAGGTATAGGGAAATTCAAAGGTAAACTTATATTGATATGTTTTGATTTTGGCGAGGTTGGGGATTTTGCAGCCAAGTGTCCTCACAAAAATGAGGTTGTTATGAAAGGAAAGGAAGGTCTGAGGAAGTTAAACAAACAAGGCAAGAAGAAATGGTTTAAGAAGAGTTACTTCTCCAAAGAATATAGCTCCTCATCTGATGAATAAAGTGATAATGAAGAAGAAATCAATGGAAGAGTATTGTTTATGGCCAAGCATAATAAGCAAGAAGCATCTGACGAAGAAGAAGAGATAACTTAGGTTAAATTTCAAAATGAAGTGATCAGGGTTATCAAAGAGCTCAAGGTCGAGAAGAATCATCTCAAAACTCTTGAAGATGAACTAAATATAGAAAGGGAACATGTCCTAAATCTTACAATCAAGGTTGAAGAATATAAACAAGTTTAAGAATTGCTTAGGGAAGAATTAAAGGAAAGAAACAAGGAAAGAGAATCATTGGAAGATGAAATAGTTTCTCTACGAAAGCAAGTAAAAATGGAAAAAATCTTCAAAACTACACCAACAGCTTCAAGGAATTGGAAGAAATCATCAACAATCAGTGATCAAACAATGACAATATTGGTCTTGGTCACAAAGAAAAATTTGAAAAGGATCCAAGTCCTTATATGACAACAAAAGAAGATGGATATGAAAAATATAACAAGCAGGTAGACCTCCCAACCTACTCAAGAGATTAGGACTCGCAGGAAGAACCATGGAAGGAAATTTCTTGAACAATATTTCCTCCCAGGTATCAACCTATCTTCTATGGTCATTGTTATTCATGTGGAAGGTTTGGACATAGAGATATAGAATTTTGCACGTATGTTTGGAATAAATAAAATTTCGAGAGATCTTTAAGGGATATTTCGGTACTCACAAAAACATTAACAGATTTGATCAATTGAGAGATGATGTCAAATGTTATAAATGTTACAATTTTGGACATCTGGCTAAAGATTGCAGACTTGGAAGTTCTTCAAAGGAATAGTCACAAAATCAAAATGAACAAATATGGAAAAAGAAGACTAAAAATGTGTTATCACTCTCAAGGCTCAAAGCAACAAAAATGTTTGGTATGTTGATAGTGGTTTCTCAACTCATATGACTGTAGATAGGAATAAGTTCATATCCTTGAAGGAAAATAAGGATGCAACAATTTCTTTTGGAAATGACCGGTCTTCAAAAATCATAGGAGTAGGTATAGTCACACTTGGAAGCAAGAATGCATTAGTGAAAGATGTGTTGTCAGTTGAAAATATGAGTCACAATCTACTCAGTGTTGGACAAATGTGTGATCAAGGACACACGATGTTATTAAACTCTAAGAAATGTGAAATCAGGAAAGGCAATTTCGGTAAAATTGTGGTTACAACAAGCAAAACTCCAAATGACATATATATTTTGGATGAGACACCTAAAGGGTGATTTTTGGCGAAAGAAGATAGAATTTGGTTATGGCACAAATGAATGGGACATATAAATTTCGACAATTTGGTCAGGAAAAACAAGAAGGAAGCAATAAGAGATATTCCTAAAATTTCAAATCCTACCAATATGATATGTGAATCTTGTCGACACGGCAAGCACACAAAAGTTGAGTTCAAGAAAAAAGAACACTTTGCATCACATCCATTAGAATTAGTACATACTGATCTATGTGCTCCTATGAGAAAAAAAGGTTTATATGGAGAATTATATTTTATGATAATGACAGATGATTACACCAGAATGATAGTCGTCAGCTTCTTAAAGAAAAAGACTAAGTCATTTTAGTGTCATAAAATCTACAAGGAATTGGTTGAAAAGGAAACTGATTTGAAGATCAAATGTCTGAGATCGGATAATGGAGGAGAATTCACTTCCAAGGTATTTCAACAGTACTGTGATGAAAATAAAATAAAAAGGAAATTATCAATAGCCAGAACACCATAGCAAAATGGAGTTACTGAAATAAAAAATAGAACTGTATAGGTAATGGCCAGAACAATGTTAAATGACTCGAATTTATATGATAAATTATAGGTTCAAGAAATTGATGCAGTTGTATTCATTATAAATAGAGGTTTCTAAGGAACAATTGTAACATGACTCCATACGAATTATGGAAAGGAAGATCGGCTAATGTCAAATACTTAAAAATATTTGGAAGTAAATGCTACATCAAAAGAGAATATAAAAAATTGGGAAAGTTCAATTCTCGTGTCGATGAAGGTATTTTCGTTGGTTATTCACACAAAGGAAGGCTTATAGATGCTACAATCTGAGGCAAAAACAAATAGTGGAAAGAATAAATGTTACTTTTGATGAGGATTGTGTTACAAAGGATGACAATGAGATTGTCCCTTCAAGAAAATCTAAGGGATCTGAGGGATAATATGTGAAGGATGAAGAAGAAGCTCTAGAACAAGACCAAACAAATAAGGAAACAACAATCAACCAAGAGGAAATAAGAAATGATCAGTAGGATGCACAAGAAAATTATCCAAAAGCTTTAAAAGAATGGTGTCAAAAGAATCATTCGTCAAATAAAATAATCGGCAACATTAATGAAGGAATTAGAACCAGAATAAGTCAACAGCTTCATTCATCACAACAAACCCACCTTCCATTTTTAGCAACTTTTGAACCTAGCAATTTTGAGGAAGCTAGTCAAGATGAACACTAGGTAGCAGCTATGGATGACGAACTAGATCAGATTAAGAAAAAAAAAATACTTGGGAATTGGTTCCATGACCAAAGGATAAAAATTAAATTGGAACTAAATGGGTCTTCAGAAACAAATTGAATGAGGAATAAGGCAAGATTAGTCTTCAAAGGATATGAAAAAATTGAAGGAATTGATTTTGAAGAAACAGTTGCTCCCGTTTCCAGAATGGAAGCTATCCGAATTTTTCTCTACTATGCATGCTCGAGAAAAATCAAGGTCTACCAAATGGATGTTAAGTCAGCCTTTCTAAATGGTGAATTGGAAGAAGAATTTTACATTGAACAACCCAAATTTTTTCTTCTCTCTAAAAAGTAGACTATGTTTATAAATTAAGGAAGGCACTATATCGTGTCAAGCAAGCTCCTAGAGCTTGGTATGCTCATCTTGATGGATATATACATCAACAAGGATTCAAGAAAGGAAGCATAGACAACAATATCTATGTGAAAGTGGATCAAGATAACCTAACAATTATCGAGCTATATGTAGACATTATAATTTTTGGAAGCAATAATGACAGATTAAGTAAAAAAAATTCCACAAAGATGCAAAGTGAGTTTGAAATGTCTCTACTTGGCAAGCTGACATACTTTTTAGGGCTTCAGATATCTCAACAGGATAAAGGAATATTTATATATAAAACCAAGTACATCAAGGAAATGCTCAAGAAATTCAAGATTTAAGATTGCAAGCATGTCATTACCCCAATAGTAACTAGTTGCAAGTTAAGTTTAGATGATTCGTCAAAGGATGCGGACAAGAGGTTGTATAGATATATGATTGGAGGTCTTTTATATGTGACAACTTCTCAGCCAGACATAATGCAGATAGTTAGACAAGTAGCAAGATTCCAAGCAACACCAAAAGAATCTCATTTTATTGCCATCAAAATAATTCTATGATAACTTAAGGGCACAACAGGATTTGGTTTATGGTATCCCAAAGGAAATAATCTAGTTATCCAAGCTTATACAGATGCAGATCGGGCAGGAAGTGTTGATGATTGAAAGAGTACCAGTGGAGAAACATTCTATCTAGGTGGTTTCCTTGCTTCATGGTTAATTAAAAAGAAGTCTTCAATCTTGTTATTCAAGTCAATTTTGATAAGCCTATTCCCATATTTTGTGATAACACAAGTGCCATCAGTATCTCCAAGAATCATGTGATGCATTCCAAAACAAATCACATTCCAATCAAATATCATTACGTTAGAGAGCAGGTCACTGAAAATAATATCAAGTTTGAATATGTTGGCACAAAGGAACAAATTGTTGACATTTTTACCAAACCATTACCTCGTGAATCATTTGAGTATATTTTCCTGAATCTTTGGATTCTCCCAATTTCTCACTAAACTATTTCTCTTATCTAACTAAGTAAACAAAGGGGGAGTTGAGCTATTTACAGGTTCGCAGGATGAAGTTTTTTATGGTGAGTTACCCTTTGCCATTGATGACAAATGGGGAGAGAATGTTGTAGGAAGAGGTGTCATTATCACAGGGGGATTACTTGTGTTGCCATCAATGCCAAAGGGGGATATTTTTTATCAGTGGTTGTCATTGATGTCAACCCAAGTAGCACTAGCGTTACCCCAATATTGCATGGGAATTTTGACTTGACAACTTACTCTATTCCGAGTCAAGGATATTTTGGATGGTTTCTAATTGTTGAGATGTTTCCGTTGATATGTAGCACACCACGTAATTCTTCAACTTTTGAGAGATATTCGTGTTTTAAGTTAGTAACCCCATTTAGTGGGCTAAAACCCCATGGGTTTGTAGCAAGACACTAATCATTGGTTGTGATCATTGAATATTCAATAATCAACAATTTTTTAAACTCCTAAAATCCCTCCAACATTCACTGGTTGAATACCCTCTCAACCTAAGCATTTATATAATTTTTTACCCTCATATCCTCGTGATGCAAGGATTTTGCTACTTAAAATAGGTCTTCATGGCATTATCTCTATAAATTTTATACGCAAAGCTTCAGATGCTGAAAAAAATCCATTTGAGCTGAAATCATGATGAAGCGCATGACCGAATATCATATATTGGTTCACTATATTTTAGGAGATATGATCTGAGGAAGTTAGGGTTTTTGCAAGCTCCCGAACTTCATGTCAAATAGGTGACCTTGGGAAAATCATCATAACTTTCTCTTTGATAATTGCATTCAAATTTCATAAAAAGTTATAGAAAGAGGACAGACTATAGTTTGTTGGATATTGTTTTCAAGATCAAAGGTTGAAACAATGACACGTGGAACTTCGTACAAGTTTGCTCTACTGAACTAGTCTATAATCAGGCCATCGTAGGTGATTGGGCATAAATATTCCTTGAATAATCCAATATCGATCAGATCTACGGGGTTAGAAAGAGGACTTAGAGGGCTAACATAAAATTCAATTTAGGACCTTTGATATATGAAATTATATAGATACAGAAGATTCAATATCGAGCTTCTAGAAAGCAAGAAAAGATATGCATTCAAGGATCACTACAGTAAGGAAAACACATCAACAGACAAGGGTAAGTCCGCTACAACAAGGTATGTATGATTAGTGTCTGAATTTTATTTTGAATATTATCTTTGACATGTTTTTTTGTAGGATAGTGTAAGTATTTTGTATGTATGTTTGATTGGGTTTTGGTCATAAATGTTGTACGTATTTACATTTGAATTTTGAATATTTCTCTGACATATGGTTTTCAGGAGAGTGCAAGTATTTTGTTTGTATATTGGTTCTGGTATTGTTCATTAATGCATGTGTAGGAATTAGGACACAATAGGACAACTCAGACACATACTAGAATGAAAATGCAATGCCAAAGTACCATTACTTGAAGCAAGCACAACAATACCTCAACAACTTCTATTGTTCAAAGAAGTAGTGTCAAGTCAAGTATCAGGTTGTGTCAAAAGTTAGTATTGTAAAAATCATCAATGTAAAATTGTAAAAGAGTCATTATTGTAGAAGATTCAATTTTTCTATAGTTGGAGAGGCACTATTGGGAGGTATAAGTGTCATTGTTGAATAATGTTATGGTTGGGTTGCAAAATAATGTTATGGTTGGGTTGCAGGTCATAGTGTGATTGGGTGATTGGTCTAGTTCAAGAAAATCATTTTGAATCATATTGTATCATGGATCATTGTCCTTGGTACGGGAGTCCACACTCTTGTCTTGTTTCTGATCACTATATGGTGACAAGGAGGTGCTAGCTTCGTGCATGAAGTCACCTACAGGTTGGAGCCCGTGAACACTTCAGGGTGGTAGGTCGGTCTAGGATGTCAGGGCATCCATTCATTGACTATTGAAGAAACCAGAGTGTTGGGGCATCCTTCCTGTTACACTATTTTTTGGTCTTCTAACCTATTATCATTAGATGGACCCAAGTACACCATGTAAGACCAATTTTACCCTAAGAAAAACTGCTTTCACTATGTGAAATAACTTAATGAAACACCTTTATTAAGTTGTTTATGGTCTAAACAGGAAACCCCAAAAGGAAATAATAAACAAATCTATATTTGCTTATATTTCCTCAAGGAATAATTAGTTAAATATCAATTTAATTATTATTCCTGGTCATATTTAACCCAAAACAATGAAATCAATTAAATAAATCCTTATTTATTTGATTATTTCCTAGGAATAAGTTATTTAATCCTTATTTAAATAATATTCCTAGTTAAATTTGACTAAATCATTTATAAATAATTAAATAAATCATTATTTTATTAATTATATTTCCACCATTTCCTTAAAAATAATAAATAAATCATTTATTTAATTATTATTTATAAATAAAGGATTTTACCCAAGTCAAAATCCTTTTCCCTCCAACAAATATAATAAAATATTCCTAAAAGGTGGTTCTAGAAGTTGGTTAATAATATTTTATTCATGCACCAAGTTCTAGACCGCCCTAATATTTTGTTATAAATAGAAGGGTTTTCCCATTTATTTGTCACCTTTGATTGCATTAGATCACTCTCGATCTATACACTTGGTCACATTTCTCCATTTTTGTCTTGTGAGCTCCCATTGAGTTCTATGTTTGTTTGGGTTTTCTACACCAACAAGAGAGAGGAATTTTAGATCTGAATTGTTGAGGACTTTCAAGAACCCATCCCAATGAGGAGAATTGGAAAACACCTTTCTTGTTTTCCTCTCAGGTGCCCCCTTTTAGTATAAAAAATTCTTTCAAATACATCGTTCTTGTCTTGTCTATTGGATGCATGGAGCCACATTTTATTCTTACTGCTTAATGTCTTTTATGCTTAGATCTAGATTTGTGTAGCATTATTTGGATCAACTAACTTCAGACTTAAAGATATTGGCAACCATAATTGATGTTAGGGCTATTTTTTATGCGTAGCTAAAGTGATCTTTTACGATGAAAAATTCATACTAAAAATTGGCGACTCCGCTGGGGATTTTATTTTGCAACCGATGTCGTTTTATATATTCCTGCATATCCAGCTATTTCAGACCCTAGGTTTTCTCTTCAGTTTTTTTTTTCCTATTTTTATGGTGTTTTTCACCTTTAAAACCCTCAAACATTCAAATTTTTAACTTCCGTGTGTTTCTGGCCCTATTGCGTAGGTGACAGACATCAGCCGTAGCTGAGACGAAACTTTTTTCTGAAATATGCCACCGAGAGTGCCGAAAGTGTAGGTCACACTTTTTGGCCCAAAAAATCAGTCCTGGAGCTTCAGGTAGTAGAAAACAGCCCAAAAACTGCGACCTGAGCAAAAAACAGGTCAAAAACTGCGACCTGGAATTTTTTCTGGAATTTTTTTGAAAGTTTTCTGGGTTTTGTCTGAACCTCTATCAGGGTTGTCTGATCTCCGTCTCTGCCTGTTTAGACCTATTCTTGCTCTGTTTTACTCAAATAAGTGGAATCTAGCCCCCTAGGGCTTCAGTAGCCTCCACTTTTTGTGGAAGAGTTTTAGCTGCTATAAGTGTCTACATTTTCAGAGTTTCAACCATTTCCTTTACAGATCCGATACCTCATCTTCAGATCCCTTTAAGATCAGCTACTTTTCCTTTCAAATCACCTCATCTAGTTTTGTTTGGGTTTATCTCTAGGGTCACCTTCTTGTCCCTTCTACCTTTCGCTGATTCCCTCCTTTGTAGCAGCAACCTTGCCTCTGCCCCTTTGTTGTTTTCTGCACCTCTTTTCAGCAGATTTCTCCTTTAGATCCCTGTCCCTCCTGACCTCAGATCATTTGGCCCATTTTTAGTGTGTTTTGACTAGATTTTTTTCCTCTTTTAGACTAGTTTTGAGAGACCCACCTTCTTGGGTTAGATCGATGCATTGGTAGCTGTTAATTTTCTATTATTTCAGCATTATATATTGTTCTTTGCAGATTTATTTTCAGTTACGCAGCACAATTTTTCTTTTACTCTCAAAACGTCTGGGTTTAAAAATTAAAATTAACACATGCCACACACTGACCCTAAGTGAAGAAGAGTCTGGTTAACACCGCCAGGCAAAGACTTTAAAATCAATTGACATTGCACCTCTCTGCTCTTGTTTCGACATTGTGATCACTTGATTCTACACCTCCCTGTCCTTGTTGGTCCTTCTTCTTCCCTTTGTGCCGCCATATTTGTGCCCCCAAGGCATATATCTCAGAGACTTCTTGTTTCCGGTTGGTCGACCTACTCCTTCCCGCCATCGTTGAGTTAGTCCCCCTCTGAGTCCGCACTCCGACTCCTTTTCTGATTCTTTGGTTTCTCCCCCTACTTCTGTTTCTCCCCCTATTACCTTCACCATGTATGGTCCAGGGCCTAACACTAGTGGCATCCCCAGCCGTAAAGCTGGGAATGTTACTAGCGGAACTACCACAGGAACTACCTCGACTGCTCCCTTTCTCCCCTTCATGACAGGCCTCAATCTCCCTGATTTCAATCAGTTGATCAATGATCCTATCAGCCACGATATTGGTTGGCCTACTATGCCCACCAAGCTCCCCTCTGAAATTCCCAAGTTCGAAGGCCTTGCTGGAGAGGATCCCTCCAACCATATCCGATCTTTCCACATGTCGTGTTCATCCCATTCCATTACTGATGATTCCATCCGTCTTATATTGTTCCAATGCACGCTTACCGGCAAAGCTTCTAAGTGGTATGTTGATCAGCCCACTTCTTTTCATACCACCTTTGCAACTCTTGCCCAGGATTTTTTATCTTACTTCCATCTTCCCCTTCGTTATGACACTGGTATCGAAATTTTAACTTCTTTCCGTCAATCATCTGTGACCCACCTATCCAATCATGTCCAGGAATGGCAGAGAAGAAATAGCCTATGTCAATCTCCTACCTTCGAAGACCGTGTCTACATGGACTGCTTCCTTAGATCTCTCTTGCCCCCTATCGAGAAAGATGTCGCATCGCATTTTCCTCAAACCGAAGAAGCTGCCCTCCAAATGGCATTAAAATATGACCTGATCTATGCTCAGACGGGTTATGTTCATACTGTTCTACCTGATCTCCCCAAACCCAGTGATTCCCATGCACCAGGGGCATCTCATGCCGCCGACAGTATCATTGGAGCTATCTCTCATCCATATGCCCAACCTCCCATGGGTTATGGTTTTCCTGGGGGGGGAGGCAGCACCTCCCACACTTTTTCCCCTCCTGGTAGCATGTCTCTAGGATACGGCAAGCCCCCTCTTTTGGCCCAACCTCCTACTTACCACACTGTTACCCAACCCCCTTATTATCCATATCCACATCTTGGTGCTCCAGCTCCTCCAACATCAGCACCTCCGCCTCCCTTGCCTTCTCAACCCCCGCAACAGCAGTCACCGCCCCCTCAAGAGTAGGTGGATGCATAGCAGGGATTTGTGGCTACCCAACCACCTGACGGACAGACGGCCACTCAACCTTCCCCCTCTAGTTCCTTCGATTACCAGATTCTCATGATGAACTCTGATCAACCTTTACCTGTCGACCTTAACCTTCAAACTTGGTCTCGTCAGTACTCCACGCCTCCCGCTCCGTCTGTCCCCAAGTCCCCATCTTCAAGTCCTACAGAGCCTCTATCGACACCTAATGGTCCCTTGTAAATCCCTCCGCCCAAAGCTGAGGTTCATACCAAAATTCTTAAGGGCCCATTACACCGAAATGCTACCTCTGGTCGGGCTGCCCATTCATATAGCATAGTAGATGATCTGGCCCAATCTCCTGCTGCCATTTCAACACTAGAAATCCTCCAGTCATGTCCTTCTCAAAAGAAGGCTCTACTATCTGTCGTGGGTGCTGTAGATCCTACTGATGGCCAATTTATTGTTTTCGACACCCATCAATCAGAACATCCTCCCCTTCCTGCTTGCGTAGCTTTCCAAATCCCAGTCAAAATCTGAAATGCTCACGTTTCTTGTTGTATTATTGATGAGGGGGCATCCACCTGTGTGATGTCTGCTTCGGTTTGGAAACAACTCGGATCTCTTGAGCTGGCCCCTTCCACAATCACCCTTCGTGCATGGGACAGCCATGCCTCCCAGCCCATTGGCCTATTCCGTAACTATCCTATCACCCTTGCGGGCGAGATTGTTTGTGTCAACGTTGAAGTTATCGATGCCCCTATTGACTATAACATTCTTTTGGGGCGTAGTTACACCTATTCCATGTCTGTTGTCCCATCCGCAGTCCACCGCAAGATTTTTTTCCCTCATAATGGCAAGATTGTCACCATCGACCAGTTAACCTATCATGAACCAAAATATCAGACTTCCCCTAAGTCCCCCATCTCTGCTGTCACCAATAAGAAAATTGTTGATTCTTTGACCAGTGTTTCCCCCGGCGTCTACAAAGACTCCTCCTTGCTTGGAGCCTTCCCTGGTATTCCTCCTCCTCCTGTCTTTGATCCCAACTTAGCGAATGTTTGCATGATGCAATCATCTTGGGCTGACCTTAAATGGCCTGCTTCGGCTAGTTAGCAACCTCAACCTCAACCTCGCCCACCGCAACCTACTCCTAGCCCTTCGCCTCAGCCACCCATACCTCTTCCTTCTAGCCCTTCTCCTACAGCTGGTACCCATGAGCCCCTCTATCCTCCTGGGTCGGTTCCACCAGGTCTCAACCATCTCAAAGTCGTCCCTCTTGGCCATTACCCTGTTGGTCAGATACCTTTCCTTACTCCCCCTCCCGGTGTCTATTCGGTTCCCATCATGGCCACCCTCTCCCTGCCCAATTTGACCCTGAGCATACCCGTCTAGTACCTTGACCCTCCAGCCACTACCCCGCCTAGTCAACCCAAACCTTATCTTGCTTTGACCGCGGTTCAACCAGTCCCCATGCCTTCTCCCGCTACAACAGTGCCTCAATCACCTCAACAGGAACCACCTCTTGTTGCGACCGCTTCGAGTAAGAATGGAAAATCTCGCAGGGGGCCATCAAAGGACAAGGCTGCCCCATCAAACCCTGCCCCTCCTCGGCCTCCAAAGCATACCATCCAGTGTGCTTTGTGTGATGTTGTCGGTCATGGCACCCATACCTGTCCTGAACTGCCTCATCTCAAGCCCATGGTTAATGTCGCGTTCCTTGCGTCCACGATCCTGGAAACCTTTGTTTCTTCCGCGACCATGGCCAAGAACCCCAAGACTATTCACACCAACAACCCCTGTGCTTTGTGTGATCTCCATGGCCATTACACCCACCTTTGTTCCCGCCTCAAGGATTTCTGCACCTCTCTAGCCGCAGTCCACCAATTCGAGGCCAAGCGCAACGAGTCCACCTCTCCCCTATTTTCGCGTTTTGCTTTGGCAGAACTACTAGACATGATGGCTCCCATTGACATTCCCCCTCATGATGTCGAGATGACGAAGCCTTCGTCCACTATCTTCTACCTATCATCATCCATGAGACCCTTGGGGAACATTCCCTCTGAATCCTCCCCTGTTGTTTCGCTTGACCTTCTTTCAGCAATCACCCTAGGCTCAACATCGGTAGATCCTTTATCTTCTTACTCTTTTGTCACCCCTTGTGGCGATGCGCATGTGAACCTCTCTTCTCATGATGATGAGTCAGGTAGCTTCGCCGTGTCAGGTGGTCTTTCTTCCACTAGTCACCCCATCTTCTATCACGATGACAACATTATGGAAGAAATCCCCACCCCTGACTTTATCTATCCCCCCCTTACATCGAACCCATGCGTTCGCACCACATACACCTCATGGCCATTACATTGAAACCCCATGTTTGGGTAAGGGGGCACCCATATTTGAGAGACCAGGAGAAGCAATTATCCATAACTCTCCTAGTGTATCTAGTCATGTCGACTTTAGTGCCATTATTCTTCCACATTTAGACAAACCTCTAGAGTCCCATATCACTTCAGATCACTCTAGGGATGATACCCCTTATCGTTCCTTCATCTTGTATCAGCAACCCAGTCTCTTAGACATTGTTTTTGACCAACCTATGGGTTTTCTAGGAGAGCATCATTTCATTATCTCCAAATCCTCTCTTTGGGATAGCGACACCAGGTATGCCAACTCAGAAACTTAAATTCCATTTGATTCATATATGCAGTACTAAAAGAGATTGGTAATCCTCCATTTCCTTTCTCATACTACATAACCATAACAAAAAAAAATGGCGCACCACATCATTAAAATTTGTTTATATTCCCCTTTATACATTATGGCATGACCACAACATGTTTGGGGGCACCTATGCCCCTCAACCATAACCCTCCTCAAAATCGAATTTCTTCACTTGCAACACTCATACTAGGGGCACCACTTGGCCTCCATACTTGTCCATGCTCGTGTTGATGTTCATCGAGAGTTACCATCTTGTACTCATTTTTTTATGGTCCCCCATTGGACCTTTACTGTGTGGTAGCACCATCGCGTCACCCTTGTTTAGAGTATCCGAGTTGAGTCATCATCACATTCATGGAGTCTATCCTGAGTCCCTTTGTATCCTGCTATAGTTCTCCATCCTTCATTACTTGGTCCCTCTCTCATGTCACATATTATGGCCTTCAGTCCCATTGTCCCCTATCCCTCATGATATTGTGTCAGTCGCTGCCAAGTCATTCATGCCCTTTATGATCTAACAAGGGAAGTCATCCATCCGCTACTCAGTATCCCCCATTTCATCATCATCATTAGTGTCCGTCTGTTAGTCGCTCTACTATTTTCTCTCGTGCCTTAGTTGGGGATCCCTTATTGCCACACCTATGGTGGACCTCCTTCTGTCGACATCAACTCATTCACTCCAGAAGACAGGTCTAGAGGGCAATGTACCTTGGTTCCATCCCCTACACTTGTTTGGTGCCTCAGATCAGGCAAAGGGATTTCTCATTACCCTTTGACTTGATTGTTTCTCAGCTCCAGCTACTTTCAACATGATTGAGATCCGTATACTTGATGGTCCAGTGATGCAGCAGCAGCTATTGGTTATTCCTAGGTGTGTGTGAGATGTCTCAACCCTCATGAGGGGGTGGCCCTACAGGAAGCCCCCCACATTCCCGGATGACCTCTTCATTTCATCCTTTGATGCAGCTCCTTATATTTGATGATGTTGGCCTTAGCTGCTTGCAACACCTTTTCGATTTGCATGTATTAGTCAGATTTTGTGAGACCTTCCCCGTTTATAGGGGGCATTTGGGTTGTATTTGTATCTCATGTACTCAGAGATTATTATATAAGTCTTGGCTGTTATCCCAGGCACAGCATGTATGTGGGATTCATCATTCTATTTTTCTGGCTCATGTTTATGCCAGCATGTACTTTATAGTTCAGTTCCTTGTTTATTGGACACACTATTCTTTTGTACTTTGTCTCGGCGGGCATAGGTATGCCTCCCCCGCCGCCTTTAGCACAGGTACCATCTCATAAACTAGAGACTTGTTGCACCAGTAAGTCTCGTCTTATCAGATTCTAGTCCTTTAGCACATTATACTACCTTACATTTCTCTCTCTGACTTCCCTCTTGATGTCTAGTGATTGAGTTCTTACAATGTACTTTGGTCATACGATTTTCTCCTAACACTCATATGCTGGGGGGAAATTTGTTACACCACTTTTTGGTCATCTAACCTATTATCATTAGATGGACCCAAGTACACCATGTAAGACCAATTTTACCCTAAGTAAAACTGCTTTCACTATGTAAAATAAGTTATTAAAACACCTTTATTAAGTTGTTTATGGTCTAAACAGGAAACCCCAAAAGGAAATAATAAACAAATCTATATTTGTTTATATTTCCTCAAGGAATAATTAGTTAAATATCAATTTAATTATTATTCCTGGTCATATTTAACCGAAAACAAGGAAATCAATTAAATAAATCCTTATTTATTTGATTATTTCCTAGGAATAAGTTATTTAATCCTTATTTAAATAATATTCCTAGTTAAATTTGACTAAATCATTTATAAATAATTAAATAAATCATTATTTATTTAATTATATTTCCACCATTTCCTTAAAAATAATAAATAAATCATTTATTTATTTATTATTTATAAATAAAGGAATTGACCCAAGTCAAAAATCCTTTCCCCTCCAACAAATATAATAAAATATTCCTAAAGGTGGTTCTAGAATTTGATTAATAATATTTTATTCATGCACCAAGTTCTAGACCGCCCTAATATTTTGTTATAAATAGAAGGGTTTTCCCATTCATTAGTCACCTTTTGTTGCCTATTAGATCACTTTGGATCTATACACTTGGTCACATTTTCTCCATTTTTGTCTTGTGAGCTCCCATTGAGTTCTATGTTTGTCTGGGTTTTCTACACCAACAAGAGAGAGAGATTCTAGATCTGAAGTGTTGAGGACTGTCAAGAACCCATCCCATTGAGGAGAACCGGAAAAAACCTTTCTTGTTTTCCTCTCAGGTGTCCCCTTTTAATATAATATAAAAAATTCTTTCACATACATCGTTCTTGTCTTGTCTATTGGATGCATGGAGCCATATTTCATTTTTACTACTTAATGTCTTTTATGCTTAGATATGGATTTGCGCAGCATTATTCAGATCAACTAACTATAGACTTAAAGATATTGGTAGCCATAATTGATGTTAGGGCTATTTTTTATGTGTAGCTAAAGTGATCTTTTACGTCGAAAGATTCATACTAACACTTCCAGTGGAAGTTGGAGAATAATTATTTTCTAGAATTATAGAAATTTGTACCTTTCATTGCAGTCGGGGTTGAAGATTAAAGAATTTATTAGAAAAGCGTTCGATGGTTTTTGACCCAGAGGGGGTTTTCCACCTAAAATTCATGTTCCTATTGTGTTCTATTATTTACTGTTGTTATTGGATAAACATCAAGAATTATTTAAGATTAAATAATGCTCTGAAAATATTTAAAATATATAATTGATAAGAAATATTGATCCCCCCCCCTTCTCAGTATTTCCAACAAAGTGAGCACAGATCTATCGGCAGAAACAACGGTGAAGAAAATGCTCAATGCATCACTAAGGATTGGTATTTGCGGCAACAACAATGCCATAAGAAATTTTAATTGGTATAGATTTATTTTTAATTGGTACAAAAGATGAATTGGTAGAAACAATGCTTTATCTAGCATCCATGATGTGTCCATGACTAGAGGACTATCAAGGAGGAGGAAGTATATGTTCAGGGGGATAATTTCACATATGTCTAGTTACGACAGTAGTAGCAGTAGCTACAAGAATATACAAAGGTGTGCTTATGCTAATGATTAATTCTTGCAGATGTCATTGTTTTTATTTGTTTGTAGATGAGTTTGTATGGCAGGATTCAAGTGCTTCACTAGAGATATCAGCCCTTTAGAAGAGAAGTTTGTAGAAGCAGATTGCAAATCAGTAGCCAAAACCTCAATCATTTATAGTAAGAGGGAGAAGAAGAAAATTATATCCATTTTCCACTAATTTCAAAGGGGGAGAGAATTATGGGAGAGAAAGCTCTGATGGCCCATGCAGAAGATATAAAGGCATTGGTGGCTCATTCAAGGAGAAGTGTTGAAGTAGCATGAGGATTGGCCATCAATGTGGAAGAAGAGTTGAGGTGTTTCCATCAATGCCAAAGGCGGATATTGTTGGATGGTTGGAATTTTATAGATGGCTAGTGGCACCAAGTGTGTTGGCATGGATGTCAACAATCATGCTAGGAGATGTGTTGAGAATTTGGTATTGTTTGCCAGTTGGCAAGAGTGTTGGAATTGATGTCAACCAGACTAGAATTGATGTTTGTGGAAACAGATGTTGGTTGTGATGTACACTAGACCATATGTGATGGTAACTGGGCTAGCATTGATGTGCTCAATGGTTTAATATCAGGGGGGATTCCCATGGTTGTTGCGGTCTCTTGTAGAGAATAATTATAGTAGCAGGCTTATTGGAGAAGCCATAATATGATGACTGATGGTTTGGAGTCCCAGGATTTCAAGGAAATTATGCCTCTAGATTTAAACTTAGATCCACCTCAAAGTGATGCAGTTGGTTAGTGCTCAGAAAGAGCTTTCCAACGATATGTGGAAGTCTGCAAATGGCCTCCTAGATCAAGATTTATTTCCAGTCAAAGTTGAGGTGCCCCAAATTAAGATGGCAGAGTTAAATGTGGTCGTGGGTCAAAGGTGTGATCAATTTTGGCAGTGCCCAGAGTTGGTGGAACTACTAACAGAGCCACTAAGGGAATATTTGGGTAGAAGCGACATCGACAACAAAGCAACATGAAGTAGTTTGATTGGCTCAAGTGGAGCCCACTTGACAATCTAGCCCGATGGAGGTATCATGGAGGGTTGACCCAGGCGGAATTATTTTAGTGTCCAATTCTAAATGGATGAGAAGAGGAGGACTGAGATGCAATTGATCATGTTGATGATGAGCACTAGAAAAGTAGCGAAGGCCTTTTTCATTGGCCTCAGGTGGAGCCCACATGACAGCCTGACCCGACAGTGTTACCCCAACGTTATAATTATGGTGCACAAAGCAAAAGCACCACATGGTGGATGTTGGGACACAGAGGCAGAGAGAAAACCAATAGGAGAATAGTGAGGGCATTGGGGAGACCCCATAGTACACATTATCCCTCCAAGCTCATCCTAGAGGATTACAATGGGGGAGGGAGGGGGGGGGGGGGGGGGGGGGTTGGGGGGCGCAGATAAAAATGTTGAAAGATAGCTACTGAAACACATGGAAACATTCTGACATCTCGATGGAGGGAATTCATGTCAACCCTCGAGGTGTCGTAAGTGTTTTCCTACATATTTGATTTCCCAGATCAACGGTGGAGAGCTAATCCAGGGGCACCCCTCTCAAAACCATAATCCACTCAGGAGTGGTGTCAGAGCCAGATTTTGGAACCTAGTGGTTTTTTATTATAACATAGGCTGGTCATAAAAAAAAGCCTCAAAGGACCCTTTCTCTCTCATCCAAGAGGATAGGTGGCAAAAATTGATTGGCCAAGATGATGTCAGCATGGACATAGACATGTGGTAGGAGGATTCAGCATATTTGGGCACCCGAATGGCCCTTTTTTGGGTGACACATTTCGCCACTCATAGGCCACCATGTGGAAGGAGTGACATCATCCCAGAAGTATGACCTTGGCGGTTAATAAACAAGCACAAAGAAAATGCATTGGATTACAAGGCGTCGGGACACGATGGCAGTGAACAAAGTGAAAACCAATGAAAAATTCGTTGGGCAGACTCCACCAGGATAGCTCATTCTGCTAGGAAAATCCGAGAAGTTTTTTAATGGTGCAAAACGTGAATGCACCGAGCATAAGCGTCGGGACACGTCAGCAGACAGCTCATCCTCACGAGGCCTTTGATTGGCTATTGAAATTGTAGGTGAACCCTATTAGACATCCCATCTTGTAGGAATGAACTCATTAGTTTATAATGAGTGGCTAAGGAATGTGTTGTAAGATAAAGCGTCAAGTGATCTGAAAATGGGTTGGATAACCTATTATGATTTTCAAGAACTGTTGGGTATGTGTTATATTATTTCCACGACTAAGCACGTGCATCCATGGTTTTCCAGTGGGTAGTCCACGTCCATGGTTTTGTGCATGGTTTTGCACATGGTATTGGGGCACGATGGTTTTCGGCCCCTGGCATTTTTGTAGATCCGGTCAAGGGAACTACGGCTATGTTCTAATCCAGGGTTTATGGATTGGGGTTTATGTATGCTTCGGCATGTATATATATGTGTTATAACACTAAAAGGAATATAATGAAAAATCAAGTTGGTCATCCCGATTTGGGATCCAGGGGAAAATATATGTGTTTATCTATTTTATGTTTTATGCTCTCGCTATTGTTTATTTTATGTTATAAGATTCGTGTGTAGATAATTTATGTTCAAGGTTAAAACTTACATTTGGTATCAGAGCTGTTTCGGCTTCAAGGGGACGCCTTTGCTACTGAGGGTTTTTAGTTCGGGCCTGTGGTAGACCCTATTCAGTGGGAGATCTGCGAGATCGATTCTTGCGGTGAAAGAAGATGGCGAGCAGTGGGAAGATAGAGATCGAGAAATTTAATGGTCAGAGTTTTGAGTTGTGGAAGCTCAAGATGGAGGATCTGCTGGTGGATAAAGATCAGTGGATCGCGGTAGATCCAGGTACTAAACCAACGGCAATGTCAGATGAAGACTGGAAGAAACTGGATCGGAAGGCTAAGAGCACAATACGGTTGTGTGTGTCAGATTCAGTATTGTTGAATGTATCTGGGGAAGCTACGGCGAAAAATTTGTGGGAAAAACTTGGGACTTTGTACCAATCTAAGTCTCTGGTGAATAAGTTGTTCCTGTGGAAAAAGCTGTATAACCTGAGGATGAAGGATGGAGACTCGGTGACAGAGCATCTGAACGCCTTCAATACTATGGTAAGTCAGTTGTCATCTGTTGATATTAAAATATCAAATGAAGATAAGTGCATCAGTTTTTTGTGTTCTCTACCAGACTCGTGGGACGGTCTGGTTATTGTAATAGGTAGCAATACAACTACCTTGAATTTTGATGACATTGTCTCAGCCTTGTTGTTGGAGGAAATGAGACGGAGAAATATGGAGGGCCAGAATGGAGATGCCTTATATGTACGAGGAAGGTCACAAAACAAAAACAAGAATAAGGTTTCGAGTGGGAGATCCAAATCTAGAGGGAGATCTAAATCTCCTGGAAAGTTTGTAAAGGTATGCTGGAAATGCGGAAAGGAAGGGCACTAAAAAAAGGAGTGCAGATCTAAAGCTCCTGAGAAAGGAAAGGGATCTGATGATGCTCCTTCTGCAGAGGCAAAAACCACCTCGGATGAAGGTGGGGATGTGTATTTTGCTTCTTCTTCAAATACACATGTAGATCATGAGTCATGGTTGATTGACTCAGGTGCATCCTTTCACTTCACTCCCCATAGGGAGTGGTTCTGTGAGTATGAGAAATATGATGGTGATGTCTTCCTAGGGGATGATAGGAAGGCCAAAATCATCGGACGTGGAAAGGTAAAGCTGAAGCTACAAGGTGGAAGGATTAGAACACTTCCTGGTGTTCTGCATATTCCTGCATTGGCCAGAAATCTGATTTCTGTAAGCAAGATGGATGATGCAGGTGTAAAAACAGTGTTCGAGAAAGATGCTTGCAAGATGGTTTGGGGAGCACTGGTATTAATGCGGGGAGTTCGGACTGGAACTCTGTACAAGCTACAAGGTAGTACTGTTATTGATGGGTGTAACAGTTCTGTGGTTCCTGAAAGTGGGACGGAAAGCCTAGTTGTCTCTGGAGAAAAGACCATGCTATGGCATCAAAGGCTTGGACATATTGGAGAGAAGGGCCTTCGGATACTGCATAGAGATGGTATGGTAGAAGGTATGTCTAATTGTTCTCTGGATTTCGATTTCTGTGAACATTGTGTATATGGGAAGCAGAATCGGGTGAGTTTTTCTTCTGGTGCTAAGAGGGCAAACAAGATATTAGAACTTGTGCACAGTGATGTGTTTGGGCCTGTGTCAGTTCCATCACTGGGAAAGTCTGTGTACTATGTTTCATTCATAGATGACTTCTCAAGGAATACATGGATATATTTCTTGAGGAAGAAATCTGAAGTCTTTGACAAATTTAAATAATTTAAGGCTCTGGTGAAAAACCAGACAGAGAAGAAGACAAAGGCATTGAGGGCAGATAATGGTGGGGAGTTCTGCAAGAAGGAATTTGAAGAGTTCTGTAAGAAGTGTGGTTTAGCACGGCAGAAGACTACTCCATACACACCTCAGCAAAATGGAGTTGCAGAAAGAATGAACAGAACATTGATGGAAAAGGCAAGAAGCATGCTCAGTGGTACCGGGTTAGGACAAGAATTCTGGGCAGAGGCAGTGGAGATTGCATGTTACTTAGTTAACAGATCACCTTCATCAGCGTTGGAGGATAAGACCCCACATGAGGTATGGACTGGTAAGAAACCCTCTCTTTCACATCTAAGTGTATTTGGATGTGATGCATATGTACATGTTCCAAAGGAGAAAAGGACCAAGTTGGATAATAAATCTGAAAGGTGCATCTTTATTGGGTATAAGGATGGTTTAAAGGGTTACAAGCTTTGGAACCTAGAAACAAGGAAGGTTGTGTACAGTAGAGATGTGGTGTTTAGAGAAGTGAAATATGTTGTTAAACATGAATTCCTACCAAAGGAACCTGAGAAGATAGAGTTTGAGCTAAAGGAGGATGAATCAGACTCTACAACAGAAGAAGACTCAGAAGATGAAGAGCCACAAACTCCAGCTTTGAGAAGATCAGTTTGGGAAAGAAGGCAACCAGAAAGGTATAGTCCATCTGTTTTTTGTTCAAGTTTTGCCTTAACTATAACTGATGATGAACCCAGAAATGTCAGGGAGGCAGTAGATTTAGAGGATGGAAAACTCTGGAAGGAGGCCATGGTTGATGAAATGGCATCCTTGCACAAAAACGATGCATGGGATCTAGTGGAGTTGCCGACTGGAAGGAAGCCCATTGGGAGAAAATGGGTGTTTAAGAAGAAGATGAATGTAGAAGGCAAGGTGGAGAAATACAAAGCTCGGTTGGTAGTGAAAGGTTATTCCCAGGTGCCGGAATTGATTTTGGTGATATTTTTTCTCCCATTGCCAATGTTACTTCTATTATATTACTTTTATATGTTGCTGCTGCATTTGATTTTGAGATAGAATAGATGGATGTGAAGACAACATTTCTTCATGGGGATCTAGAAGAGGAGATCTACATGAAGCAACCTGAAGGATTTATGGTGAATGGTAAGAAAGAACTGGTATGCAGGTTTAAGAAGTCTCTGTATGGGTTAAAACAGTCACCAAGGATGTGGTATCAGAAATTTGATACCTATATACGGGGACTTGGCTTCACCAGAAGCAAGGAGGATCACTGTGTTTATTTTAAATTAATTGGTGACCGTATTATTTATTTGGTCTTGTATGTGGATGATATGTTGTTGATTGGAAATGACAAAGAAATTATCCAAGATTTGAAGACCCAACTGTTCTCCAAATTCGACATGAGGGATCTGGGTGCTGCAAACTATATTTTGGGCATGGAAATTAAGAGAGATCGGGCAAAGAGGAAGCTCTGGTTAAACCAGAGGAAGTATGTCGAGACTATATTGCAGAGGTTCAATATGCAGGATAGTAAACCGGTGAATGTTCCTATTCCTGTAGGTGTAAAACTATCTGCTGAACGGTGTCCCAAGACACAAGAAGAAGAGGAGGATATGTCCCGTGTTCCATATGCAAGTGTGAGTAGCCTGGTGCCTTGTCACAGTGGTGTGCCTCCGGACATTGCATGCGATCGGAGTATTAAGTTTAGCAAACCCGGGGAAGGAGCATTGGACGACGGTGAAGCGGGTTTTCGATATTTACGTGGCACTGGTAAGATTATGTCTTGTACCACCGAGAGAACCCGAGTTAGAGCGTCACTGGGCGTCGGCAGTTTTGTTTGATGCGGTACAAGAGTGGAGATACGGACCAAAGAAGATCTACAAGTGGGTATGTGTTCGCTATTTGGAGGCGCGATCAGTTGGAATGAGTAAAAGACGATCTGTAGTGGCTCTTTCAACCCTGAGCGGGGAATACATAGCAACCACTCATGCAAGCAAGGAAGCAATTTGAAGATTCATGAAGATTGTATTCATCTGGGGTTAATGCAATGACTATAAGGATAGACTGTGATAACCAAAGTGCAATTTTCTTGGCTAAGAACCCTGCTTATCATTCAAAGACAAAGCACATTGATGTTCAATATCACTTTGTTAGAGATATGGTTGAGGCTAAAAGGGTGTCGCTGGTAAAGGTGGACACTTTTAAGAATGTTGCAGATGCATTAACAAAGTCTGTGAGCACTCAGAAGTTCTCTTGGTGTAGTGAAACAAGGGGTGTTGAAGAATTGGGCCAATGACTAAGCTCTCTTGTGGTCCCCTGTGGAAAGAAAACAACAAGTGGGAGAATGTTGGGTATGTGTTATATTCTTTCCACGACTAAGGTAGCGCCCCGGCGAAAATTTTTGGTCCTTAATTTCTGGTGGGTAGTCCACGTCCATGGTTTTCTGCATGGTTTTGCACATGGTATTGGGGCACGATGGTTTTCGGCCCCTGGTATTTTTGTAGATCTGGTCAAGGGAACTACGGTTATGTTCTAATCCAGGGTTTATGGATTGGGGTTTATGTATGCTTCGGCATGTATATATATGGGTTGTAACACTAAAAGGAATATAATGAAAAATCAAGCTGGTTGTCCCGATTTGGGATCTAGGGGAAAATCTCTGTGTTTATTTGTTTTATGTTTTATGCTCTCGCTATTGTTTATTTTCTGTTATAATATTCGTGTGTAGATAATTTTTGTTTAGGGTTAAAACTTACAAGAACCTCCCACTCAATTAAACAAATAAAATATCTAGCTTATACTTGACTTTATGCGAAATTTTATACTTGAAATAGGTGTATGTTTTTTAACTGTTTAAGTGCTTTAATACCATTTGTTTTTGCTGAAATTAAACATGTGCAATGGCCATATAATGCAGTAAATAAAAATTAACACATAATAGCAAATTTAATCTAAGAGTCCACCTGAATATCATTGGCTACATCTCCTTGAGCTCTTGTCATCTTTACTTGGCTCTTTGGGACTATGGAAAGTTTCTTTTACAAGTTACAAGATCAACTCCAATGTTTAAATGAACTGAACTAGTGGGTTTAGAATACCCTTTATATCCATGTCATGGCTGTCATCACTCTGAAAACAAATCTAGTCTTCCTTAGACTTGATTCCTTTTGTCAGTGCTCTTGAGATACACTGAGCTTCTCTATGGAACTAACTCCCTCAGAATTATTTTTCTGTCCCTGAAACCTCACCTACTGTCTCCAACACATATCAGACCTCCAAAATGCACTGATCATTTTCTCAAAATGAGCACCGGCTCCCCAATCTAGGCCTCCATCCAGTGATGGCCCTGGGCTGCCAAAAACTTCCATGTGGCTTATTGACCTTCAGAAGTCTTCAAATGGCTCTACAAAACCATTAAATGGATTCAAACTGTTAAAAATAGTCAGAATAGACTTTTGTTTTGCTGAAATTGGCCTCCAACTGCTCCGATTTCGCCTCCAACACCTGGTGGCACCCCTGGATCTAGGGTGAAAGAAAATTTCTCTATGGGTTCTCGACCTTCAAAAGTCCTTAAAAGCTTCTAAAATATCCATCAATGGATTCAAAAGTATCAAAACAATTAGAAATGACTATTGGTTTCCTGAAGCCTCTAACTGCCCTGGCTAAGCCTCAAACTGCTGCTAGCACTTGCTAGCCCTGGTGGCCCTTGGAAATTCTCTGAAGTATCTTGGAAAAATCCTCTACAGGCTCTAAAACCACACCATTAGTTCCATAACATCTTAAACATCCAAAATGGAGTATTTTATTGTTGATAAAGGCCTCTAGCCACCTTGACTAGGCCTCAAACTGTTGTTGGCCCATGGTGGCCCTAGTGGCCCCTAGAACTTATCTAAAGCAAAAACTTGCTCAAAGGTCCTCTTATGGATCTCCAACACTCACCAACGATTCTGGAATGTCTGAGATAGTCTAAATTGACTATTGGCACTCCAAAAATGGATTGATCTAGCTCAAGATAGAGCCTAAACTCATTTTGCACAATGACCCCTAAAAATCCTCGACCAAATGTGGAGAGACTGCACATAACTACAGTTAAGTTTGGCAAGTTCCAAAAATTTGGTGGCATGCCAAAATTTTTTCCAGTCAAAATCATTAGCAATTAATTTTGGTTGGGGGGTTGGGCACATGGCCGTAACCCCGCAGTCTTCCAAAACCGTAACTGCCAGCTATAATTGTGGTTGAATTTTTTTTTAAACCCACGTTTATTTAAATTGTAATGTGAAACCGTCGCATAAACTTCAGAGGGTGGCCATGTGAATGCAGAAGAATATCTAGAGCTAATAACCATTGGTGGGTAGGGACTTAAATTTTTGGCACATGGTCACGAGACTTGAGTGCATGGGGAGGGGCTGGCCCCTCCAACCCCTAAATGCAATGATCATAAATGACAAATAAAACGTGTCGACATATAGTGTTAAGAACCAAATGATAGTTCGACGGTAAAGCATGGGCGTGCGTGCTTGGAGGTCATGGGGTCGAGTCTGCTTGGCTCCCCAAAAATTTTAATACGCAGTCTCAGGGACACGTGGCAGCCTCAGGGCTAGCCACATGTCACCCATTCATTGGATGAAAATCAAACGTACCATCCAACAATGAATAACATGCTGACACTTGTCCATCTGCCATTTTCCCAGAAGGAATATTTTGAGGCATATTCCAAGGAATATTATAGGAATATTCTAGGAATATTCCCTGGAATATTCTCTTTTTTGAATATTCAAAAGCCCAGTCAAACTTGGTCAAAAGCCAAAAATTGCAGTTTACTAGACTTTTAAAATCGGGATAACTTCTTCATACGGTGTTAGTTTTTCAAACCATTTGTGATGCCGGAATCAGGAATACGAGATCTATCTATTCGCTCAAGTTTGGCACACTTCTGAACACTTTGAAATTTGAGATATCACTTAGGTCCTTGATCCAAATCTGATCACACCTCCCAATTGGGAATCTTTTGGACCCTAAAAGACTGACTACTTGATTTTTACAATAGATGAGGGTACAAAACCCTCACTTTTCAGCCTCCATACACTTTTCCTTGCATGGCTTAGTGCCTTTGAACCACAAATCGAAGGTGTCAAGAATTGTCTTCCTTGCACTCACTCAGAATTTCTGGTGAGAAATTGATAGAAGGTAGCTGGACATCGCTTCCTTGATCATCGATCCAAGGTGGCTCAAACAAACTTGAGATTAAAACAGAAAACATGCATACATAATTGAAAATTTCATATGTACAAATGAATGTATGTCTTACTGTGTCAAGAAGTCAAACCACTTCTTACCAAGCCACTTCCATGGTGACTTTTGTTGCTGAAAATATTCTTCATGTGAAACAACTATTCTCACATCAATGATGGAATCTTTGTTTCCACTTTTGCCAGTCTTTCTATCCTCTTTCCTCATGTTCTTGAGATGATTAGTTAGATGCAATGTCCAACATTGGGAAACAACATGTCCCCTTCTCTGGTAATGTGTGCAAGTCTTATGCACCTTCTTTGCAAGTTTCCTTTGCCTCAATTGTTTCTTGTACGCCTTCATCCTCTTCCAACATTTTGAAACAACATGGTTACACAAACCACAATATTCACATCAACTCTGTCTTCCATTCAAGCATGCAGATTTGTCATTCTTATCAGAAACATAATCAACTTGACTATGGGAAGAATTATACCTCAAATTTTGTTTTGCATGTCCATCCTTTTTACCTTCAACACTGTTACCAATGAAATAGGTAACCGCATTGTTACCTACTTTTTTTTGGTAGCATAAAAAGCACCCGATTTTGAAAAGTGTTGATGCAGAATCACCTTTTTTTTAGCACATTTTTGACACTCTAATATTTTTATTTATGAAGTATGAATATTTGTTTTAAAATATTAGTGATTCATGCTAATTTTGAAATGTATTGATGCAGCATCAACTTTTTTTTTTTAGAATGGTGATTTTCATGCTAATTTTGAAACGTATTGATGCAGCATCAACCTTTTTTTTAGAGTGGTGATTTTCATGTTGGTAATAAAACACAAAACTTAGATAAAAAAATAAATACAAAAATAATAAAAAAAACCAATAAAAACGTAAAAAGAATACAAAATTAACTCGTAAAAATAAAAAATTTAAACAAAAATAAATAAATAAACAAAAAAAAACAAAAATATTCAAAAACTATATCAAAAGAAATGACAAAATTTGAAAAAAAAAACACATAATTTAAAGAAAAAAAACAAAAATTAACAAAAATAAATAAAAAATAAAAACATCAAAAACATTTTTTTCTAAGTTATTAAAAAAATCTATATAATTAAAAAAAAAAAATTAAAATAGAAAATTTAAAAGTAATTTAACTTACAAAATAAAAATTTAGATTAAAAAAAAAAAAAAAACAAAAATGAAAAAATTAAATTAAAAAAATAATAAGAAGAAGAAAACAAAAATACAAATTTTAAAATTAACAAAAAAAACAAATTTAAAAAAAAAAAAACAAAATTTAAAATTGAAAAAGAAAATTAAAATAAAAGAATTATAATAAAAAAAACTATCATTAAAAAACAAAAAAAATGAAAAAAACCACGTGCAAATAATTAAAAAACAATATCCATAAATTTATTGTTTTTTTTTTTAAATGAAACAATTTATAAATTTTAAAAAGGAAAAACCAAATAAACTAAAAGATAAAAAAAATTAAATTAAATTAAATTAAAATGTAATAAATTTAATGAATAAATTTTAAATTTTAAAAAATAATTAATCTAAAATATTAAATTTAAAAACAAAATTTAAAAAAAAACAAAAAAAATTTAAAAAAATTAACTTTGAAATTAAAAAAAAAAATTAAAAAAAAATTAAATTTTTTGAATTTAAAAAAAAAAAAAAAAAAAATCAAATTAAAAAAATATATATTGAAAAATTTTAAAAAATTTTAAAAAAAGAATTTTTTGATCGTGGTGGCATCGTCAGTCGCCCTCCCGCCCTGGTGGCGGCGGAGGCCGGCCGCTGGGTGGGCGGGGAGGCTGCATGCAGCCCCCCGCCTGCCCAGTAGCCCACCTCCACTGCCACCTGGGCGGGAGGCCGATTCCGGGAATCGCCCTCCCGCGACGAGAGGTCGATTCCGAGAATTTCCCTCAGGCTGATTCTAGGAATCGCCCTCCCGCAGCAAGAGACTGATTCCGGGAATTGCCCTCAGGCCGATTCCGAGAATCGCCCTCCCGCGGCGAGAGGCTGATTTCAGGAATCGCCCTCCCGCCGCGGGAGGCCGATTCTGGGAATTGCCTTGAGGTTGATTCCGTGAATCACCCTCCCGCTGCGGGAGGCCGATTCCGAGAATCGCCCTCCCACGTTGCGGGAGGCCGATTCCGAGAATTAGCCTCTTGCGGCGATTCCCGGAATCGGCCTCTCGCCGTGGAAGGGTGATTCCCGAAATCGGCTTCCCGCTGCAGGAGGGCGATTCCCAGAATCGACCTCCCGCTGCGGGAGGGTGATTCTCGGAATCGGCCTCCTGCTTAGCGGTCGGCCTCCGCCGTCACCTAGGCAAGACGTCGATTGGCGGCGCCGCCACGATCAAAAAATTCTTCCTTTTTTTTTTAATATTTTTTTTTTAATTTGATTTTTTTAATTTTTTTTTTAATTCAAAAAATTTAAAATTATTTTTTTTTAATTTAATTTTTATATTTGAAATTTAATTTGTTTTAATTTTTTTTGTTTTTTTTTATTTTTTTTATTTTTAATTTTTTTTCAATTTTGTATTTTTTTTTTTATTTAATTGATTTTTATTTTTTTATTTTTTGTTATTAAATTTTATGTTTAGTTTTTTCATTTAATTTTTTAAAATTTAGTAAATTTTTTATTTTTTTTATAATTTATTTTAATTTAATTGTTTTTTTTTTTTTTTTTTTTTTATTATTATTTTTTTAATTACATAAAAATTTTATATTTTTTTTTTATTTCAATTAAAATTGTGTATTTAAAATTAGATTTTTTTTTAAAGTTAAACTTATTATTTTCAAATTAATTTGTTTTTTATTTAATATATTTTCTTCAATCTTTCAATTTTTGTTGATTTTTAAAGTTTTTTAACTTTTTATTTTAACAATGTTTTTTTTCTCTTTATATTTAAAATTTAATTTTTATTTCAAAATTTATTTGTTTACTCATTTACTTATTAGAATTTAATATATATTTTTTTAATTTAATTTGTTATTTTAATATTAACATTTTTTTTTAATTTAATAAAATCAAATATATATATATATATATATATATATATATATATATATATATATATATATATATATATATATAAAATCTATTTGTTTTTTTAATATATATTTTTTTAAATTTAATATTTTTATTGTTTTTTTTTTTCATTTTTTATTTTTAATTAATTTTCCCTTTTTTACTTTTAATTTCAATAATGGTTTTTTTTTTATTTTTTTTTATTTTAAAGTTTTAAATTTATTAAAATTTAATATATTTCTTTAAATTTAATTTTTTATTTTAAAATTTAATTTTTTTTTTTTTTAATTTAATAAACATTTTCTTTTTCTTTTTTAAATTTGATTTCTATATTTTATTTTTTATAATTTCTTTCTTTTTTTAACTTTTTTTTTCTTTTTAATTTAATATTTTTATTTTGTTTTTATTTTTATTTTTTTATTTCTATATATTTTGAAATTTTAATCTTTAAATTTTTTTTTATTTTTTATTTTTTATTTTTTTCTTAAATTTTAGGTTTTTTTAATGTTTGAATTAAAATTTTTATTTTGTTTTTATTTTTATTTTTTTATTCCTATATATTTTTAAATTTTAAGCTTTAAAATGTTTTTATTTTTTAAATTTAATTTTTTTCTTAAATTTTAGGTTTTTTTTTTAATGTTTGAATTTTAAAAATTAAAAAATGTTATTTCTATTTTTAAAAATGTCAAAAATATGATACAATTTTTTTTTTTTGTTATTCCAGCATCAACTAGTTTTGTTTCGAGGGTGTTTTTTCAATCTTTTTTTAAAGAAACAGTTTTGTTTTTAGCATAATTTTATAAAATGTTGAAATTTGACCTTAAAAAAAAACCAAGTGCGTTCTGGAATACACTTTTTTTGTTTTTGGGGTGTTTTTTCATGTTTTTTGAGTCTTTTTGGGCTAGAGTTCCCATTTTGAGGTCAGGTTACCTATTTCATCGGTAACAGTGTTCTTCTTGAGGAGACGAACTTGTAGAGGCTCTAGCTTCGCCATAAACTTCATGTATACACACATCTTTCTACAACATAGGCTTCAAACAATGAAAATCAACTTGAAAACAAACTTGACATGTTTGTGTATTAGATCTTGGAACAAAATTTCTCTTTGAAGTTGTCTCAAATGCTTTCATGGCTGTAGAGTTTTCGCCATAATATTGAACATAACCAAGACCAAAATTCTTAGGTCTTTCATCAACCAAAATCGGATCATTCATGCCTTGTGCATGTTTTCCTAAACCTTGCCTTCATAGCCCATTTTAAACATTAACTTGGACCCTATACCTCTAGTGTGCTTTTCAAATGAACCAACACATCTATCTGAAGAGGAAATTGAAGACAAATTAGAGTGAATTACCTCTGCTTCACACATGTTCTTGGTTAAGGCTTCTTGGGCTTGATTGAGCTGCATCTCCATCTCATGCATTCTTCGAAGAATTTATTCCTTCTCTTGCTTCATAGCAAAAAATTTCTCAGGAAGTCTAGTGCTTTCCTTTCTATCTTCAAACAAAATTTCCAATCCTTCAGGATGTAGAAGTCTCGCTTCATGTCCTCATCGAAGAATCTTGTGAAGGAGGAGGATTTTGAAACCTCACTTGAATAATTTTTCATCATGAAAATGAACTTAATAAATTCAATCAACAATTCCAAAGCTTTCAAAAAAAATTGACAAAGCTTCAAAACAAAATGGTTGTATCTAGAGTCAAGTTCTTCTTCAAGCATCCTTTTTGCAAACACCC
The DNA here is from genome assembly GCA_034641835.2 of Pinus albicaulis. Taxonomy (NCBI): domain Eukaryota; kingdom Viridiplantae; phylum Streptophyta; class Pinopsida; order Pinales; family Pinaceae; genus Pinus; species Pinus albicaulis. Next base: position 537,483,070 of record CM076584.1, read on the forward strand.
TCTTGTGCTTCAAGGGTTTCCTTCAAGTCCTTTGGGTAAGGAAGATGCCTTCAACCCTTCTTCCTTCTTGTCTTCTTTTGGACTTAGCTAACAATATTTGTCTCTTCACCTCTAGCAAACTTCAAACTTGTAAGCAGCAATCAATTTGCAAACAGTTAAACTCTTTGTATTGTTAAACACCTTTCAAGTCAAACAAGAAAACTATGCTCTGTCAAACAAGAAATCAAGTGCTATGATACCAAACAGATCTGAAAATGGGTTGGATAACTTGTTACAGTTTTCAAGAACCACCCACTCAGTTAAACAAATAAAAGATTTAGCTTATACTTGACTTTTTGCGGAATTTTATACTTGAAATAGGTGAATGTTTTTTAAATGTTTAAGTGCTTTAAGACCATTTTTTTTTTGAAATTAAACATGTGCAACAACCACATAATCCAGCAGAAAAACATCAACACATAACAGCAATTTTAATCTAGGATTTCACCAGAATATCGTGGGCTACGTCTCCTTGAGCTCTTGTCATATTGACTTGGCTCTTTGGGATTATGGAAAATTTATTTTACAAGTTACAAACTCAACTCCAATGGTTAACTGAACTAGACCAATGGGTTTAGAATACCATTTATATCTCTTTCAGGGCTTCCATCACTCTTAAAACAGATCTAGGCTTCCTTAGACTTGATTCCTTCTCTCGGTGCTCTTGAGCTACACTTAGCTTCTATATGGCACTAACTCCCTCATAATTCTTTTTTTGTCCCTCAAACCTCACCTGTTGTCTCTAGCACATATCATACCTCCAACATGGATTGATCATTTTCTCAAAATGAGCACTGGCTCCCCAATCTAAGCCCCCATCCACTGATGGCCCTGGGCTGACCAAAATTTCTCTCTGGCTTCTCGACCTTCAAAAGTCTTCAAATGGCTCTGAAAATCCCTTAAATGGATTTAGAATGTCAAAATGTAATATTCCAAAATTTGCATGCAGTAAATTAGAATATTAAATTTTGTTGATTCACTTAGGAGATGAATAAATGGGTAAGGAGGCCCATGCATAATAAAAATCTAAATAAAATCCCTCATAATGTGAGAGGGGATTAACATAAAGGCTGGATTTCACACCTTCATGTATGAACAGGGACTTTTTCATGTGGACAAGGTCAATTTTGACCAAGTCAACAGCGTTGGGATAGGAGGTGGAGAGCATCTTGTGAGACAATGCAGAGATAGTGGGAGGAAGATTCCTTGGTGGAGGAAACCCTGATTTATTGGGGCCTAAGGCAAGAAGGATCACACATGTATAAAAGGAGGGAAAGGCAGCCATAGCAGGACATTTTTGTGAATGATAATTTGATGTGTCTGTTTAGACTATTCTGCATTCTCTTATTGTTTAGCAGAGTTGATGTGCTGCTTAGCACAAGGATCTCCTTTTTAGGAATCCTTCTCCTTTCTTGAGAGGCCTATTGAAGGAGTTTGTACTAGTTTTCCTCACATCCAGGCTTGAGGCCAAGCATCCTCCTTCAGCTACAACATTATTTCTGCAGCAGTATAACGTTGTGTTGTAGGGTGTTGCAGTGAGGGTTCACAACATCACTTCCTGCACTCATTTTTCAAAGGAGGGAGCCTCCATTCCTTTCGGAGATTAGTGAGGAAGATCTTGGAGCAGATTTTCCTATCTTGGAACTTGGCCAAAGGAATTCCATCATCTGCAGTGTATTCCCTTGCAGGAAATGTTTCCTTTCTTGCAAAGTTGCAGTGTGAGGGTCAATCCCCTCAATCTTGTCTTACTTTCTCAAGGAAAGGGCCAGCCCTTCTCCCAGAAAGACTTGTAAGAAGGATCCTCCTTCATTTTTGTATTATACATCCATTTATACACAGTGCTTCAGCAGAATACATTATTTTAGATCTAGATCTGCAAATCTATGCATCTTGTACTTGTGCCTTCATGAAACCCTTGCCGGGTTATCTTTTTGATGTGTAAAAGGAGCTAGATCTCCATTTTTCATGTTCTGATCAATAAAACTTTAGATCTGAAGTTTACATCATATCGTATCATAAATCCTCTCTAAATGACATTGTGCATGCTTCAAAAAACTTCTGTTTAAAAAGTCATGGGATTTGGGCCTTTTTAAGCCATACTGGGACCGAGAGATCTGTTTAAATAAGAAAAATTGATTTGTTTTGGAATATTTTCTGGGTGTGAGTCCCAAATTACATATGCTAAGGGATACCATTGTTATTTCCCCCTAATATAACGCAAATTTCTGAATATAACATTTTTAGGGCATAAATTGCTGCTTTTCCTCACTTTTGGCTGATGTAATGGATCATAATTTTGTTGCTGCAAAATAAATTTGATGGAAATGTGTTATAAACACATTTTTTGAGCTAATTACTTGCTTCTATTCCAGTATTGTGCTTATGCATTGCTGCATTCCCATTTTGGGATATTACAGTGGTATCAGAGCATAGTCTTGGCTCAGCCTATGAGTTTCAGCCATTATGCTATAAGAAGACAAAGGAAAGAAACAGATCAGAATGATGGAGAGAATGAGCTTTGTCTCATCACTTTTCAGATCTAGGAAGAACCTCTCCAAGGAGGTTAAGTAGAAGAAATGCAAGGAAACTCCTAGAGAGTTTCAAGAAGAGGAAGGGCCATGCCCTTCCTATTCTCAAAGAGGAGAAGACATAAAACATGAAGAACACTTGGAATCTGAAATTTTAATTGAATCCTTGCTGAATACAAAGCTAAACCTAGAGCCTTCAAGGAGACTCTAGCTTTACCACAGTTCATTCAGCTAAAGGAAGAAAGAAGACCCTACAACGATGGGATGATGAGAGGCAATAGATTTCTATTGTCTAATTTTTATTGATCACCCACATGTGCAGCAAAGGCTTGGGTGATGAAGATATAGTATTTCTTCCTACTACATCCAGTAGTAGAGAGAGAGGTTGTAGAAATTGCAGCGCTGCACCTTGAAGGCGAAGCAAACACTTGGTGGTTCAGCCATTTGAGCCATGCAAGGGTGTCTACTCTTGCTGAGTTTTATCAAGGGATGGTCATGAAATTTGACAAAGAAATATCAGAGGAGGAGAAGACCTCACCACCATTGGAAGAGGCATGTACCAGTGCTATTATAACCATAGAGGATTAGCCTTCATCTTCAACAGTTTGGGAAGCCAACACATATGAGGAAAAATCTCTTGCAGCCCTGCAAGAAGCTTCCAAATTTCACCAAGGTATGCTTAAGTTTCCATCTATTGTCATTTCAACAAAACTTATGGTGGGATCTACATCATTGCATACTGCTGATTTAGAGCAACAAAGTTGCACTGCACTATACAAGAGCAGTGATGAAGAAAAGAGGACCCATACCTTATGGGAGCATTCAAATGGAAGCTTTATTCTAGATGGTAGACATATTGAAGTGAGAAACACTTTCTCCTTTCTAGATGACACTTTCTCAATGAGCACTCCCCAACTCAAAGAGAAACTTCTACCTGCAGCAGATCCCTTATTGGTTTTGGAAGGCCATTGATGAAGAGAAGGTCTCATGAGAGATCTCATTGGAGGTGCACTTCAACACATCATGGAGTGCAAAGTTCTTCAACAGTTTGAGGAGGTTTTTCCCTCATCATACTTGGATCTTTGTGGATTCAAGGGGGACATTGATGAGAAGTCTTGTCTATAATATCTCCAAGGAGTTCATTTCAACATCCCATGAGATGTAAGAGGAGAAATTTGATTTGGGAGGATGGTAGTATTCCTTGGGAGAGTGCTAAGGAAGAACATGATGGGAGGCACCTACATGTGGGCGGATGGGTGTGGATGATGAGCAAGAAGCTGGAAAGCTACTTGCAAATATGTGATACTGGGTAGCAGGAGGCTTGGCTGCGTTGGCTACTCTTGAAAGAGTTTGGCCATCATCCTCTTTCTAAGGGTATATGGCAGGATACTTGCATCATTGGGCGGCTAGGAGTATGGACACATTGTGTTGATATGAAATTATTCATATCAATCACCATGTTTTCACTACATGATTTGTATGATGGAGGTATCACGAGGCATCAAAAACTTTTGTTGCTTTGGTTGTTCTTGGGAGAGAAAGGGCAGATTTTCTCTCACACTTTGCATGATGTTGCAGGGGTAGGAGATGGCACTATCATGGTGCAAATGGGCTACTCCTTGGCCTTATATGTCAAGAGGTACTTCCACTATGGGAGGAACTTATTATGTGTAGTAGCATTATGGGAGATGTCTTTGACAATATGCATGTCAAAGAATGGAGCTATGAGTTGGCAGGAGCCTATTTGCATAGGCCAACAGTGTTGTCACTTGGGAGTTTGGGGTTATTTATGGAGTGTCCCCAGGATCACTTCACAATTAATGCACTTGGTGAAAAAGGAGGAGGTGAGAAGGATGAAGTAGTGGATGGAAACATCTATTACAGAGATATGATCTTCTTAACTTGGATTTCCAAGCATAAGAAGGGTGATCTTCATGCAGCATATGGTTCATTCCTCTTCATGGGAATGCATCATGCCACTATGGAGGATTTACTCATATACATATGCATCATCTTACTCTCAACACATAGTAATAATATTGTTTTTGCATCCATTGATTGTCTAACACAGTATTTGCATATTCTTACCATTCATATTTACCATTCATATTCACAATTAATGCACTTGGTGAACAAGGAGGAGGTGAGAAGGATGAAGTAGTGGATGGAAACATCTATTACAGAGCTATGATCTTCTTAACTTGGATTTCCAAGCATAATAAGGGTGATCTTCATGCAGTATATGGTTCATTCCTCTTCATGGGAATGCGTCATGCCACTATGGAGGATTTACTCATATGCATATGCATCATCTTACTCTCAACACATAGTAAGAATATTGTTTTTGCATCCATTGATTGTCTAACACAGTATTTGCATATTCTTACCATTCATATTTAGTGCATTGCTCCACAAGAGGGCAAGCTTTTCATTGAGCTCCATGGTGAACATTGGGCCAGATTGTATGATGGAGACAGCCATCTTTTATATGGCCTTGGGAAAGTGTTTTCTTTCATGTATGTTCAGTTGATGTATCCAACCATTTGCTATTTATCAGTAGATTTCATGACATACATAATTATCCATGTATCAAAAAACAACTTCCCATAGTATCTCCTGAAAAAGAAGTTAGGAAAACTGCGTTGTGACTACATGGGAAACTGTTGGAGAGAGACACATGGGTTGGATGTGTCATTTTGGGAAAAGGATTCCCACACTTTCTACATTGCATGTTCTAATGGAAGCATGGGAGGAGAGATGGCCACCATAGCCAAACACTTGTTTCTTTTTGAGGTGGGCCATGTGATTGATGAGATGCCATATGGTGATGATTTCCTATCCATCACATATGGAATGTTTTGGGCCAGCTTGATTCATAGCGTTGGAGAGGAGATCATTGGAGATCTAGTCTTCATTTTTCCACTTAAGGGAAATATTATTGCAGCCAAAGATCAGCAAACACTCTACACTTATCATAAGTGGAGAGGAGGATAGCATGGGGTAGGCTCCTATGTCTATCATGTTCAGATTTTCAGCCCACATACATTGTAGGAGCTCAAGGCGGAGGAGCATTTTCAGGAGTTGCCACGTTGGGAGGTGACTCATTTTGGATGGATGATTGCTTGGAGATGGAGGATCCACATGGGAAGGATGTTTCCCAATACATTTTAGAATCCATTCCTTGAGAGGACCTTTAGACAACACCTTATTTCCTCCTTGAGTACTTTACTTATTCATGATGATATCCCTTTAGCTAGCTTGCATGCTTGGGAGGGACAATTTAGAGATTCATTGATGAGACAACATCTCATTCCTTAGAGGAGTACATCATATGTGGATGCTATAGTAGGAGGAAGGGAGACTCTTCAGGTCTATCCTTGCAGTTGCTTGAGGACAAACAACATTTGGGAGGGGAGGACTGTAATATTCCAAAATTTGCATGCAGCAAATTGGAATATTAAATTTTGTTTTTTTCACTTAGGAGATGAATAAATGGGCAAGGAGGCCCATGCATAATAAAAATCTAAATAAAATCCCTCATAATGTGAAAGGGGATAAACATAAAGGCTGGATTTCACATCTTCATGTGTGAACAGGGACTTTTGCATGTGGATAAGGTCAAGTTTGACCAAGTCAACATCATTGGGATAGGAGGTGGAGAGCATCTTGTGAGACAGCGCAGAGATAGTGGGAGGAAGATTCCTTGGTGGAGGAAACCCTAATTGAGTGGGGCCCAAGGAAAGAAGGCTCACACATGTATAAAAGGAGGGCAAGGCAGCCATAGTAGGACATCCTTGTGAATGATAATTTGATGTGTCTGTTTAGACTATTCTGCATTCTCTTGCTGTTTAGCAAAGTTGTTGTGCTGCTTAGTACAAGGATCCCCTGTTTAGGAATCCTTCTCCTTTCTTGAAAGGCCTCTTGAAGGAGCTTGTACTGATTTTCCATACATCCAGGCTTGAGGCCAAGCATCCTCCTTCAGCTACAACATTATTTCTATAGCAGTATAACATTGTGTTGCAGGGTGTTGCAGTGAGGGTTCACAACACCACTTCCTGCACTCATTTTTCAAAGGAGGGAGCCTCCATTCCTTTGGGAGATTAGTGAGGAAGATATTGGAGAAGATTTTCCTATCTTGGCACTTGGACAAAGGACTTCCATCATCTGCAGTGCAGTCCCTTACAGGAACTGCGTCCTTTCTTGTAGAGTCGCAATGTGAGGGTCAATCCCCTCAATCTTGTGTTGCTTTCTCAGGGAAAGGGCCAACCCTTCTCCCGGAAAGACTTGTAAGAAGGATCCTCCTTCATTTTTGTATTATAAAACCATTTATACAATTGCTTCAGCATACTGCATTATTTCAGATCCATACCTATAGATCTATGCATCTTGTACTTGTGCCTTCATGAAACCCTTACCGGGTTATCTTTCTAATGTGTAAAAGGAGCTAGATCTCCATTTTTCTTCATGTTCTGAGTAATAAAATTTAAAATATAATGTTTGCATCATATTTTATCATAAATACTCTCTAAATGATGTTGTGCATGCTTCAGAAAACTTCTGTTTAGTCAAGTCATGGGATTTGGGCGTTTTTAAGCCATACCGGGACCGGGAGATCTGTTTAAATAAGAAAAAGTGATTTGTTTTGGAATATTTTATGGCTGTGAGTCCAAAATTACATATGATAACGGGTCCCAACATTATTTTCCCCTAATATAACGCAAATTTCTGAATACAACATTTTTAGGGCATAAATTGTTGCATTTCCCCACTTTTGGCTGATGTAATCGATCATAATTTTGCTGTTGCAACATACATTTGATGGCAGTGTGTTATAAACACATTTAATGAGTTAATTACTTGCTGCTATTCCAGTATTGTGCTTATTCTTTTCTGCATTCCCATTTTGGGATATTACACAAAAATAGTCATAATAGACTATTGGTTTGCTGAAATTGGCCTCTGGATGCTCTAGTTTCGCCTCCAACACCTGGTGGCACCCCCTGGCTCTAGGGTCAAAGAAAAATTCTCTTTGGGTTCTCGACCTTGATAAGTCCTCAAAAGATTCTGAAAACTCCATTAATGGATTCATAAGTATCAAAACATTCAGAAATTAATATTGGTTTGTTGAATAAGGTCTCTAGTTGCCCTTGCTAGGCCTCAAACTGATGTTGGCACTTGTTGACCTTGGTGGCCCCTGGAACTTCTCTGAAGTATCTAGGCCTTCAAAAGTCCTCTACAGGCTCTGAAAACCATACCATTAGTTCCATAACATCTGAAACATCCAAAATTGACTATTGGATTGTTGAGAAAGGCCTCTAGCTGCCTTGGCTAGGCCTCAAACTGTTGTTGGCCCATGGTGGCCTTAGTGGCCCCTAAAACTTCTTTGAAGAAAAAACCTACTCAAAAGTCCTTTGATGGCTCTAAAACCCTCACCAATGAGTCTGGAATGTTTGAGATAGTTGAAATTTACTATTGGCACTCTAAAAATGGACTGATCTAGCTCAAGATAGAGCCTAAACTCATTTTCTGAGTGACCCCTAAAATCCTCCACCAAATGTGGAGAGACTACACATAACTGTAGTTAAGTTTGGAAAGTTTCAAAATTTTGGTGGATCAGAAAAAGTTCCACCAGTCAAAACCATTAGTAATTAATTTTGGTTGAGGGGTTGGGCACATGGCCCTAACCCTGCGGTCTTCCAAAACCATAAGTGTCGGCTATAAATGTGGTTGAACAGTTTTTAAACCCACATTAATTTAAACTGTAATGTGAAACCGTCACATAAACTTTAGAGGGTGTCCATGCGAATGTGGAAACATCTTCGGAGCTGATAACCGTTGGCGGGTAGGGGGCTTAAATTTTTGGCCCATGGTCACAGCGCTTAAGCACATGGAGAGGGGTTGGCCCCTCCAACCCCCAAATGCAATGCGTATAAACGATAAATAAAATGCGCTGACGTATAGTCTTAAGAACCAAACGATAGCTCGACGGTAAAGTGTGGGTGTGCATGCTTGGAGGTCACGAGGTCGAGTCTCGTCGTCTCCACAAAAAATTTAATACACAGTCCCAGGGACACGTGGCGGCCTCAGGGTGGCCATGTGTCACCCATTCATTGGATGAAAATCAAACGTACCGTCCAACAACCAATTACATGCTAACACTTGTCCATCTGCCATTCGCTCAGAAGGAATATTTCAAAGAATATTTCGAGGAATATTCCCTAGAATATTCTCTTTTTTGAATATTCAAAGCCCAAGTCAAACTTGGTCAAAAAGCCAAAAATTACAGTTTACTAGACTTTTCAAATAGCGATAACTTCTTCATACGGTGTCGATTTTTCGAACCGTTCATGGCATCGGAATCAGGAAGACGAGGTCTATCTGGTCACTTAGGTTTGGCACACTTCTGAACACTTTTAAATATGAGTTATCACTTAGGTCCTTAATCCAAACCTGATTATCAGGAAATGAAGGACTGAAAAATTGCCTTGTGGCAGAGTGGCACCGAATGAGAATGAGGTTGGGTGTTCCCCATAAGATACGTTGAACCGACGGCATGACCCTAACAGGTTGAAAATGATGCCCAAACTTAATACATCGAAAACAAGTGAGCTATGGGTTGAGAACCCGCAAATGGATTTATGCCACAGGTAGAAACCAAGGGCATAGAGGAAATAAATAGTCGGAGAGACTTTCGAAGCAGCTAAGCACTAACCCCATTTTGATTGTTTCGCATAGAAACAAAGGAGCTCCACCTTTGGGTTGATGGGTGGTTGCCTCACATAGAGTTGTAACCAACAACGCAGATCCATTAACAAAGGAAATTGGTATGTGCAGGGTGTAGAGTGGCTTAGTGCCTAAAGGCTTAGCCACAGTCATAGCTAATGGTTCAATAGTTGGCAAGGGCTGAGTGCCACCATGAAAGTGGATCTAATAAAAAAGGGTCATAGAATTATATTTAGCATCACTTTGTGACCTTGGGCCAAGCTTGGCACTTGTGCCATATTTGGAGGACCTCTATAGGTTGGTTAATGGGCTTGAGCGATTTGACAGTTGTGAATCGAGAATGGAATTTTAGAGCTCTGATTCAAGATAGTGAAGGACCACGATGTGCAGGAGAAAAAATAATTGAGCTTGTATTGAAACAAAATCAACCATGCTTAAGATTTCTTGCATGTGATAGAAATATTAAATGGAAAATATGGCTAAGTGTAGGAGTTATGATCATAGTCCAATGGAGCCATGCTTGCAGTACACACAGAGAACTGTGATCAATTTAATAAGCATGGGGAGTATTGTTGGAATGTGTAGGTTGACTGAGAATTCATTCTTATTATGGGAAGTACTCAGGTGGCCATTCTCCACATTAATTATAATGCAGCTATAGGTTTTTAAGTAAAGAACAAACATATATGCCCATTATGTGGTTTAATGCAGTTGTAGTGGCCAATTAATTTTGATGCCACAACAAGATGAGATTGATCAGCCAAATCTTTCCTATGCAGCATGGAGAGCCATGCTGAGTACACTTTTGTACAAGAGTGTGAGTGACTATAATATGGGAATCCATGCATTGAGTTCACTTGGGTAGTATGGAGGACAACATAGACAACATCGACAAGTGTCTAGTAGTGGAAAAAAATTCAATATTGCAATTGATAAACTGGGGCATGCAACATTGTTGTGTGATATGCATGGAAGAGATGTATGTGCGAGTGTTTCTAATAAGAGGACAAGTGTGCATGTGTTGTAGAGAGAGGATGTGTGTGCCTATGCTGTAGAGGAAAGAGTTTGAGTGGGTTTGTGTTGTTATGTGAGGCCAAGAGAGGTTGTGGAATTGAATAACAGAAGTATGATGTTGTAGAGTGGAGAGACAGAGCTTCGAGGGTTGCGATTAGTGAATTTTATTGAGCAGAACAGTGGGTTGTTGCGCAGTGAGAATAGGATAGAGAATTTTGCATGGGCCAAGGGGTGAGGAGAACATAGTTGATATCAAGCAAAGTGGTTACCATATACAGTGAACATTAGTTCCATATTGAGTGTGGGTTGGATCCTAAATACAGGAAGATGGTGCTTCCATCTCAGTGGGTATCTAAATAAGGATTGTAGGTTAGTGCCTCATGCAAGTTGGTGCTTGCATAAATCCAAGGAGCTACAAGTGGGTTCTTACAACAAATCCATGAAGTTGGCTCTTCAGACGATGCTTCTGGTAAGTTAACCAGGTGTCTGTACAAGGAGTGATTTGGTGCTTCCTGTTAGTGGGTACTAGCAAATGATGAAATGGAGTTGGTGCTTCCTATGAGTGGTGGCTCACAAACAAATTGATGTAATAGAGTAGGTTCTCTTATTTTTATATCAAGAAAAAAAAACAATATTTGGTGTTTTTTCTCCTAGAATGGTTTCCACATTAAACGCATGTGTCATTTGTGTGTTTCTCATGATGTGTGTGATTGTGACAATTCATTTGGATGATTTTATGGTATGTTAATGGTTTCTCTCATTTAGTGGATGCCAAGTTTGAATGAGAAAAATAAATTTGGCATAAAAGTTTAAATTAGCCTTAATACTGATTCACATCCCTCCCCCCCAGGTGGTAAGTACTAAACATTTTTTTCAACATGGAGGTTCATAAAATTGAAGATATAGAGGATAATATCACAATTAGAGAGTTGGAAAATTAAACAAAAATATCCAGGGGTAGACCAAGGAGAACACAAGAAAATCAAACAGGAAATAAGGATGAACAAGAGAATATTAGAGGAAAGAGAGTGAGTGAAGAATTCAAGAAAACAAAACTACCAAAGGAAGACAAAGAACCTCAAAAACAATGTACTTAAAGAAAAAATGTTCAAAAGACAGTGGATCTTACGCAATAAGAAAGGAAAAATACAAGACAAACAAGGAGCATGAATAAACAAGTCAGCCATGATCCACAAGAGTCTATACAAACTGATGAGACAAAGATAGAGGTACTATCAGAATCCCCTACAAGAACTTCAGAAGTATATTTTTTTTCAACAACAAGATTATGATTACTTTGAGACATTGGAGAAAGAAGCATAGTAGGGAAAAGGTAAATCCTCCTCTTTAGACAAAATTACATGATCATATTTTTCATGATGATACTCTTTTTTTTTTATCAAATTGAATTAAAAACAAGTATCACTTCTCCAAAGGAACAAGAAGTTATTAAAGCACTAAAGCAGGAGATATTTGAACTTGAGATATTAAAAAATCATATGAAAGATGAGAATCAGTTGGTACAGGAACAAAATGAACAAAATGAAAACATGCTTCTCAAAATATGTTATTGGTATAAAAATAATCATAAGCTTAATGAAAACAATAAGACACTCTAGCAAAAGATCAAGGGGTTACAAACTAAACTGTTAATGAAAAAACCATGGTGATTAGTGAATGTAAAGAGCAAGGGAGTACATACAAACTTGGATGCTCTAGTGCGGGCCTCAAAGGCAATCCTATGAGGAAATCATTACAATTTTGGAATTTTGACAATCATAAATACATAAAAACATGTAAAACCTTCAGCGTGGGGGAATGTTGAGCCTCCAAACTTGTCCTCTTTTCGACAATTTATCTTTCCTTTTTTCCTTTATTTTTTCACATATTCCCATTCCATTTCATTTTTTTGGGGATTAAGATTCATCTGTGCCATGCAAATATTAACGAGGCAAATTTCCATTATCATCTCAAGTCTAAATGTTTTACTTCGAGAAATTCGTTTGACTAGACAATAAATACCGAATTGTGCATTTTCTATAGCTAGTTTAATATTCCGCAGTTGGATCCAAATTTCTATAGGTTCGTGAGTATTAAAATTCAGTTGGAGTACACGGGAAGCTGCAAAATATTGTCAAGATGGAAATCTGCCTATTGGCCACATGTGGAAGATCACAGGTTCAACACAACTCGAGTCAAAGCCACGGTCAAAGAAGTCATGGCGCACCTTTAACATGCATAATATCTAGTGAATTAGTTTTATAATCAAGCAAGCGAGAGTTATTGTCAATCGAGCAAGGTTTAAGGATAAGATTGAAGACTGATGTTGTGTGATGATGTGTCCTCTCACAATTCACTCCTTCAGTACTGAATCGTGAGAAGAAAGAATACTATTTTAATTCAGAGACTGAGATATCAATCTTGATTCTAGTTATTAGGAAACAAACTCTCAAGTTGTTTATCTTTTAATTTTTTTATAAATGCTTCAGCTGTAAGCAAGAGATAATTGATAAGTTAACGTATTTTTGGAGACTTATTACTGTAAAGAGAACTATGTTTACGCATTGTAGTTAATGCAAACCTTCGTTATTGCATTGTTATAATTGCTGCAGTTGATTTCATTTTCGTGATATGAAGTTTCTTTCACCTCATACTCCTCAAGGGTCCCCCTGAAGACGTGTGAGCTCAATTTTCATTCTTTTTATTTGATTTACTTATGCTTTGTTTTTCATTTGCACTTAGATTAATGCATAGATTTAGATTAATGCTTTGGTTTTATAATTTAAATTTTATCCTGCGTATTTCTCGTTTGTTTTCATTTATCTCCCACATGTCAAGTGCTTGAGAAAAAAATCAAAAACAACCAAAATCATTTACTTCATTGTTATTTATCATTGATAGTTATGATTATCTTTGGTTTAGTACGCACACATCAATAATCTCCTAGGCTTCAAGCACTTTATTTCCTATTATTTGTTTTTCACTTTAAATTGTACTCTTATTTATTTTCTAGTTATTTCTTTTTATAATAGATTTATTTTTAATGTTTCATAGATTACATATGTTGTTGATTCATAAATCAAACTTGTTTTCAAAAACAATAGATTAGAATTATCTTTGAATTCAATAGAACAGATTTATTTTAAAAAGCACAATAGAATAGAATAGATTTCCTTTCAAAGCTCAATAGATTAGATTTATTTTCAAATCCCAATAGAATAAGTTTCATTTCTTGTTTAATATAATAAAATTTCAACGTTTTCATATTATAGAACTAGAATAGATTTGTTTTGAACTCCTTTACTTTTGAAGTTGTAAATTCGATGATTAATTTGATATAGTTTTTGAGAAATCATTTTTGTATGTGTTCACTTAGATCATTTCATGAATATGTTTCATTTTATTTTTTCAATCTTTTCCATAGGTTAATTTCCTTTTTAATTAACAACTGATAGGCTAGCATATATTGTGCAAGTATACTTCACAAGAATACGAACCCTGGATTGATAATTTAATGTAAGTAATTTAACCAACAATTAAATAACCCAACAAGGGTCATGCACAAGGGGGAAAGGAGAACAATTTTTCTTGCTAATAGAGTATAAATGAGAACCAAGGTGAGAGAAGAGTGATTTCTTATGAGGAAAATATTTGAAAATCCCTAGTTTGGAATTTTGAGTTGAGTGGGAGACCTCTCAAATAATCATTGAGGGAAACATTTGGAGCCCTACTAGACATGCACAATATGCAGGTCGAAGATGATATATTCAAGGGATTGTGTAGAAAAGAAAAGATCTCACTTACATGTTATGCAAGCTGAAAAGGGACACAATAAAGTCGCAAGGTCCTTACTCTCGATGATGACATATTCTTGGTTGGAAAACAACACTACGATGGATTATAAACCAAGCCTATAACGTAGTCAGAGTGCTTGAAATTTTCTGTAGTGGTATAATGGCTTGGATAAGGGTTGGCCTAGTGTATGAATACAAAATGCAACTCTTCCTACACTTGGGTGGAAAATCACTCATCCTCAATCAATTTGTTGGAAAAATTGTATACATATAAGTCTCTCCATTCTATGTTAGTAGTTCATTCTTCCATTGTTTATAAATGAAATATGCATGTAGAAATGATCCATGATGGTTACCATTAAGGAGAAATCATTATGAAGGAGTTGTATAATTATGTATAGAGCTTTTTTGCATACAATAAATAATTAACTCCCTTAGTTTTAGAATTCCTTAGGTTTATGTTAGAGCCATATCATTGTGATTGTGATAGTTATGCATTGGTCATTTTTTCCTAAGTCTTGGAATGTAAAGAATTCATGTCACAACAATATATTGATTTGAGCCTTGTGTGTTATATATATAACTTTTGATTTATATTTAGAATCTAAACATTCTTAAAATGATGCCCATGTTTTCTATTAAATAGTTTGTGTATGGTGAATTCTTAGTGGGTATAGGTATCATGTTGATAATATGTTGTTAGAAATTTGAGGATTATAAAAACTTAATGAATATAAGCTTAAGAGGGTTCCTTATTTATATAAAATAGAGTTGTACTTAAAATTATTTCTGTTTAAGTAAAAGAGTCCAAGAAGGCTTTCAACTTAGTTTTCCTATAAAAGAAATGCTTCTTATATAATGAGAAATCAATTATGCAAGTCATTCTATGCCAAATAATTCCTATATAGACTAATAACATAAAGCTATGTATTTTGGTAACTAATCACAAGGTCTAAGTAATCTTAATGTATTATTTTCATTGGAAGTTAGTGTAGTTTTTGTAGTGAAAGTGTAACTTAGTTGCATGGAATTTGAATAAGTTTATAAGGGCACAAGGTTCCCAAATACTTATTAGAGTACCGGTAGAATTTTTCTCATGAGGCTATGAGCAAACTCTAGTCAGATATTTACAAGTTTTGTTGAAGTTATGAAGTAAGAAACACATGGATATTTTTCTATATGACATGAAGGTTTTATTCATGTGATACAAGGCATATCATGTGAAATGTAAAAAAGTTTCAAAACAACACATATCACAAAACAAATATTTTTTACTCAGGAAAATTTTCCTTCATTACATAAGATTATTTTTCCTTGCGTTATAGTGCATATTAGTAAAGGCCTTTCTTTGTAGAGATATGATGAATATCACTGAAGATAAATTTTCCTTGTACATGGCACTTTTCACTAAATATTTAATGTTATCATAATATAAGGATATGACTAAGGAATTTAGGTTGAGACCCAGTCTTTCCCAAAACATTATTGGAGTTTTTTCTAGAAAATATTTTCTTTTGGTATGATGTATCACACTAAGAAAATATTTTGGTGAAAGATATCACATATAAATAAGATTATTTGATGTGATGAAGGGATAATTATTCTTTGTTCCGTGTGGGAATAAACATCCTCATCATTTGAACATCATCATGAAAAAAATTGTTTGACATAGAAAATATTTTTGAAGAAATAAGATAAGAGTTAAGGAAAATGATGTCGAAGAAGAAGAAGAAGAAAATAGTTAAAGGAAGTTTAAAGAAAAAAAATATATCACATGAAACAAAAGTTATCCCGATGTAGTGTGTTGCACCAAAATTTTTTATATTGCAATATATCAAATGGAAGGAATGTTTCTCACAATGTGATGAAAGAAGATTTCCCTTCATCACAAGAAGGAAACTTTCATGTGATGTGACATTTAGTGCGATAAAATTTTCATTGTGTAGTCTCATGTATTTATCCTGTGTGGTTGGGAAAATGGTTTGTTTTCCCCTCCACTTAAGATTGATTCCCAAAAAGGAACATGGTGTGCCTTTGTGATAAGGCTCAAAGAGCAGGCACCCCCCTTATCCATGTATGTCTTGACTCTCGATAAGTCATAAGTATTGGTATATCTTGCATGATGTTGGATAAAATATTGCTATTATAGTGGCAGTCGGAATATTTGATCCTAGGCCTTGCCCAAATTAATCCAATGTGTTATAAATTTACCATTGTTTAAATTTCAAAAAAAAATGGTTATGTAGTTTTTACGATGCATATTTTCTTTGGGGGGGGCTTCCATAACTTGTGGGATTTTTTTTGTAAAACTTTAAAAAATATAGTATGAAACAAAAAATGAAAAAAAAATCTGTTGCATACAGGACTCAATAATAAATCGGCATGTAGCAATTCCATAACCTTCCATGAATGATATGAATGGATTTCACCTATTGGAATCTGCGCCTCCATGAAATTTAAAAAATAGGGAAGGAACCTTGACTTCCAAATCTTTGATCAAGGATTAGAGATTCATATATGACTTAAAAATACCTCAATGAAGGAATTTAAAATCCCTCCATCAAGGTATTTCAAAACCTTTGATCAAGTTGTATTTGACATATACAATTTTTTTTGGTTTAAAATTCTTATTGAGGTTTCAATCCCTTGATTGAGGTTTGAAACCTTGATTGAGGGCTTAAAGAATCCATCAAGGTAAAACCTTGATCAAGGGTCTACATAGGCCATTTTTATGGTGCGTGACATTCCAAAAGTGGGATTGAGATTCATGGGTTCACCCTATTTCTATTATATGTAAATGATATGCATGTTTCGAAAATTGATATGAATATTATTAGTTTATCCAATTTAGATTAATGCAATTACTATGCTAGTAAATGATACTGCCCCCATTAAACAATACAAGGAAAAGACCCTCTAGTGGATGTTTTTGAGGAACCCCTTATAAAAATAGCCCAGACATCTGTTTCTAGCGTAGGTTACTAGAGGAGGTTGGCGGGTGGAGGTTTTTGTGGATGTTTTTTTCCCAGTGTTTTTATCATCCTAGACCACACCAATGCATTCCAGTAGAGAAAGAACTGGTGCATACAAAAAATTGGCACACTGGGACGTTGTGCGCTTGGTAAAAAGCCGCCCGGTGCATCTCATTACTGTAGCACACTAGTTCTCTACAAATATTCCACACCAATGCGTCCTAAAACCCCATGCCAAAACTGAAACAACCCGGTGCAGTTTTAAGAAACCGCTCGGTGCGCCTATAAAACCTGCACATCGGAATAGCGTTAAATAAATAAAAAATTACAGCCAAAAATCCGCATTTTTCACTTTTCAATGCTCCGGAGCTCTTAAGCACTGGTGAAAATTTACCTTGTAAGAGGCATCATGATATCGGTGCTCCCATTGCACACACAACTGTTGTCCATTGCCCACCATCTCCATTTTGAATTTTGCAAAATGGTGGGAAATTTTAGTTTTGCAAATTCTATAACCAATATGCCTCCTCGATGGCCAAATGTACATGTATTTTACTTTTTTTTCCATAATTAAACCTTTTAGCGGATTAGTTTTCTAAAATAACTTAAAATTCACCTTATTAAAAATAAAAAAAATTCTTGTGTGGTGCGCTTGAGTCGGTCAACTCACACCGGTTTGCGGTGCTGCTTGTAAATTTATAGGCCACACCGTGACAGGTGCTAACGGTATCCGCATCAGTTCCAGGGCGGTACCAAAATGGCAAACTGTGCTTTTTTAAAATTAAAAAAATTGTGGTGTAGTTAGTTACCCAGCCGCATCGTTGACCATGTCGAATTGCGAGAATGCAATTCATTGACGGAAATAGCCACCTCGGGGTGGGTAATTTTTTCAGCGCACCAGCCTCTTGAACTAGACATAGTCAATGGTGCAGTCATGTAAACGACTGCACCATTGACTATGTAGTGATGTCATGAGGGCAATGCGCATCGCCCTCCCGACACGGGTACATTGTCAATAGTGTGGTATGTTATACCACCACACCGTTGACCTTGTAACAATCCCAGGAGGGTGGTGCACTGAAAATTTCTAGGTGCACCGTCTCTGGTTTGCTACGCACCGTTACTGATGCCTACCTGTTTTTTGTGGAACACAGACTGTTTTTTTTTTCAAAAAAAAATTATATATGTATATTCCTAAATACATGTCTCATTTAATAAAAAAATTGTATTTAATATTTCAATCATTCAGCAACGTCAAACGAGAGAAGAGAGGGGAAAACAGCAACAACAAGCAGACTAATATACCGTGGTTCACCTGTGGGAGGCACGAGAGAGGGAGAGAGATGCGTACCCTCGCCCTATTACAGTAGCCACCCAGGGGCTCCTAAGGGAGATAGGCCTCCTCAAGTTCTATGAGGAGGCTACATCCCTAAAGGGCCATAGTGGGTTTTTGCGACATCTTATCCACTGGTGGAATGCCCACTGATAGGCTTTCTGAGTTGGTCCTAACCAGTGGTACGCACCCACTGAGGAGGACATCTATTTCATTACTGGCCTATCGAGGAGAGGGGTGGATTTTCCTTCGTTCCCATAAGTCCCCGCTGGTTATGTAGTAGGGAGTAAGTTGGTGTACTCCCAAAGATACATTAGCGCAAATATATTGTCTCTTGCAGATTTTTAGGTCTGCCAAGGTCAGTTGCATATTGCTTCATTTGGTGGAGAGGAGGTGAGGTGCATCTCACTACTGATTTCGACCAGTACACCATACCAGTTACGGGCAACGCATTAGTTTCTCGCTTCTATTTTATGTTGATTCTTTATTACAGGCGCCGCGACTTGTGAGGTGGTCTACCATTTTTTTGTGGAAGTTATGTGCAACTTTAGATAGATGTCGTGCTCAGGCACAAGGGAGGGTGAAATTCCCTTTTTCTTCAGAGCTAGTTTGTTTATTTTTTGATAGGTTACCAGAGACAAGGCCTACTTTTATTTGGTAGCCTCGTAGGCCGATGCTACATGTGTGAATGCAGATGTGGGGACAGATGATGCCCAAGAGGGACGAGTCAAATTTTTCCGCGAGGATATCACATGATGCATTGGAGTTTCTAGCTAGTGTTGAGGAGCATCCCGTTGTTCTAGTCCCATGTCCGTATGCTGGTTTGGATTGGCAAGGGTGTGCCAACATCCTCTTCACAGTTGATGAGCTGCCAGATGATAGAGGTAATATTACTGTTTTATTTAAATTTATTCTAACATGTTCTTTAACTTGTTTTTATTAAACTGTTTAATGAAAATTTCTAATTATTGTTGTGTACTTATATATATTTTGCATACATTGGGTCATTTGATGGCAATGAGATGCCACCGCCACCAAATGATCTAGGTGTAGATCCTGATGATGATCAGGAGATGCCAGATGTCGAGGATCAGGTGCCCGCTGCAGACAGACCTGGTCCTCATGTTGCATTGGTACTGGCTGTTGGGAGGCATAGGCCTGACACTAGATTTAGGATGGAGTTGGGTGACCAACTCTATGCACTCCTTGTGTAGGGGGGAGTGAGGCCCATCATTATTAGAGAGATACAGGCTGATGCTAGGTTGGTACAGATATGGAGAGGCATGCCACGTGACATGTTCACCCTGATGCGCCATGTCGTAGGAGCTACCACCTTAGTGACGTGGTTGAGGAGGACCCCTTCGACATAAGCATGGTCGAGACACAGTACTTCAGCAGTCAATCAACGCCACATCATCTTATGATCACGATCAGGGGAGTGATCATCGTTCACCTCGTGACATAGATGAGTAGCCTGCAGCATCGACCAGTAGTCATGATCATGAGTAGGTTGGACCATCCACGTCGAGTCAGCCTTCATAGCCTGCAGCATCCAGCATTCATGATCATGAGCAGGCTGGACCATCCTCATTGAGTCATCATGATCAGCAGCTTGCAGCATTCAGCAGTACTAATGAGCATGAGCAGGCTGGGCCATCCATGTCGAATCATCATGAGAAGCTGACAATTGATCCTGATCAGCATGAGGCACCACCAGATCAGCAAGCACGTGATGATTGACATCTTTCTGAGCTTGTCGAGGCTGCACCATTGACTGAGCAAGCCTCAACTAGTACTACTGTTGATGATGTACCACTAACTAATATTTGACATTTATATTACAATTGTATATTTTTGACATTATACACACACACACACACAGATATATATATATATATATATATATATATATATATATGGTCCATGTATTTTATGTTCATGTTGTTGTTGTACTTAATTTACATGTTGGTGATCATCATGATGTGTATATTGTTAGGTCATGTTAGATATGTTCAGTTAATGTGCAACTTACAGATAGATGTGTATGTGATAGGATTTATTTGACATGACATGTATATTTGATGTTTGTGTTGTGATGATGTTATACAATGCGTGTGTTTTGTTAGATGATCATGATCATGATGACTAGATGATGTTAGCGATTTTGAATGTGTTTTTTAGTCAAATATGATGTTTGTACGATGGTTATCATGATCGTGATGTTTATTTTTAATATTAAATCATGATATTTGTTAAATACTATGTCGTGACTGTAATTGAAATTTAATTTTAATTGTATGTAAAATTGTAAGATTGTAATTATATTTCTATTTGTAATTTTAATTGTAATTGTATGTAAAATATTTGTAAAATTTTAATTGCAATTGTAATATTTAACTTATTGTGAAATAATTGTAATTTTAATTTTAATTTTAATTGTAATTGTAATTGTATCTGAAATTGTAAAATTTTAATTTTAATTTTAATTGTAATTGTATGTAAAATATTTGTAAATTTTTAATTGTATTAATGTGAAATGATTGTAATTGTAAAATTGTAATTGTAATTGTAATTGTAATCATATGTAAAATTCTAAAATTATAATTGTAAATATTGTAATTGTAATTTTAATTGTAATTGTATGTGAAACTGTAAAATTGTAATTGTAATTGTAATTGTATGTAAAAATTTTGTAAAATTTTAATTGTATTAATGTGAAATGATTGTAATTGTAAAATTGTGATTGTAAAATTGTAATTGTAATTGTAATTGTATGTAAACTTCTAAAATTGTAATGGTAATGGTATAAATGTAAAATTGTAAAATTGTAATTGTAATTGTAATTGTAATTGTAAATTTTATGTAAAATTCTAAAATTGTAATCGTAATTGTATGTAAAATTCTAAAATTGTGATTGTAATTATAATTATAATTATAATTATAATTATAATTTTAATTGTAATTGTTTGTGAAATTGTAAAATTGTAATTGCAATTGTAATTCTAGTTCTAGTTCTAATTGTATGTAAAATATTTGTAAAGTTTTAATTTTATTACTGTGAAATGATTGTAATTGTAAAATTGTGATTGTAATTGTATGTAAAATTCTAAAATTGTAATTGAAATTTTAATTGTAATTGTATGTGAAATTGTAAAATTGTAATCGTAATTGTAATTGTAATTGTAATTGTAACTTTAATTGTAATTGTATGTAAAATATTTGTAAAATTTTAATTGTATTAATGTGAAAATTTTAATTTTATTAATGTGAAACGATTTTATTAAAATTTTTAAATTTGTAAAATTGTAAATTGTAAATAATTGTAAAATAATAAATCTAGAATAATATGAATTTTTGTAACATAATAAAGTTTAGAAAATAATGCAAATAAATTCATGTACTTTAGAATTATCATTATTTTATTATGATCTTACATATAAAAAAAAAGAACTTTATACGATACATCATTGTTTAGATCAACATAATTGTAAATTATCAAGTGAAATATTGATTTTAACATTAACACAATGCAAATTACCAATTAATTCAAAATACTTATTATAATGTTTCGAAAAAAAGAGTCTTATAAGTTATAAGGTAATTAAGTCCTCTTCTTTATAAAAACCCATCTTAAAAAGTATAACTATTGATGAAATAACACATGTACCATATCACTCTCGGTTCCCATGATCACCCTCATTATCTTCCAGCTCGCTTGGCATGATCACACTATTGTTCTCAAAAATATGTTTTGATCTAGGGTCATGTCTCAATACGAACCACCAATTGCTATTCAACACGTCTGGGTATGTTGAGATTGCAAAAAGATGATGAGCTTAGTGAAAAGAGTCGCCTTCACTAAGTGGGCCCGCAGGCTATTTTTGGCGCAAGTATATTTTTAGACATGTCGATCATATTCTATGAGTTGCAGGATGTTGTTTGTGGATGGTTGGTCAAGTTGGAAAAAAAGATGGACTTCTATTTTTAGACATATTGGGCAGAATCTATTTTTAGATTGCTTGTCTAAAAATAGATATGTCGAATATTATTAGCTCTTAATAATATTTGGACTATAAACATTATCTTATTCTCTTGGAGCACTTCAGTTAAGTGCATAGATGTGGCACAGGAGCTGACAGAAGGAATTACGTTATTCCTGAGGGTTAAGTGGAGCTATTGCATGGAGACTTTAGTTAGAACTCATGTGACAGAGTTTGGTGGAGTTATTGAGGTAGTTGGTGGAGTTGTGTTCAGTTTAACTCAGTTAGACACAGTTGAGCTAGTTGTATCTAGTCTAACTGATTGATACACTATTGAGAGTGGTGTGAATTAATTATTAATTAATTCACTAATTATTAACTCATTAATCAACTAAAGAATACATCAGTTAACTACAGTGCATGGACAGTTTCAGTGGAGACCAGTGAAGAGGTAGGTGAAAGAGCAGTGTGACTATCAGTTGTGACTATAGTGTTGCATGATTTGCAACACACAATGGTTGGAGATGCCAATGAGGATTGCGTGAGCAAGGCTGGACCAATTCGAGTTCATTCAGAGCCATTCTTCAGCAGTGATTGCACAGTAGAGGCAGGCTAGCAGGTGGCAAAGATCGGTGCATGGGATTTGCTAGATCAGACCTGATTAGTGTGTAGCAATTGGAGATTGTACTGAGAGCTTGTGAGGAGCTTTGTATGATGATTGTTACATGATCTCTATGACATATAATATACAGATAGTTGGGGATTTTCAGCTTTAAGCTTTCCCATAAATTACTGTGTTCATATGTGTGAATTTTTATGGTTTTAATGTGTGCATGCAATTGATTTAATTTCCGCAAGTAATGATCAATAGTAGAAGAGATTCTGTATTTTGCATGAAGTCAAATAGTGTGTGATCAGGAGAATCTCGGATGTATAACATATCAGTTATATAATTTCTATAGGGTAAAAAAACATATGGTTGCAGTGTTTGGGGAAAAAATAGGGCTCCTTAGCTTCATCCCACATCTTTCTAGAGTTTATACATATTAGCCTACTATCGCAATCTTCCTTTACATTATTCTGATCAAAGGTGTCCCACCACTTGCACCTAAAAATAACACATTGGAAAGAGAAGAAATCCACTTCAATGATCTCTTGTTTCTTTCCCACGTAACCTAACGTCCCTCATACTAGGTTTTGATCACAGTGGCTAGATCGACTAGATTGATCAAACTCGACTTACATTCCACAGTTTTGTGTCATGTGTCCATCATTGGAATTTTCTATGTGAAAATGGTGTCCATATGCCCACATAGATAGGAACAAATGCACCTATAAAAAAGTTAAAAAATCATAGTGTCATGTGTCTTATAATAACCCAATAGTTAAAATATGAAATGTAGATGTAATTACATTTGAAATGTGCATTATTAAGTTTCAAATATACATATAAATTAAATAGATTATTACCGAGTTGGTGCACCCAATCCCTACGTTTAGCGCATCCTCTTCAGCATGCAGGTAATGACCAGTTGCACTGTATTTCTCTCTAACTTGGTCAAAAACCCAACTTTTGGGGCATATTTTTGAAATATTTTCTTTTAAATGATCGGGATAAGGCACACTTCTACCATTCAACTATCTGAATTCTTTCCTGTCACTATCCCATTTCATCCTCTTTTTTTCGTACAATGCACCCCACGATTGTTCGCTTCGAAACTGTAAAGAACGAATTTATTAATTGCTTCAATTTCTGCATTCGCTGATGAAATCAAACTGACATTATATAGTACATAGAGATCAAAATATACATTATATCGAAGTTCAACATGAATATTTACTTTGTGTAAATTTGAAAAGTCACATACTATTTATCAAGCGCTTTTTTCCATTTGTTTGGAGTAGCTCCCCTTCTCTTTTGTCTTCATCCCTTTCATCATCCCAAATCACCACACCTGGTCTGTTGTCGATCTGCTTGATGTACTCACTAGCATAGTAGAAAGACTCATACAATATGTACCCCTCTACCATAGACCCCCCAGGTTTTTCCCTTTGTCAAACAAAACCTTTCAATTTCTTCATGTACCTCTCTAAGAAGAACATCCAACGACAAGAAACCACCCCAACTAATTCAACCTCATCTACTAGGTGGATTAGAAGATGAACCTGTAAGTCCATGAAACTCGTCAGTAGTTCCTTCTCAATTATACAAACAATCTCAACTATCTCTTGACGCCACCATGGAATGCTAGCCACATGAATCTCCTTTGACGTGATCCAACGTACAAATGCAGATAATTTAGATGTGGTAGGTCCTAGGTGTTGAGGGAATTCATGTTTCACACACCCACACACAAACAAAGGATAATGACGCTGCAAAGTTATAAACACGTGAAATAATATACAAAATTAGTTATGTTTTACGATCCTCGCATGTGACAAAATTTATTAATATAGCAAATAATAAAATCATGCTTTTGACATTATACGTACTCTTCGAAGATTAAAATTTTCATGTGATTTCAACCCCGACAAATGGTCATCCACAGTGAAGCAGCACCATAGTGAAAACTCGTATGAAGATGGCACCCTCACACCCATTTTAACTTCCTTTGCAAAAGAAATATCATATTTTTTAAAAATCCATGGGACATCACCTTCTTTGAAATACCATGAATTAGAGCGACCAAAACCTTTCTTTGATCCTGTACTTTCTAATCGTCTTGGAAAATGTTTCTTTTTAGATTTTGAAGTAATAAGATCTTTCCTAAAAGCCAATGCGTCACTTTTTTTCGATGATATGTGCCTCCATAAATAAGATGAAATGTTTTTGAATATATGCATGGGATCTAATAAGTGGGTAATCTTAAGATGCTCCCAATATGGTAGGTTATAAAAGATATATTTCCTTTTCATCCCAATGGGAAATTTCTCAACATAGGTGTCGAATAATTCTAGATCATCGAACATAGGCTCCCCATTTGAATCGAACATTTCTATGAACTCCTTCTCCTTCTCTCATATTCTCTAAGCCATTCAGCTGGTGTCGTTATTGGAGGCCTTTGGGTTCTGTCTCGTTTACCATTGAAAGCGGATGTTTCTCTTCTATAAGGGTGTTCTTCTAGGAGGAATACCTTGGAGTAGTCATACACTGGCTTTCATAGGTCGTTGGACCATCTATATTTTAGAAAAGGTCCCTAACATTTACATCCAAAATACCCTTTTGTTACAAGACCTGCAATATTATTGTATACAATTTATATGCATGGCATGTTAAAGTATATCATGATGATCAAAATAATTACAATGAATTAAATAACTAATATGCGAAAGAATATTGTTACGTATATAAACAAATCAATAAACATGTAATTTACCAAAGCAAACTCCTAAGCCTGGATAATCATGTGTTGTGTAAGCACATATGCCATACAACGTAAAACTCCTCTCTATTGCGATGGGCCTTGATACATCGTATACATTTATCCCATCCCATAATTCATTCAATTCATCTACCAGTGGTTGTAAGTAGACATCCATATTCTACAATATTCCCAAATTTCCACATCATATTTGGAATATTAGAGTCCTTGATTTTCTTAAAGAATTTAGTAAATAAAAGGGTGGAGGGACCCACAATCATCAATATGAATAAATTTCCAATTTTTTTGTGTGAATGTGGATTAATTAAGCCTAGATCTACATAATAAGGTAGTTGAGAAACTACTAATGTGAATGAAATTGGAGAACCTGTCTCATTTAATGAGATAGATCATGGAGGCTGACACAGTCAACTAAGATCTTGAAGAGATCAAATAGAAGGTTGATTCAATCAACTAAGATCTTGAAGATGTCAAACAAAAGATCATGGGACATTCATGATAAAGTGATGGAGGATGTTTTCAAAACAAAGCACACTTGATGGAGAAGGTGTACATTGCACCTAGACATGATGGTTGATTTGGTCAAACAGTGCAGTCAAACTTGGAGGATCTTTTCCACATGAACTACGGAGTCTAGATGAGGGCCAAGGCTTGGGAAGGCTTAAAAATTATATAAAGAAGATTAAGGCAAGGATGAGGGGATGCTGATTATTCTTGATATAAAGATATTTTTAGATCTGGAATTGTCATGTGACATTCCATTGCTTTCTCGGGCTGTTTAGCAGAGATTGCAAGTGTTGTTTAGCACAAGGTGTTCCTGGTCAAGAATCCCACCTATTTCTTAGAGTAGCTCTAGAAAGAGTATTTTACTTCATTATATATCACGCATCGGTGCCACATCTATTTTCCTACTTTATATAGAACAATCATATTCAGAAATTGCAGATTTCTGAAGATCAGTTTGGAAGGTGGAAGTTGTCTTCAGCACTTCAGCTGGAGAACTGGTGAGGGTTTATTCCTATCACCTTGGGATTATAGATAAGCTTCCTAGAGCTTCATTTTAGATCTGGCATCAGGCCAAAATTTATTGACCCCCTAGAAGCAGTATTTCCTTCAGGAATTACACTGTCCATTTTACAGATCCAAAATGAAGAAGGAAGTTACTAGCATTTCAACTAGTAAACCTGTGAGGGATCATCCCCTCACATTGGCAGCAGTCTTACCATAAGCCTAGAGTTTATTGCAGCTTTTTTCAGTAGGCAGAAGGCCTCTCTTTCCCTCACATCTCAATTTCTATTGGCAGTTGTGTTGCAACAGTTGCAATCCTTATTGGAGGATTGAGAAGCTAGATCTAGAGCTTCTAGCTTGTAGATCTGAAGAAGGGATCAGCCCTTCAAGCTTAGATCTGATCTTGCAACATATTTCAGCCATATATTTGACAGATCTAGCTTCAGATCCGTATTTCCCAGTAGATCAAGGATCAAATCCTAGGGAGGTGATTTTCCAAAGTTGTAGATCTAGAAAATCCTTTCTGGGTTATCTTGGGAATCCATCACATTGGCCAAATCTTGAATCTTGGCATCATCTAAGCTCTTGATTTGAGTATATATACATTTTCCTTTTCAGCCTGCAGCTATATGTTCATTTTCTACTGAAGGGATAGCGCAGTATTTGCTTCAGTGCCTCTTCAGTTACGCTGTACCTATTGTAGCATGTTTTCTGGGTGATTCTAAACCGTCTTTTTGGCTAGATCTACTCATATTCTTGTACATTGTGTAATTGAATTATATCCATATAATAAAATGGCTCGGCTTCTCTGTAAATTTTGATGTTGTCTTAAGATTTATTGTTTACGTAGTTGCAATCCTTATATTGTGTTTAAGTATTACTGCATTCTCCCTTTTGGGACATTATAGTGGTATCAGAGCATGATCCTTGGCTCAACTTATGGAAACTTCATCTTTGCATCTAGAGAAGAAGTAGGTAGATGAGATCTATCATGGAGGAAGAAAATTCTGCCACTCATTTCTGTAGATCTATGCAAGATCTCTCCAAGGAGGTATGTCAAATGAAAGAGGAGAAGCAGAAAGAAGATCCAAGAAGAAGATGTGATAAGGAAGGTCCAAGCACTTCCTATCAACAAGGAAGAAAACCATAGAATCCTAGATCTCCTCATAGATCCACTATGCCCACTTTCTTTGAAGAAGGTGAAGGGTGTGGAAATGAAGGAAGGAATGAACCTGAGACTCATGAGACTCTCAGTATATATCTTGAAGAGTACAAAGCATAGTCTAGAGCATTCAAGGAGAAACTAACTCTCCAAAAATTCTTCAAAATCAAAGAAGAAAGAGGATCCTATAGCAGCAATAGAAGGAATAGGCATAATAGATTCTATTTTCCTACATTTGATGGATCCTCCTCAAGAAATGTTAAGGCTTGGAGGAGAGAGTTATATGCATTTTTTAGATTACATCCTATAGTTGAAGAAGAGGCTATTCAAATTGCAGCACTTCATCTTTTAGATGAATCCAATGATTGGTGGTTTGGTCACATGGAGCATGTAAAGGTGATTAAATATTCAGATTTATTTCACAAGTTGAGGAAAGAATTTAATGGGATAAAACAATATATGTGTCACAAAGTGACATTTCCTAGGGAGGAGGATGTCAATCTTGTCACTCTGGACAAGAAGTCACTACATTCACCACCAGCTGTAGAAGTGCTTGCATCCGGAGAAGAGACACTTTCATCTTTGCAAGATAGTCTTGAGCTCTTGACATATAGAGTCCCATGCATGATTTAGGAGATGCATGAGGGAAAAGAGGAAGATGCCAGTGTTGGTACACTTGGAGAAGAGCAACCATCACTCTTACAAGTATTTGGAGGCACTATTGCTTTGGTTGAAGGAACTCTTGTGTTATGTCAAGAGGTTCCCACATATCAGTTGATCCAAGGTATGCATACATATTCATCACCTATTGTTTCAGTAGATCTTATTGAAACTTGTGGGGACATGCCATCATGGCCAATGCATAACCAATGGTTAGAACATAGTGCTAATTTGAAGCAGCAACATATCACATCACAGAAGACCCCTAATCTAATCAAGGAGGAGGTTAAGAACTATCCCAATTCATCATTGTTGAGCTACATTCAACCCTTTGAGTTGAAGTGTAGAGTTTTAGAAAATGGGATGAGCATAATCCTGTGTACAATAACTAGTTATGAGATCAGTGTTGTGACTTGCTTTGAGACAAAACCTATATTATCATGCAGATCTATAGCGCTGTCATTTAGTAGTTGTGAAGATGAGGAGGTCCCATCATTCTTGGAGCATTCTGAAGGTAGCTTCACTCATGAAGCAATAGAGGACAAGATGATAAATGGTAGACATCTAGATATGAGAAATCTTTTCTCCTTTCTTGATGACACTTTCTCAATGAGCATCTTATAGCTCAAAGAGATAATTCTACCTATAGCAGATCCAGGACCTCATTGGTTTTGGAAGGCCATGGATGAGGAGAAGGTCTCATTAAGAGATCTCATTGGAGGTGCACTTCAACATTTCATGAAGTGAAAAGTTCTTTATCAGTTTGGGGAAGGTGGTATTCTAAAAAGGGAGGATGTCATGATTAGGCAGCACATCACTCATCATCCATATTGGGGTGAGTGGGTGAGGATGATAAGCAAGGGGTTGCATGACCACTTGCAGATTTATGATATGGGTTAGCAAGCTTGGTTATATTGGTTTCCCTTGGGAGATTACTGTCACCACCCAAAGGCTCCTATTCCTTTGATCCATGCCTTGAGGAACACTTATGAAATGAAGAAGGAGGCATGGTTGCGCTGGTTGCTCTTGGATGAGTATGGTTACCACCTTGTAGCTCATATTTTTTTGATTCATGCCTTGTGTATCAATGATAGAATGCAACAAAATAAGGCATGTTCATTTTGGTTTCACTTGAGAGAGATTGGCCACCACATGACATCTCCTATGTCTATGTGTTTTGTATTGGGTAAAGCTTGGCATGATGCTCTCATGATGTGCATTGATGATGTTTCATTGTATTGGGATGATGTGCATTCCATATGTCCATTAGTATGTTTTTGCTTCATGATGCACATGAGGAGGAGAGAAAGCAACATGATCTCTTGTTTCTTTGGCTACTTTTGGAGGAGTAGCTTGTCCATCTTACATGGAGGAGATGGAGGATGGCAGCAAAGGGCCTTACTCCAGTGGTTACTATTAGGAGAATATGGTTTGAAATCCTTATCTACCCATATAGCTCCTTTCCTTCTTCTTTTTCATAGCATTGGAATGATGCTTGGATCCAACAAGGCCAACAGGGCTAAGTATGAGAGAATATCAATGCTCAATCAAATTCATGAAACATGGGATGGAGAGATGTATTGTGTGATGGAGCATTTCCTTTGTGAAGAGAGCCACCTTATTTTATGTACCTCATGTATTGATGATGAATTTGGACATCATATAGTTGTCACTTGGTACCTCATGATGGAAGGAGGACATCTAACCATACAGTTGGAGGTCATTCTTTATGCTTTTCAAAAGACAATTTTGGAACCAAACATGCATAACACATTTCAGCAAATGGAGGAAGCCTTCCTTATGTGGATGCCATTTGGAGGGGAATATATGGCCTTGCATCTACTTTCAGAGTTACTTGAGGACAAGCAACATTTTTCTCGAGGGGGGCTGTAATATTCCCAAATTTCCACATCATATTTGGAATACTAGAGTCCTTGATTTTCTTAACGAATTAAGTAAATAAAAGGGTGGAGGGACCCACAATCCTCAATATCAATAAATATCCACTTTTTGTGTGTGAATGTGGATTAATTAAGCCTAGATCTACATAATAAGGTAGTTGGGAAACTACTAATGTGAATGAAATTTGAGAACCTGTCTCATTAATGAGATAGATCATGGAGGTTGACACAGTCAACTAAGATCTTGAAGAGATCAAATAGAAGGTTGATTCAATCAACTAAGATCTTGAAGATGTCAAACAAAATATCATGGGACATTCATGATAAAGTGATAGATGATGTTGTGCAAACAAAGCACACTTGATGGAGAAGGTGTACATTGCACCTAGGCATGATCGTTGATTTGGTCAAACAACACAGTCAAACTTGGAGGATCTTGTCCACATGCACTGCGCAGTCTAGATGAGGTCCAAGGCTTGGGAAGGCTCAAACATTATATAAAGAAGATGAATGCAAGGATGAGGGGATGTTGATTATTCTTGATGTAAAGATCTTTTCAGATCTGGAATTGTCATGTGACATTCCATTGCTTTCTCGGGCTGTTTAGTAGAGATTGCAAGTGTTGTTTAGCACAGGGTGTTCCTAGTCGGGAATCCCACCTCTTTCTTAGGGTAGCTCTATAAAGAGTATTGTACTTCATTCTACATCAGGCATCAGTGCCACATCTCTTTTCCTACTTTCTGTAGAAAAATCATATTCAAAAATTGCAGATTTCTGAAGATCAGTTTGGAAGGTGGAAGTTGTCTTCAGTACTTCAGCTGGAGAACTAGTGAGGGTTTATTCCTATCACCTTGGGCTTATATATTATCTTCCCAAAGCTTCATTTCAGATCTTGCATCAGGCCAAAAGTTATTGACCTCCTAGCAGCAATATTTCCTTCAGGAATTACGCTGTCCATTTTGTAGATCCAAAAGGAGGAAGGAAGTTACTAGCATTTCAGCTAGTAATCTTGTGAGGAATCATCCCCTCACATTTTCATCAGTCTTACCATCAGCCTGGAGTCTATTGCAGCATTTTTTAGAAGGCAGAAGGCCTCTCTTTCCCTCACAGCGCAGTTTCTTTTGGCAGTTGGTTACAGCAGCTACAATCATTATTGGAGGATTGAGAAACTAGATCTAGAGATTCTAGATTGTAGATCTGAAGAAGGGATCAGCCCTTCAAGCTTAGACCTGATCTTGCAACATATTTCATCCATATATCTGACAGATCTAGCTTCATATATGTATTTCCCAGCAGATCAAGGATCAAATCCTAGGGAGGTGATTTTCCAAAGTTGTAGATCTAGAAAAACCTTTCTGGGTTATCTTGGGAATCCATCACATTGGCCAGATCTTGAATCTTGGCATCATCTGAGCTCCTGATTTGAGTAGATATGCATTTTCCTTTTCATCTTGCAGCTATATGTTCATATTCCGCTGAAGGGACAGTGTAGTATTTTCTTCAGTGCCTCTCCAGTTACGTTGTACCTATTGTAGCATGTTTTTTGGGTGATTCTAAACCATCTTTTTGGCTAGATCTACTCATATTATTGTACATTGTGTAATTGAATTATCTCCATCTAATAAAATGGCTCAGCTTCTCTGTAAATTCTGATCTTGTCTTAAGATTTATTGTTTACTTAGTTGCAATCCTTATATTGTGTTTAAGTATTACTGCATTCTCCCTTTTGGGATATTATATATTCTTCACTTGTCTTCTACCAAGGACTATGACAACCAACATAAGATGTTCATTCTTCATGGACAACCATGGGGGGGTATTTTTATTGATCACTACCATAGGCCAAACATAATAGTTGGTGTTCTAGAGGGAATATGGGTTGACGCCATCCATGGCTATGCTGAGTCGCAGACTTCGTACTTCATCCTTGAATTTTTTGGGCCATGTATCCTCTATATGCTTCATGGCTATTGAATCAGTTAGGATTCGCATAACTCCCAACTCACTTATGTGTGAGGCATGCCATCCCTGCAACATAGCTAATTCTTCGCAACGAATGAGCCTTTGAATCCTTAGGATTATAGGCATGTGCCTCAATATCTTAAAAGGAGGACCACGTGATTTACCCTTCTTTTTTTATTTATCATACCTGTCATGCCCACATTTCGGACATATCTCTTTGTCTGCATATTCTCCTTCATATAGAATACAATCATTTGGACATGTATGATATGATATGTACTCAACACCCTACATTTTCAACAATTTCTTTGCCTCTTCGCAGCTACTGGGAAAGACATTATCACTCGAAAGAACCTTATCTTTGAAAATATTAAATGTACATTAATGCCGATATAATTATTAACATTCATAAAATTGACCATTTGAAATTTTCATTGTGTGATTATATTTCTCAAATTTATATAAGGGAGGACTTTATGGTAACTTACCTCAAAATTTCCAAGAAACATGCATTCGACAAGCCAAAATTTGCTTTCAAGTTGTACAGTAACATTGTTTTTCCCATTTGGGTAGACTTTGACTGACCACCAGGTCTAAAGAGAGGGGTGGTGGAAAAATATTTAAGGCTTTCGAAAAAGGTGTCAATGATATGAACATCATCCCCTAGCTGATCATCATTTTAGAATGCATCTAACAACATTGTCTCCATGGCAGTCATATCCCTTAAGTAATCATCCATACCAATCTCTATTTGATTGCCTCCATTTCTAGCTTGTGAAGAAATACTATTGTTGTAGTCATTCCTAATTGGTGAATCTGGCCGTAGTAGGAATTGAATCGGTGGTTGATTCAACCATTCTTGGTATCGCTCCTCTCCAATTTTTTCTCTTAATTCAGCCTTCTCTCAATTTGACATTGTCGTGGGGTGCAATGGAAGATGGTAGGTAGGTCACTCATCATCACTAGAACCCTAATAATTTCAAAAAATATATTTGAACATGATTAGTACAAAATCTATGATATCAATTAGTAAGAATGTTGGCAATGCATGATTAATTTGTTTGACATTGAAATAATTACATCAATATACAAAACAATTATTATTACCATCATTGTCCTCAGATTGTGGCTAGAAGATGCAATATTGTTACAATTGGCAGCGTGAAGCGACTGTCCATTTTCATCTACCAAATGCGTCTTGCAGTATGTTTCTCTTGACAAGAGCTTCTGACATTTTGGAGTTGTTTGAATATTTTGTGCATCTAAACTCGATTTTGAATCTACATGAACTTGCAGATTTATATACATTATAAATTTTATTAAGCTGATTAACATGGATAAAAAACATAAATTCAATTAGATAATGAAAATATAAAGTAAATATTACGTCTCGAGATGGATAGGGAGAACTCCACGATGGACTTTGAGAAATATTATGGAACGAGCTGGATTTTGAAGAATTGTCCATTCGATATAATTATGATATTTTAACCCTGAATTTGAGCAAAATCAACAATAAATTTTTGTTTACACACCTAAAAGTAATTTCGGTGCCTTAAAAATGGACTTATTGTTATCGGTGCTTATGTACAGATAATCGCACTGGTGTGTTTTAGTTACTGCGCATCGGTGGTGTGTTATTAATTGACGCACCAGTGCAATGTTATTAATTGATGCACCGATGACGAAAAGATGCAAATAAAAAAAGCGCAAAATTATTTTTTTAAGTGAAAAAAAATTGATAAATTGAAAAATGAGCGGCAAAATATTTTCGAAAATCTGATTTCATAAACAATTTTTTAAATACTAAATACTTTTCATTATTTCACTATTTTTGCAAAAAGTTTTAGCCAGATATTTGCAGTAGACATACCTAGAGCAAGAGAGCATGAGAGCACTGTGGAGTAACGAAATACTTTCAAACAAAACTATGTAGACAATCAGAATTCC
Source organism: Pinus albicaulis (assembly GCA_034641835.2). Lineage (NCBI taxonomy): Eukaryota > Viridiplantae > Streptophyta > Pinopsida > Pinales > Pinaceae > Pinus > Pinus albicaulis. The sequence continues at coordinate 537,517,479 of CM076584.1, forward strand.
AAACCTCTTCAAACCTTGCAGCATAGAATTTCAAACGATCTTGTGATTAAATTTTATTTTATTTTTACATTTTCTGTAGTAGTTTTTACGTAGTAAGTAAAAAATTTAAATTTACTGTTCATTTTCAAATACAAAAAAAAAACAAAACAAAACAAAACAAAACAAAAAATCCATTTTACCCTAAACCCTTCATTCTTTTTGTTTCTGCCTTTGCTTCTTCCTGTTTTTGTGATTTCAGAATTAGGGCTTTTCATTTTAGATTTATAGGGTTTGTATTTCTATATATATATGCCTATGACATCTAACCCACGGAATGAGTTGCATAGTCAGATCCCAATCCATGTCGGCCCTTGTGTGATTTTAAAAAAAATGAATTTTTTAATTGGTGCGCCCTACGTAACCTAGCGCACTGGTGCGATGTATTATCATAGCGCGCCATGCACGTATTGTTTGATAAAAATAATTAAAAAAAGTTTTTTTTAATCTATGCGCCATATGTAAAATAGGGCACCGGTGCGCTATTTCATTATAGTGCACCGCACTCGTACTGTTTAACAAAAACAACTTTTTATTTTTTGTTAATCAGTGCACCATGTAACATATAACACACCGAGTCTCCTTGTTGAGAGAGAGAACTGTACGGTGGTCCCCTATTTGTGTGGGGCATTTATAAGAATAGGCTGCACCATCCCATCCATGACACCATATGCTACAAAAACTAACACTAGACGATTTTTATTATTTTTTCTGTGTTAATCGGTACAGTGGTTAACATATAACGCACCAGTGCTCCTTGTTGACATAGAGCATCGTACAATGTTTTATACTGTTTTGGTAGTGCATTTATAAGAACACAACACACTGACATCGATGCGTACAACATTTAAAAGCGCACCAGTTTCTTGATATTCTTTTTTTACCTGAAAATTTGATGATTTATTTATAAAATATATAAATGCATAATATGGTACAGGTTTATATTGATAAAGAAATGGCTGACAAGAGATCAAGTAACAAAAATATTGATAGCACATCAAGAAAAGAAAAAAAGGCAAGTTCTTTGTAAATTCTTTACAAAAAAATATTATTTTTTAAGTATATGTAAGTTTAACTAATACGTATTGTTTATTGTGTATCATGCAGAGCCACAAAATGACGAAGCTCGATAAGGTTGTTTTTGATATAAGACCAGAAGGGCGTAAAAGCATGATGGAAAAATTGCAAAAATATGAATGAGGTGAATGAAAAAATACTATCGATCAAATATGAGTTTCTTTTTTTATTTTTCATTAATAATATACTTAAAATTATTATATAACATGTTTCAAACAATCTATTAATTCACATATGTTTAATGCTCTACAGGGACCAAAAAATCAAAAAATGAATGTTTTTCTAAGAAAATAAAAAAAATAGAACATGAAAATGAAAATTAATTTCTTCTTATCTCATCTGGAGTGGTGCTGGAGGTTAACGAAAGGGGGGAAAACTTTTACAAAAGTTTGAGGGATCTAGTGGAAAGAATTTATAGACATTCTTTCTACTTATAATACAAAAATCAATCCAATGATTCCAATAACCAAATTTTAAACTATAGGAAGAGTTTCGAGAGAATTGGTCAATGAGACATGTTAGACTTTTAATAGCAAAAACGTATGAAAAAAAAAATTAAAAAAAAAATGAAAAAGTAATATTCCTTTAAATGTTTTTCTAGAATTATTTATAAATATCACTTTTCTTATATTTACTTTTCATATATCAATATAAAAAATTAATATTTTATTGTTATATTACATTTTTAGGAAGATTATGAAAATCTCAATGGATAAACGAGTTGATATCAGAAATATGCCAATAGGAATGTCCAAAAAGGTGTACAAGGAGATGGTCAAAGAAATGGCCAAAAATGCATCGCACGAGGAGTCATCTCAACAACAACGTGCTTCAAATGTAATATGTAATCATTGAATTTTTTTATCATTAGGTACAATAAATAAACAATTTAGCATTAAACATTAATTTTCAAGTATTTTCTAGCATAAAATAAAAGAAAATGGAACCTATTCAGCACATAAAACAGGACGACAAGGAAGAAAAGGGTTGATATCTAAGTTTGTGAGTAATTGTTACTTCCTTATAACAACTTAACTAGACTTCATTTTTTTTAATTTTAATTTGTTTTACAATAATCATCATTGAATGTCTTCAAACAGGTGCTAACATACAAAGAAGAACCATCAGACAAATTGATTGACATTGGGTTAAATATGGGTTATGAGTATATGTTGGCATATGATAAATTAATTTTGGAATTTGTAAGCATCTATCGATCTTGTTTTACTTAGCTCCATCTATAATTAATAGAACAAAAAAATATTTTAAATTAAATATATGATTTGTTATGGGGTATAAAACTTGCAGGAAACAAAGTATGGAACTATGTCAATAGATGAAATCTTGAAATATGGCATGAAATTTGGTTTTGAAAGAATGTGTATAGTTCATGAGTCAATTGTTTCTATGGTACGTCATTTTTTTCGATTTACATTTATGTATGTTATTTAATATTGCAATTTTCATTATTCTCACCAATGTATATACACTCATTACAATTTATTTTTATGTTTGTAGATGGCAGGTGAACAAGAAGAAAACAATCAACTCTGTGAACAAAACATTCCTCAAAATAACTCAATTCATGGAAGTAGCTCGAGCAGTCACAACAGTTTAAGCGAAGAATGATGATCATTATGTTTGGATATCAATTAAAGCAAGGTGTTGTATTTTCTAGAATATTTGTTTGTGAAATCAGACATTTTGTTTAATGTAATGGACATAGTGTCCCAATTGAAAGACAAAGGGATACCAATAACTACCCAATTTTGTATGACAAAGACTATCTTATTCATATATATATAATAAAATATGTTTTAATTTATTCTATTGTGTTCTCCATTGTCACTGTGAATTGTAACACCACTGATTAAATTTATGGATGATTAAATATTATAATGAAGAGATGTCAAATATGATGATATGATATAAAAAATCAATTCAAACATCACATTCAAATGCATTAATAAAAATTTAATTGATATGAATACTGTTATAAGATATGTGTCGTCTTTTGATGAATAATGAATTTTAAAAAATCACAATAATTATAATACGATATAACAAATTAATCCAAACATCACATTCAAATGCACAAATAAAAGTTTAATTGATATGAATATTGTTATAAGATATGTGTCAACATTTGATGAATAATGAATTTTTAAAAATCACAATAATTGCACTGTCACAGGTTGATGTTTCTAAAAAATACAAAATGAACACTTGTGCATGTCAGTTAATGTACACCGGTGCGTTTGCATGATAAAGGGCACCGGTGCGTTTCTATGACCTATGGGCACCACACAAATACCAATACCAATTATAACTCTCGATGCATTTGTGCGATACTGCGCAGTGGTGCGTTTATGTGAGACTGCTCACCGGTCAGTTTGTACAACCTATGGGCACCGAACAAATACCAATACGAATTAGAACATTCAGTGTGTTTGTGTGATATTGTGCACCGGTGCGTTTCTATAATACTACGAACTGGTTAGTTGATACGACCTATGGGCACCGCACAAATCCCAATACCAATTAGAATGACCTGGTGCGTTGCATCACCTACAATGTGCCCGGTGCAGTTTTAGACCTTTACGGCTTGGTGCATGCATTTTCGACCGTCCCGAGCCGACCGTCTGGATGACACGCACCGGTGCGTTGACACCTGAATAGTGCACTAATGAAAAAAAACATCCGTAATAACTTCCAACCCCCAGTTTTTTTAGTTGTGTTGAAATTCTGTTAGAAGCTCCACCAAAACCTCCGTTACCAAAAACAGATGTTATAGAAAATGTTTTTTTGACAATTTTGGCCAATTTTATAACAATAAAAACCTCCTTTATAACATCCGCTAAAAGGTCTTTTCCTTGTAGTGAAAACTTTAACACTTTACTTAATGCAAACTATGATATGTTCTTCGAGTGTGACCTCCTTCTTCTTAGGAGGTTTAATATGTTGGCACACTATACTACATCAAACAATTATTGGACGACTTTCTTGAACCCTGGATCTTTCATTGTGCCAACATCATACATAAACCCTATTTTGTCTCATTAATGTCTACTAGGGAAAATAGCCACCTTGCAATCAATAATCATTGCATCTATAACCATTATAACACCCACTCATATGAATGCCTAATAGGTATATAATTGTTAAATCGATTTCCACCCCTACACAACAAATTAGACAATAGTGCACAAAGAAAAATGTGGACATCTAAATCTAACATGGTCACTTGAAAAATTACAAAATATTTTATTAGACGTCATATAACCACATCCAAAGACCAAAAACCCATTAACAACATTGAAGCTTACAAAATAGAGATAAAGTTGAAAATATAAACCTACATTTTTTTGTTTATCACAAAATATAATATGTCACCGTGCTCTCAATCCCATCATTATTAAAAGAACTCAACTCTTTTCTTTGTTGTTTTCCACATTCACAATATAATAGCTACATCACTAATTTGTAATATATGGAACATTATTGGTTTAATTTTGAAATTGGTTTATCTGTCTGGCTGCTTTACCTCTTATCATATCTAAAGATCAAATATTTTGGCATATCCTGATTGTTATACCCATGGAAATCCCACAAGGTATGTCTTACTCAATGATGGTAATGATAGTTATGGGGTAAATAAATTTACTTGCTAATTTTCCCTTCGTTCATATGATGTTAAGAGACTTACTGTATAAATACAAATATAAAAAACAATAAAATACACTGTAAATTTACTTTTATAATTATAAAATCTTATCTTTTCTCCTCTGAAAACAACAACCATCATTGGTCTAATTTTGAAATTGGTTTATCTGTCTGGCTGCTTTACCTCTTATCATATCTAAAGATCAAATATTTTGGCATATACTGATTGTTATACTCATGGAAATCCCACAAGGTATGTCTTACTCAATGATGGTAATGATAGTTATGGGGTAAATAAATTTACTTGCTAATTTTCCCTTCGTTCATATGATGTTAAGAGACTTACTGTATAAATACAAATATAAATACAAATATAAAAAACAATAAAATATACTGTAAATTTACTTTTATAATTATAAAATCTTATCTTTTCTCCTCTGAAAACAACCATCTACAGCTTATGACCATGAATGTCTTGTCATCTACAACCTATGATAATGAATGCCTTACTCTTGATCTATCCATATCAGTAATTCCTATTATTTACCATTTGTAACCGTGAGTGCCTTGTACTTGTTCTATCCTTATCGCTATCCTTAGTTTCTATGGTCCCTTTGGTCTCATCAAGTATCCTTGCAAGACCTATAAAGTTATTTTTCTAACGTGCAAGCTTGCTAACCTAATCGAGTCCTTCGATTGCAACAGCTCCATGTTTCAAAGTGGGCCAAAGAATATACACTCAGTTATTCAGATGGGGCCTTCGGAAATTAAGGTTCCATTTTTCATAAGTGCGATAGCTGCTTTCAAAGACTTCTCACCATTTTCTTGAAAGGTATAACAAGGGGTCCCCTCACTCCCCTCACTTTTTTCAAAGTTTTCCATCGGATAAAATTCTAAAATATGGTAATTTTAAACTGCATGTATGAGATTTTTTCAATTCAAAGTTTGTTTCTTCAGTCCATTTTGTATTGCCCAGGCATCAGCTCTCACATTACATCCCAGCTTTATACATGGAGATTTTAATCTGTATACTGGCCAGCCTTTCCATTATTTCCAACATTTATGAAGCACTACAGTTCAGGAGATCTCGTTCTTTCTGTAGAGCTCCTCGCCAACATTATCAAAGATTTTGTATGAAATGGAATCTCAGAATTTAATAAGATAAAAATCAGTTTATCCAATACGAATTGCTGTCAAGTGAAATGCATCCAAGAAAAAAAAATGACTCCGGAATATCCTGGTTTATTTGAAATTTCTTATGAAATCGTAACATAATAATTTAAGATCAAATATTAGTTTAAACAATAGAATGAATCTAGAAAATAACAAAAAAATCACTCTGGAATATCCTGGTTTATTGAAATTTCTTATGAAATGGAACATAAGAATTTATTATTAAAAAAAGCACGATGAGTTATACAATACGAATTGCTGTAAATTTAAAAGGCATCCAGGAAAATATCACTCTGGAACTTAGGCAACATTTATACAGTATGTATACTTAAGTACAAATCAACTCTGCAACATAACCAATATTTATGCAGTATGGATAGTTGAGTGTAAATCAGGGGTGACTAGAGGCTCTTTGCAGGTTATTCAGACATTCGATTTCGGGTTGGACTATAGTATTGTTACAGGTTAAGAACTCAAAATATGCAACTACTGATTGTGATAATTGGGTTCAAACTTCGGTGGACTTTAATCAAATCTTTGGAATTGAAATTTATGAATAATGGAAGAGGGTAGTAGGAGTAACAAACATTGATTGGATAGATAAGCAGGAGTTAATAGCAATTGCCATGAAATCCTGAGGTATCCTGCAACTGCCATGAAATGGTAGGGCAGCTGGCATGGTTAACTTTGTCCTTAACGGTGGAATCAAAAGGTTGCTGCAGCAAATCAGACCATTTGACAGATGAAGTGTCCATCTCCAGGGAATTGAGTTCTTTGTTTTCCAATTGTGAAGTGGAAAGAATACATGGGTTTTTTCCAGCTTCTCGGTCATCTGAAACCCAGAACTGGCCATTGTCGCAGTACTGTATGTGATCACTATTGAGTGACAGTTCTTCTTGGATTGCTGATCGTTCAGAAAGAAAAGAGGAAAGGCAGGTTCCAGGGCTCAGATCAATGGGTTGATTGGTGGCCACAGCTGGGCTGTAATCACTGCATGGCATTGTATTGTATGTGTATTCTGAGCTCTTTAGGTCTGGGGTAATTAATGCTGAATGTACTTCTGCAGTTTTGAAACGAGGGTTTGCTGGATAGATGAGGGTTTCTTGAGATCCATGCATTTCAGAAATTGTTGAACCTGGAAATAGCCAAAGAACTGGGTTGCTGCAGTAATTTGCAGGATTCATCACCATAAATTTGGGCTGCTGCTTATTACTGCTTGAACCTTCGGACGAGGACTCGGTGCAGAAGTTGGGATCCAGGAATTCTTTCTGAAGAAATACGTTATCGCTGATTTCTCTAGGCTTCATGCATTTATCTTCAGAGCTCAGGTCCACCACAGGCGCTGGAGCAATAAAAGAATCCTCGACCTGGGGTGAAATTGAAACCCCCCGCTGAGCCTCCAATGATAATTTCTCATCAGATGCAATATTATTCACAGCCTCGCTGATGGGTTTGTGTGTATTGGGATCTATGCCCATTTGCCTGAGTTTCTTCTTGATTGATGAATTCCAGAAATTTTTAATCTCATTATCAGTACGCCCCGGCAGATGTGTAGCAATCTGTGACCATCTGTTATTGTACCAACCAGTCATGACCATGACCTTAGATCCAAATTTTGCAACTCTCGGAACTGAAGCCAATGCTGCAATATATTTGATCGTGCCTATCTACATTTATTTATTTCATAAAAAGCTATGGGAACTAAGGGACGAGTACCTCAGAAATTGAAAAGTATTACCTGTTTCCTAGGGCTGCATGGAGATCGGTAATAAGTTTCTCTTCATGGGCAGAAAATGTGCCTCGTTTCAGATCAGGCCTCAGGTAATTTATCCAGCGCAGCCTGCAACTCTTTCCACAACGTTCTAGACCTGTAATTGGTGATGGCCAAGTATTATGTAAACATAAAATGATGTAAATATGAAATTCCTAACTTCAAATCTCACAATTTTTTAGACCTATAATTGGCGATGGCCGTGATATAAAATATTGTATAAACATGAAATGAACTGATATGAAGTATTGGGTAAATATGAAATTCTTAACTTCAAATCTCAATAGATCAAGCCAACCAGAAAAATGATTTCCTTTCTAAATTTTCTTAAAATCTGAAAACCTAACAATGTTTTGATAAATAGTAATCATCATTACTCAGAAAATACTGACCTGCATGTTTGGGCACAGCGCTCCAGCGACCATGACCATGCGTTGTAACGTAGCGCATCAGTTTCTCGTCTTCTTCTGGAGACCAGAGGCCTTTTCTAAGTTTCTGCTTGTGACAGCAGAGATGGCGCCCCATAGTTTAAGAAAACGCTCTATTCTAATTTCTTGCTGCAAACTTCCAACCAGATTCAGAAGCGATCACAGATTGAAATTCAACCACTCATTGTCACAATAACATTATATCCAGCGTACCCATGTGCTAATTTAGCTGATTCCCTACATTTCCTTCTGTCAATTAATGTTCAACAATAGAAGGTACCTATCTCAAAGGAGGAGAAGAAGATTCTTAGACCTACTTCCATAGATTTGAGTTGAAAACCACATTAAATGCAATTATCCAACATTCTGCTAGGCCTACTCACAGTCTGAACCTAGTTTTCTAGGGCAGCTAGCAGAAATCTATGGTGGTGCAACTAATTCAAGAGACATTTTTTATTTTTTTTCAGTGCACATGGTGATCAGGAAGGGCGTAATCAGCCTGTAGTGGACTATCAATCTCGGCCTTTGAGCCACATTGTTTTTAGGTAAAAGTACAAGAAGATTAGCTGTTGTTGATAGAGAAACGTGGGCACTGGGCAGTAATGTTGGTATAGATTTTGCAGACTCCAATGGATGGAGAGACTGATCAGAGAAACCACTACCTATAGAGAGCAATCGTGGGGCTATAAAAGACAAGCTAAAAACTATGTTGCGCCAGAAACCACCATGATGAGATCACAGCTGAAGATCATAAATCCAGTGAGACGACGTTAAGAAGTGGCTAACTGGGAGCGAATTTGACGGTTTTTATCATGTTGGCCGCTGGGTATTTGGTGACCCGAAATTATCAGTAACACGAAATGATGATGGGAGAGTCAGAACTTAAGTGCAGGGCAGATTTTAACATGTGGATGTCCTTTTTCTTCTAAAACTACTATGCTTTTCTGTCAATCTTGACAGCCTGCGTCGAATTTTGATAAAGGTGCGCTGCATACTTGCTGACGCCACTCGAGGAATCTATTGATAATGTAGAAGCTGTGTGGAGCCGCCCCTTGCACATTGGAGCTCACAAAAGGATAGGGCATGGGACCCGTTGCACCGCCGATGTTGGAGGTTCGAGTCTCGTTACGACTAAGGACACAATCACGAGTAAATTCAACATTACCAAATATCTTTTATGGAGTTGTTTAAACTTTAAAGACTAAATAAAATGGCTTTGGTTTGCTTTTTTCTTAGTTGAAATTTAATGATGTATAGTGTTGAATTTAATTAAATTGTAGATTTTTGGAATATTTTAGAATTAAAAGAAATGAGTTTTTTTTTATAGAGTTGTTTATTGCAAATTCTAAAGATTAATGAAATTTTAAGTGTGAGGGGTTTCTGCAGTGTATTATATTACATATCATTTTTGGGATTCAACTATTTAAGTAAGTTATTCATCTATGATCAATCTCTGACCATTTCCATGACAAGTAGACCAATTTCTCATTATTTTTGAATAGCCCACTTAGCAATTTCTCATTATTTTTGAATAGTCCATTTAACACTCATTGCATGGAGTGATGCTCACAGGGCTGAAAAAGTGCAGATAAAATTGTTTTAATTTTGGGAAACTTTAGTCATTGATAGTGTTTAACTTCAATACCACATTTGATTTACAAGAACAAGTCTATTGTTTAACTTACTCTTATACTTCAAATTCTGAAATATTCAAAAAATATAGAATCTAGATAAGAATAGCAGATTCACATATCTACAAATCCTAATTCGATGTAATTGAAAATATATAAATTAAATCAAAACTTTCAAAAAAACTAAAATTATATATAACTTACTTTAAATTTTCTATGTTTGTAGTCTTCTTCTTCTTTTTTTTAAATTATTTTTACTAAAATAAAAGACTTTGTTAGAATTATAAATTAGAATCGTGAAATCTATATTATATTAATATTTCAAAAACATTTAGATATTTATATATAAAAAATTATATTTTAAATCCAAAAATAATATATATATATATATATATATATATATATATATATATATATATATATATATATATATATATACAAGTTTAACCAAAGTAAACCCAATTTTAAAATAATTAGACTGAATTTGAACATCAAATATATTTCATGAAATTATTAACACTATTTTTAAAAATAATATTTAAAATTTCAGATAAAGTAGTGACCTAAGATAATTAATAAGGAATAATATGTTTCAGCTGCAATTTAGCTCACACCTTTACTTTTATACAATTTTTTTATGGAGTTATTATACCCATTTTCAAAGCTAGTAATTTGGTTGTCTTCTATTTTTCCTTGTTTTTTCTAGTCATATTTGATGGTTAATTTTGTTTAATTTTGTTTATATATATATATATATATATATGAAATTTAGTTATTTTAAATATCATAAAATTATCTTATTATATTAAATTAATTTATAAATTTAATATATATTTTATAAATTTAAAATTTAAAATACTTTTAAATTCTATTATCTTAATTAAAAAAATAATAAATTTGGATTAAAATCAAATATGTATATTAATAAAGTTGTGAAATTTATTAAATTAAATATCATAAAATTGTTTGTGTTAAATTATCTATAAATTTAACATATATTTTACACAATAAAAAATAAAAAATATGATTAAATTAAAATTTTAAAGTAAATACTAAAAGCTTAGTCTCAACCTTTTTTGAATTGACGTTACATTATTTAATTATTCATTATTAATATATTTTTTTGTAAGTTTGGTAGGATCTTTCTCTTTCATTAATCATCAAAAAAGGCAAGTTACATCCACATGCATATGGTTAGGTGGCTTCAACTTGCCCAAAGGGAAACCTAGTCGGTTGGCCACCTAACAACATGATAAGTCATCTAGAAACAAAAAATAATAAGTTTAATCATCCAGGCCAAGTAAGTCTGATTGTCTTTGTACTACCTAGACTCTAAATAACTCAAAACATAATTAGAAACATACTGAAAATTATAGTACTTATGCATACAGTAAAGGACACACTGAAGGAACAGGCACCAAACTATTTATCATCGGTAGGCTTAACCGAAGCAGGGTCCTTAGCACTAGAACTCAGGAGCTCGGTTTGTGAAATGCAAGTAATATGCTCCTCGATTCGGCGCAGACACTCGTTCTGCTTCTGCAACTGGAACTGAATTTTCTGAATTTTTTGTAATCTGGAAACCCCTAAGCTGTCGTGACCACTCCTATCGAAATCTGTTTTAAGGATTTTGACGGAAGACTCTTCATTAACCAATACAGGTGCACAATTTGTTTAAACTGGGTGGTTCTGCCATGGGTGTGACCTGGATCACACACCAAAGCATGCCAATCCTCCATATCAATGTCCATGGTTCCTGCCTGCCTGTTAAGGTCTTCTTCTCATTCCTCGATTAGCTGTCAGACCTAGGTAGAGGTGCCCTCATGTTATCTTGTGGCTGCATAGTTGATAATACTAGAGACCGATTTGCGACCCTGAACTCTGCCACCAGAGGAGCTGAGCTAGCTCATCACTGGTGACCCCACAGATCTTTTACCTTGGCCTTGTAAGCTTTGGGTTTCTTTTCCTTTTCCGGAGGTCGAATGAGCCATAATCCAGTACCTGCAATTGTTTTGAAAAACTAATGAAGACCCCTTAACCAAATTTGAGGTTATCCAAAACCCATAAGCACCCAATTTTCAGGGATGCAACGAGCCGAGGACCTGCTAGAGGAAACAAGTAAGAGGCCAAATACTGAAAGAAATATATCCTGTGAATCGCCCATTTAATCGTCTAATTCAGACTCCCGATGCAAACATACAACCATAAAGACAAAGACCCTGTGAAACCAACAGACAACACATTCCTCCCGAGGAGCTGGAGGGCATATACGTAGACTAAGTTGTCCTCATGCCAGAGCCCTAAGGGTTCTGCAACAAAACCACTAACCCACATACACAACAAGAGACCTCGAAAGCAGGGTGGAAGAGAAATGCAAAGCTAGGAGCGATGATAGAGCCACCAACAAACTAAACCCATACGATATAATAAAATTCCAAAGATGACAGACACATAGAGACCAAATAGAATTGAGATAGTGTCCTTATCCAATTCAACCACACAAAATTCCATATAAGGCACGCAATCCCGAAGTATCGTAAACAATCAACCCAAAGGCCAACAGACACAGAGACCGAACCATGGGGCACTGTAAAAGGAGCTGAACACATACTCATGAACCAGAAAGTGAAATGGTCATGACTAAACCTGAACCCGGAGAGTCCTCTCTTGCTCAAAATTCTTACAATGCGCACCAACACCAAGGGAAACAATTACCACAAACAAGAAACTTCCTAGACTCACCCAAGAATTCTCTAGATATCTCCCACTCACAAATATTGTTTTCACCTTCAACGAGAGCATTAAATCCCCAGATGCGAAGAGCCACTGCTCCATGTGCTTCATGCATGTGGAGAGTGGCAACTGTGACAGGGGGCTCCTAGGTAATTGCTCCCAACTCACACCAAATGGAGGATAATTACTCACTATTATTCATTTTTAAAGGTTTTAGTATAATTATTTTATTTTAACTAATTTAAATAAATAAATCCTTTAAATTTATGTATAAATTTAAAATATATTTTACACTTGAAAAAAATAAAAACTTAGTTAAAAATTATATTATAAAAAATTAAAGAAAAAGAATAAAAATCTTAGATTAAGTCTTTTATGAGTTGGCTTTACATTATTCAATTACGTCTTTCTAAGGTTTTAGTATAATTATTTTATTTTTGAATTTTTTTAGTGTATTTTTTTTGTCAATATTTTCTAAAATTCTATTTAAATTTGTTAGAATCAAGCTGTAAACTTAGTGTCATAAAAGCGCTCCAAAATTTTCAGAACAATGAATATATTTAAGCCTTCAAATATACATTTTAAAGGATAAAAAAATAACATGAATTTGTTTGACCGCCAAAGAAACGCCAAAACCTAAAATAGTTAATATTTTAAAAACTGGCCTCTTGTAACATTATTAGTTATAAATCAAAATTTGTTTGACTGCCAAAGAAACGCCAAAACCTAAAGTAGTTAGCTTTTTAAAAGCTAGCCTCATGTAACATTATTAGTTATGTTGTAATTGTTTTGTTTTTAAGTTTGGATCAGCTTCTGATGTAATTGTTGAATTTCTCCATAGAATCAGTTTGAAAACGAATTTCAAGAAAGACTAAATCACTAAATTTAGATAAAAGAGCAATTCCTTGACCCTACGGGCCAGAAATAGCCATGGGAAGAATTAAGCCTGATTTGTACAGGTAAAGCCATTAATAGCATTCCTGGCTGAACGTAAATTTAGTTGATAAATAACTGGACTATAGAGTTGCAGAGTCCACTGTCAAAGTACACGGTGTGTTAATTGTGAAAAAGAAGTCGACCCGTGTTCCATCAGATAAAAATGGAGGTTCCGTGCTTACGTGCCAGAACCCATTTCTTTCAAGCATGTCTGCATATGCACTGGAAGTAGAAGAGGCACAGCTATGGTCTTTTGTGTAAATAGCGGCACCGGCCCCCACGCAGCCATGCCTCAAGAATTTATGTCGTGTGGGCCAATTCTCACGCACACATTCACATGGACCGCTGGACTCTTATGCCATTTCTTAACTCTTTTCTGTACCTCCATTTTTTAGGTCTCTGAGATTCTCTGGTTTACAATTTAATTCAGCAAATGATTACTAAGTTGCATCTATTTCAATCTGTCCTCTTATGAAATTTATAAACTTTATAAAAAATTGTTTTAAAAAATAATGCTGAATTTTTTTGATTTGTTTGGTATATTATTATTTTTCTAGTTGTTTTTAGTGTAATTTTTTGGAGATTTTGCTGGTGAATTTTTTTATTCAAATTTCTTTAAAATTGGGCAAGAATTCATTAAAATCACAAATTTGATGGGTCACAATAAAAGTGACTTAGAAGTTTTCCAAGGTGTTGAATCCATATATATGATTAAAAGCCCCGTTTAAATAACACAAATTACGATTTCACCTTAATTTTTTCCCATAAATCCAGCACCAAAAACTCCAAAAAAATCACACTAAAAACAACTTTTATATTATGTATACAAACTTTAGGTGAAAATCACATGTAATAAAATTTTTGTCAACTTAAAGATCAATATATCCAGTGATATGTAGATCTATTTGCAGTCCATAAATTGTGATAATCAAAGTGCTATCAAATTAGCACACAATCCAATACATCATGCCAGATCAAAACACATTGAGCTGCAATACAACTTTGCTCCTCTTTGAGATCTGCAAGAATTCTCCGCAACCAAACAGCGTCACAGGTGGCATTGGTCAAAGCTTTGTACTCAAATTCTGTTGATGATAAAGAAATAGTTGCCTGTTTCTTACTACTCCATGATGCAACCCCTATCCTATATGAAATGCATAGCCAGAGATAGATGGTCTGTCATCAAGGTTTTCTGCTCAATCTGAATCAAAAAAACCTATCAGTACAACATAAGATTACCACAGACATTCATTTTTCTTTTTAGCTGAATAATATGTATGTTATTTTATTATAATAATATAAATAATATAAGTAGAAATATAATAATTGTATGGTACTGTGTTATGAATACTTTTGCAGTGTCATAAATGTCACGGCAAGATGTTTAGATATTGTTGGATTGAAGGACATTCCAGATTCCGCAGAGCACTTTGCAGCTGGGGGTTTAGAATTTGTTAAAGGACAATATCTAATCACTTTCAGTGGAGTAATAAATGCTATTGTAGATTGCGGATTTAAAACTATTTAGTCAGATATTAAATTTAATATTGTCTAAACATTTTAAGACAACATATTTAGAAATCATTATAGTTATGTTGTTTTTGAGAATGGGAGATTTTATAATTATTGTTAATAATGTTGTGTTATTTTTTTTAAGATGAAATGTGATAAGAATGGAAGATTTTATAATTATGGTTAATAATGTTATGTTATTTTTAGAGATGAAATGTGTTAGGGAATGAAATCTGAAATTTATATTTTTTTTAAATTAATATTTTTTTTAAAGAGAGAAAAAACAAATATGTTTTATTATATTAGATATTATTTTTGGGATTTAATTGTGTTAAGTAAGTCATTTATCTACGATCATTTTCATAAATGGTAATGTGTTTAACACTCATTACATTAAGTGATTTTTTAAAATTAAAAATCTTTTAAAATTTCTATTATTAAATAGAATGTTCATTTTAGAAATCAAATTTTTTAGTAAAATGTTCACTTCAAAAAATTGAAATAAAAATATAAATGATATTTTGATATACATAATTATAACATTTATATTATTTAAATTTACTAAATTTTAAAATCATTTTATAATTTTCTGTAATATTATTATCACAATTTAAATATAAAATTATAATTATAAATTAAAATGTATATTTATTTATATAAATTTTTATAACTTATTAATTAAAACTAAAATGATCATTATAAATTAAAATGTATTACTATTTTTTTTATTTCATTATAAATTATTATCACACATTAAAATTAAAATGAAGTTGAATACCTATCGGATCTTATTGTTATTCCCACTCAAACTATGAAAAACACTATATAATAAAGTTGAATACTTAAGAGTTCTTATTGTTATTCTCACTCAAACTATGAAGAACACTTTATAGTTTGGTTACCCAAATGTTTATAAGAAAATGGAGAAAAATAAACATATAGTTTTTTAAATAAAAACTAAAATATTGTATTTTTATTTAGGAAGTGAGAAAAATGTTATTTATTTAAATTTTTAAATAAAAATAGGGTTTTTATATAGTATTGAAAAATTAGATATTTTTCTTTTTCTTTTAAAATAGTTAGAAATTTTATTATTATTTAATTGTAAAATGGGTTATGAGAACAAAAATTAATAGGTATTGATGATGATGATGATTAAGGTTAGCTAAGATCAATGAAGTTTATAGGACCTCGAAAAATAATCTAAGTTTGAGTCTTCAAAATCTTGCTTCTATGATCAAAGAGAATGGAAAGAAGAGCTCCAAGATAACTATAGGTGGGTTGGCTTAATAGGTCAAGAATATTGGAAGTGTGGTTGATGTAAGAGTGGATGTGAGTGAGAGCAGGGCAGTCCAAAATGAAGTGTTTTTCATCTTCCACCTGCTTAATATAGCAAATCAGATTCTATAGTTCCATGGAGTTTTGGGCATAGACCACCCCCTGTCTTACTTTGAAGCTCATGATAATTAGTTCTAATCCTAGAGATGTTCAATTTTTTCTTAGTGTTGTTCACCATAGAGAGATAATTCTGATTATCAAGGGTGGGGTTGATCACCTCCTTATAGTATAGTAGCTTCCTTTTACCTTTGAGCTTCTAATCATTCTACAACTTGTTCTTAAACTTGGAGGTAATAGTATTTTTGACACTATCTTTACTTACCATATTGAGCTCTTCCTTGATTCCTCAATGATTGATCCAAGACTATCCAACACTGAACATCCTTATGCCACCACACTTGAGAAAAAGATGAGTATTTTGATTAAAATTAGAAACCATTTTTGAAAGTATTTTGAATTCCATGTTATAAAGCTTAATCTTATACATTAAATATATTAAAACAACATCTTTAAACAAATTTCCATTTATACAAAATACTTTTATACTTTAAATTATAACATATTTCCTTTCTTTAAATTTTTTTGAATAAATAAAAAACATTTTAAATCATCCTCCAAAACCACAACCTTTATAAACATTAACTAAATAATTTCAAAGTGATTTGACACCTCTAGTATATTTCTATTTAAATAAAAAGAAGAAAACATATATTAAATAATACTCTTACACCCTTAATATGCTCTGGCTGAGCCCTTTTCAGTCCATGATTAAAAACAAAAAAATATATATATATATATATATATATATATATAAAAGATAGAAGTAAAATGCTCCTTATAACGGGACATTTCTAAGGCCAGCGTAAACGAAGAGTCATGATATTAATTGGTGGATTTTGAAGCTGCGAATAAAGCATATATTGACTTCAACCCTTTAAATATTCGTAAATAAGCGTTGTAAAAATATACTTAAAAATCTTTGATTATTCGTAAATAAGCGTTGTAAAAATATAGTTAAAAATCTTTGATTTAGTCGCCTCCCACTGTGTGCTATTGTGTATGCACTTCACATTCTCTTTCAGTTTCCCGATCCGGATAAAATGGAAAAGAATATATTTATTTTTTTAATTATCATAATTTTTAAAACATTCATACTCGCCTCCTCACTGTGTGCTATTGTGTATCCACTTCACAATTTCTTTCAGTTTCCCGACCCGGATGAAATTAAAATAAATATATCTATTTTTTAATTATCTTAATTTTTAAAACATTTATAGGTATCATCTGTATATTCTTTCACAATCTCTGGCGATAACTTCTCGATAAAATGAGAAATATATATTTAATTTTATATTTTTAATGAATTTTATATTTTCAAAAATAATAATTGGTACATGGTGTATTTTTTATTTGAAAATATAATTGATGTGATTTGATGTTAAAGTTTATAAGGATGCCTATACTTTTCTGAATTTGAATCTATTTCGTATTATAGAAAATATAGGCGGTTAACTATTCAATTAAAATATAAAATTATATCTAAATTACATTTTTATCTAAAAATATTAAATTAAAAAAATAACACAGAATTTTTGTTTAGCGGTATATGAAACATTGAAGCTTGAACTCAGATCAGAATTAAGTTCTCAGATTAAAATTTTACTTGAGTTTCTAAATTAAGTTACATGGTTCCACTCTACTTTGGATTGGTAATGAGGTTTGTTATTAGATTAGTGTGTTATATTAATTTAAAAATGTAATATTTAATATTAAGAGAAATTAATATTAATAAATTTTAAAAATATTATGATGAATTTGGAAATCATAAGGATAAATAGATGGAAGTATTTAAACAAAATATTATATAGAGTCGGAAATTATAAAGATAAATAGATTACAAGTTTGAATTATAATATAAAATTGTGAGTTTATGGTGTGGATTTCATTAACTATATATAAATTATATAGATTGCAAGTTTGAATTATAATATAAAATTATGAGTTTAAGGTGTGGATTTCATCAATCATATATAAATTATAAATTTGAGCTATGATACAAAATTATGAACTTCATCTTTAAATTTCATCAATTACTATAAAGTTCATAAATTAGCTAAACCCTTATATACAAAAGAGAAGGTATCAAAAAGAAGTTTATGTTTAAAGGATATTTGGGCCAAATTTCTAGTAGGTTTCTTTGAGGGGACTCATCCTTTGAGTTATGTGGCAGTGGGATGTCTATTGTATTGAAGCCTGGAGATTATTATTAATTCAAATGGTTGAGTGGCATAGGTACAAACACTAAGTAGAGCTTCTAGCTCTATGGGGAGTCCTTTTTTTGTGTCAAGCGGCTAGCCATCTACAATGTATTTGGAGATTCTAAAAATGTTTAAGAGTCTCTTGGGCTTGCCAATTAAATGAATAGGATGAGGATGTTGATTAAAGGTTTTAAAAGGATATGTTTTTCTCACATATGCAGAGAACACAATTGATGTCTTTGGAGATTCTAAAGTGATTATGGAGTGAGTTAAACTGAGAAATGTTTAAGAGTCTTATGGGCTCGGGAATTGGATAAACAAGATCAAAATGTTGATGAAAGATTTTTAAAAGATGTCCTTTTCTCACATATATAGAGAACAAAATCATGTAGTTGATTCATTGTCAAAAGAAGAATGTAGTTATAAGCAAAGCTTAAGAATGCATTTATAAGCAAGGCTTGATCAATGTCTCTCTTTATGAAAACATCATTTTCTAGCCATCAAGAAACATCAGAAATTGAAAGGCTGTTATAGATTTCTATTTCTCATTAATAACTATTTCCCCACTTGAATATGTATTTATAGTTTTTTTTTTTTTTTTGTTCATAAAACTATATAAAATAGTTTGTGTTGTAAAAACAAAAAATATTAACTAGAGGTAGGAAGAGGAAATAAAGTAGAGATAAAAGTTAGAATCTAAAACAAAAAATGGAAATAATGAGAGCTAATTTTTTTTTTTTTAAAACAAAAGAAAAATCTATATAAATATAACTTTTTAAATAGTAAAAACAAATATGTTTTATCTATTTGAAAAAACTAAATTCTCTATTATAATAAAAAACAAGAAAAAACTAAATACTGAATTTGTTAAATTTGTCAAATTTCTAATAATAAATAGATTACAAGTTTGAGCTCTCCCACAAAAACAAAAATAAAACTTAAGCTATCTGATCAACCACTATAAAATTCCATGAGGTTGTTTAAACCAGATATATATATATATGAGTGAAGTTGGACCAACCTTGTGAAATAAATTTTATTTTTAGTATCTTACCATATGAAATGGCCCTAGGGAATCACCCCTGTAATGATAACGAATATAACGGATCCCTTCGTTTTCTTCCCTCTGAAGAAATTAGCAGAAAGAAATCAATTGAACTTGATTTTTTCTTGACCTATCTCATCCCCACTGCTCACTGATACACAAATGCGACGAAGTTATTAATTCAGCAAACACTTCGATGTTGAAGTTACAGAAAAATAGATTTAAAACTTAGATTTTGGCGACATTAGTCTTCATTACTCTTTTAATTTTTCTTCACCTTTTGACTGGCAGTGCCGGGCCGCGGCTGCGAAGTCAAAACACACATCGTTACAGACAAAAAATCTTTATGATTAAAGTGGAAATTTGGGTAGAATAGAGGCGTTGCTTGTAAGTTAGCGAATTTCATACGGAATCCCAAAGCTCGCAATTAAAGAAAAAAATAACATGGTTCTCAAAGCTTGACGTATATTCGACGAAAAATAGGGTATGGCATGAGATTCTGCGAGTACAGGGCGACCTGGCTTGCCCGACTTATTGCCTTTCGACTTTAATTAATTTCCGGCACCCCAAATTTCATTCAACGTCCCGCTGTCTGGTAAATTTTCACGTTGTTATTGTCAAAGAGAAAGAAAGGATAAAGCATACGAATTTTACAGGGAGTGGGAGAGATGATTGACCAAATCCAGCCACGAGGAATTCGGTGCACCAGTGTGCAAAGACTAGTAATGATAATAATGACAGAAAGGTATAATTGATGTACTTGACCGGGCCCCACTGCCATGGAGGGACCCACATTGAAAGCAGCGTGTATTCCAGAAAGATTGAAGCAATTCGAAGGAACAGTCTGGCCACGGAATCATCATGTGCAACTACAGACATCCATTACTATCAGCAGCTCAAAGCCAACCGTTCCACCGACGCCACGTCGAACAGATTTAGTAGGAGAAAGCGTATGCAGACATTACACCAATAATATGTCTTTTTAATGATATATTATTGGCAGTGAATCAGCGCTAGTACACTTAAAAGCTGCTGGATCTTGTCAGTGAATACAACATTATTGAAAATAAATTAGCTTTTTTATTTATTTTAATTTTGATAATTTTGGGATAAGAAAAATTAAAATATTTGTTTGTTATTTTAAATTGGAGTTGTCTTTAGTGTGACATTTGGAAGGCTTTTTTCGTGGATTTTTTGGTTCGTCTAATTTTTTTAAAATCCAGCAAGAATTTATTGAAAACAGAAATTTGATGGGTAACTTGTACAATCGAAGTGTCCTAGGGTTTTTTTAGGGTGCTGAATCTATATATAGAGTAAAAAAACTAGTTTAAATAATAGAAATCAAGATTTTACCTCAATTTTTTTCACCCAATTCTAGCACTAGAAACTCCAAAAAGTCACACTAAAGATTACTCCTTTTAAATTTTTGAAAGTTAAATAAATTTAATTTAATTTATTAAAAAAAAAATTGTTTGTCATCTGTGATCCTCCACACTTGATCTATAGCTTAAGAAGCACAAGGCATAATCACTCCGTGAGGTGAGTGATACTAGATCACCCATTCTCAACAAGTTGTACTAGCGAAACTTAACTAATTTATTATAAAATTATTATATTTTTTAAATTTTGATTTTTTTTTTTTTTGAAGATATAATAGAAAAAAACCTTATTAGATATAACTTGCGTTTTATAACTGTAGAGAGAGCCACACTATCTAGAAGTAAGACTTAAGTCTTTGTCCAATGGTTTAATATGCGTTTTATAACGGTAGAGAGAGCCACACTATATAGAAGTAAGACTTAAGTCTTTGTCCAATTAAATGAAGATGAGGAAAAATAAATATTATATTTAATTTTTTCATAAAAATATATATTAATTTTTTAACACAATATTTTTATTAAATAATTATTAATATAAATAAAATAATTAATATTATTTAATATATATTAAATAAATAATAAAGGAAATTTAATAATTTTTCTTTGATGATAAAGGAAAATTAATTTATTCACACGAGAAACCAAGTGAGACACTTCTCTGGCCTAGAAGAACTCTTTTGGAAAGTCACTTGGGTTGTGTGCATAAAAAGTCCTTTATCTCAATCATTGATTTATAATTTTCAAAAAAATAGATGAAAACTCATTTGCTGAAGCAGAACACTTTCTTTTGTAATAAGAGCTCTGTTGCTTTTTTTTTTTTAATTACGGTGGAGAAAGACACTATCTTTAAGCTTTAATCACCTTTGTCTAATTAGAATATGTTTTTTTTGTGATTAAAGTATATTTTTTTAATATTTAAAAATAAAAAATATTAAGTATTTATATTGAATTTTTTAATTAAAATTACTAATGTATATATATATTTTTAAAATAAGGTTTTTTGTTTTTTTAATTAGAGTGGTGAAAGACACAATACCTACCCATAAGCCTTAACCATCTTTGTCTAATTAGAATATGTTTTTTTGGTGTGATTAAAATATATTTTTTTAATATTTAAAAATAAGAAATATTAAGTATTTATATTAAATTTTTTAATAAAAATTTATTCATGTATATATATATATTTTTTAAATATTAAATATATATTAAATAAATAATATAGGAAAATTAATTAATAATATATTAATGTATATATATATTTTTTAAATATTTAATATATATTAAATAAATAATATAGGAAAATTGATTATTGTCATTTGATTGCTAAGTCTAGTATTTTACCTCTCTAGTTTTGAACCTGACCTCTTAGGAGGAAGCAAATGTTCTTAATCATTAGGCTAATTGTGAAAATAAAATACTTTCTTTAATAGTAAAAGCTCTTCTAACTTCTTTGGATGATAACCCATCATAACCTTTAATTATAATTCTTATAACTAGAGAACTAATTTGTGTAAATAATCACATTTTCTTGTGTTTTATACATAATGATAAAACATGCCCTTTTATATTATTTATTTAAATTCTACTTATGAAATCCATGACAAAGGACAAGTGAGGTCGGATTCAATTCAACTCCCCTGCAATAATTCATAAAAGGAAAAAGGGTGTAAGGTATTGTATGCAAGTGGGATTGTGTTGCATTAGAAGGTTTTAGCTTTTTTTGCTTGGTATTACATTAGAAGGCTCTAGCATTTTTGCTTGAAGTTGCTCTAGAAAGTTTTGTGTTGTGGGACATTACATCATTGTTTGTGCCTTGTTTAGAAGAAGAAATTGCTAATTATATATAGGGAAAATGATCGAGTTATAGTGAAAGTAGAAATATTCAAGTATATATAGGTTTGCATAGAAAACTATAATATTTTTCAAAAACTAAAATCTATTAAATTAAGTTGGATAAAAATACAAACACAGACACACATATATATAATAACTAATAAACCACTATATTAAACAATTATTTCATTAATATTAATATTATTAGCTTATTAAAAATATTAAAAATCAATATCTTTTACTTCACAATATAACCATAATAATCTAAATTATACCTATCAAATATAAAAACATGCAGAACAAAGAATCTCATTTTTCAAAATACCATAATTCTAATTAAAAAGTTAAAATTACAGGTGAAAGAGATCAACATTTCAAGAGAATATCACCATAAACATGGAACTTGAAATTGTAATGGTTAAAAGAGACGACCAACACTATAAAATGGAACTTGAAATTGTACTAGCATTGCCTCTTCGAGGGGACCAACATTATAAACATGGGAAGAGTTTTAAAAGATTTAACCAATGTTGTGGGGACCAACATTAACATTATAAACATGGGAAGAGTTTTAAAATATTTAACCATTGTTGTAAAACATTTGAAATTGTAATGATTATGTGAGGGGCCAACGTTATAAACATGGAACTTGAAATTGCAGTGACTCTACGAGGGGATCAACATTATAAACATGGAGAAGAGTCTTAATAAAATTTAAAACAATGTGGCTAAAGCTTTAAATGCAGAGTGACTATACTTTGATATTTACAGGGTGAATATTCCAAAATGTTTATGTCCGTCTTATCTTATCTTCGTAATGTCTTGTCAGTGAACCATAGATTTTATTATAATATTTTGCTTTTGTCAAAAGTGACGGACATTTATGAAGTCGTGTGGACTTCATGAATAAATATTAGGTTGATAATAGATAAGCATGGATAAAAAGAATGGATTGCCGGCCTTATCAACTGGACCCAATCCTGCCCTCATAAATTTTAAATTATTAAATTATTAAATTCCCTACACTAGGAAAGAAAAATAATTTATTAATGTGAAGAAAATCTATATAAAAGAGATATGCAGATTGGTTATCGTAAAAGAGAGCGAAGGCCCACCACACAACGACTGAATCGTGTCTCATATTTAGGTAGAAGTAGTACGGCATAAGAAAGCAATGATGCATGGGTAGGTAACGTAGCACAAACAACTTATCACAATTATCTCTATTACAAGGAGGAGAAGCTAAATGATATAAACAAAGACTTAAAATATATTTTTGTAAATTGATTTTAATTCATGTGATTATAAGTGTTATTTTTTCCATTGTGTTAGTTATATTAAATTTAATTTTTTGGAATATTTGAAAAAAAATATATTTAAAACTTTGAGTTTTAAGGTTATAGTTTATATATTGTATGTTTTATTTTTTAATAATCAATTTAAATAATATGGGTTTATTAATTTTAAATATTAATATATTATTATTTTATAATTTAGTTGTAATGATGATATGTATAAGTGTTGAATCTATTTTGACATTAAAAACAACAAATTTATCAATTTAAAATGACAATTTCACACATTTCAAATTTATAAAGCTTTTATCTTTCACACATCACATTCTATAATATGTACCAACATTATATATACATATGAACATGACTCTTCATTTGTTTCCAAATGAAAACGATGACAACTTGTGATTATGAGCATGATTCCTTATTGTTTTCCTATTGGAAAGCATTATAACCTATCATTATGCGCACGATAGTTCATGCATTTCAAATTGGAAACCATGAAACCTTATTAAATATGGTTAGGACTCATAATTACAGCACACACAATCTCAATTCGTGGAAAGCACAATCAAGCAATGGAAGTCCTTAACTATGTTATGTATCTCAAATTCCTATTAAATAGCATATTTGAGTGATTTAGGGCCCTATGCATGTCCCATAACGCTTGGAAGCAATGTGTTAAAACCTAAGCCATTGTTTTTCATACATGTACCATGAATTAGGTCATGAGGTCACACTTAGTTCACAAAACTTTAAATTAGTGCCCATCTTCCACACATAAATCAATGACTCCAACCCATGTGATGACCCTTTGAGGACCCATGCATAGCCCATAAGCTTTGAAAAATCAAGTGTTAAGGCCTATAAAGTCACTTATTTCTATCCATGGGCCTTAGCTTAGGCCTCAAGCATCTATTGGTATTTGAGCCAGTAGACTTTTAATGAAACAAGAAAGAAAAATGTGAATGAAAAGAAATATGGATTCACAAAATAAACACAAAATTTATGTGCTAAAACCTTAACAGTGTGTCAAGGAAACCTCCACGAGGCAAGGGATTGTAATGCTTTATTATTAAAGGTCAACAATGACTCTCCAATAATACAATAAGCCTCTCGGGAAACATCATTTTAATCGGAAAACATCATTAAATAACTTCTTATTGTTATACAACTATCTAATTAATGTAAAAAACACATTTACATAATCATTGTTATCATTCTTAACAATCTCCACCTTGAAAAACATTTTCTTAATCCCTTTCCCATGACCATTCATCATCTTTTATGCAAGCCAAGAGAAGCCAAACACCATCACAACTTCTCTACTAATTAATTACTTGTCTTACAAAATGGTATTTTACATCAATATGTTTAGTTTTTCTACAATAATTTGGATTATTTTCCAAATGAATAACACTTGATTGTAATATAATACATTCACTTTCTTTCGTATCCTTCCAATCTCACCTAGTAGACCCTTCAACCAAATTCCGTCTTTACGGGCATCTAAAACAATGATATACTCTGCCTCAGTAGAAGACAAAGTGGTGCAGTGTCTGTCTCCTATCTCCATAATGAGGCCGAATACCAACCTTATCAAGCTCTAAGCTAATATGGAAACATAGAAGATCGAAGGGTAACAACTCTGCCTTTGACATCCAACTAATCGCTCTATGTGCAAGAGTAAAAACATATCCTGTACTTCTCATTTTTTCTAATTCACCAGCATAATATGAATCGTCATATCCATAGAATGAACCATTGCAACCACTAAATATGATACAATGGTCACTTGTGACTCTCAAAAACCAAAGCACCTATTCCATTGCTCGCCAATGTTCTTCTCCTGAATTTTCCATGAGCCTATAGAAAACTCCAATTGTATGTGAAATGTTAGGTATTGTAGACACCATCACATACATTAAGTTTCCTAGTGCATATGCATATGATACATGATACATATACTCATTTTATTTATCAATTCTAGGACTCAAATCCGAAGAAATTTTAAATTGGCAAGTTAAAGGAACATTAACATGTTTCACATTTTTCATATCGAATTTTGCAATTTTTTTATCCACATACTTCTTTAGTGATACCCAAAGCTTTCCATTTTTCTTCTCTTTGCATATCTCCATGCCCAAGATTTATTTTTTAGCTCCAAGAACTTTCATATTGAACGTCCTAGAAAGATAGGCCTCTAACTTATTCATATATTCCATGATTTTGTTTGCAATAAGAATATCATCAACATATAAAACCAAGATAATGAATATATTGTGACTGAGACATCTTCTTTTCAAGAAGCAGTGCAGGAGACCACATGGATAGATGCAATGGTGGAGGAGTATGACTCCATTTTCAAAAACAGTGCTTAGGAAATTGTTCCAAGGCTGGTTGATAAATAAGTGGTAGGTTCGAGATGGATCTACAAGGTAAAGTGAGTTGCCGATGGGAGCATTGAGAAATACAAGGCCAGATTTGTGGCTCGGGGCTTCTCATAGATCAAGGCGATAGATTATGAAGAAACATTTGCACCTGTCGTAAGGTATTCTTCCATAAGGACCATCCTTGCTCTCTCAGCGCAGATGGGCTGGCGCATTCATTAGATGGATGTGAAGACTATGTTTTTCAATGGGATCATTGAGGAAGAAGTGTACATAGAGCAACATGAAGGATTTTAGATCTTCAACAACGAGCTGCATGTGTTCCAACTTAAAAGAGCGTTGTATGGGTTGAAGCAAGCATCCCGCGCTTGGTGCAAATAGACAGCTATTTCACCGGACTAGGCTTCACCAAAAGTGAAGCAGATGCAAACCTATACCAAATTGTGGTGGAGGGTAAGCTTGTAATCATTTTTCTTTATGTTGATGATTTACTATTGACTGGTGATGAGAATATGATACACTCATGCAAGGAGGACCTTGCAAGGGAGTTCGAGATGAAGCATATGGGCCTCCTTTATTATTTCCTTGGGTTGGAAATATGGAAGTGAGATGGTGAAATTTTTTTGTCTCAAGGAAAGTATGCAAGGGAGATACTGGGTAAGTTTCACATGGAGGGCTGAAAACCCATGGATACTCCTCTTCCAGGAAACTGGAGGAAAGAGGATGCTACTTCTGGAGAGGTAGTGGATGCTACTGTCTATCGAAAATTAGTGCGTTTGCTAATGTATCTAGTTAACAGAAGACCAGAAATTTCCTATGCGGTCAACCAGCTGAGTCAAGCGATGGTTAAGCCCACCAAGCTCGTTTGGAAGGCAGGAAAGCATGTCCTGAGATGCTTGAGGGGCACATATGAGTATGGTTTATGGTACAAACATATGGATGAGGTGAAGTTGCATGGTTTCATGGATGTATATTGGGTAGGCAACCCATCGGATAGAAAGAGCACATCAAGGGGGATCTTTAGCATTGGATCTACAGTTGTTTCCTAGTACAGCAGGAAGTAGAGATCTGTGGCACTCAGTTCAGTGGAAGTGGAATACATGGCAGCGAGTCAAGCTGCATGTGAGGCTATCTAGATGAGAAAGATCTTGGTTGGTTTTTTTGGTTCTCATTTAGATTCGACAGTGATTCATTGTGATAATCAAAGTTGCATTAAAATATCATTTAATCATGTCTTTCATGATAGATCTACGCATATAGATATCCGGTATCATCATATCAAAGATTGTGTGTAGAGGAATATCATGTTTCTTCAGTACATTCCTATGGAAGATCAGGTTGCAGATATTTTGACGAAGGCGCTCACTAAGGGAAAATTCAAATACCATAGAGATAGGATCGGGGTGAAGGATAATCCGTTTCTTGTTGAGAGGCAGTGTTGAGATTAAACAAGAAGATCCTAGTGAAAATTATGCACCTACACTAGGATGGAGCCTTAGGCTATTTTTAGGTGGATGTCTACTTATAAATGCGCGAGAAAATTCTATTTATAGATGTATGTGAAAGTTCTTTTTATAGATTGCATGTCTATTTATAGATGCATGCAGACTATTATTATCCCTTAATATTAGTTGGACAATAAACAATAATCTATTCTCAATGAGCACTTGGAAATAGTTAACTGAAGTGGAAAATCAGTTAGCTATAGGAATTTCGAGTTGAGTGGTTGGTTGGTGGGACATGCAATTGGACTTAGTTGTAACAGAGTGATTCAAAGTTGTAGCAGAGTTGGAAGTGGAGTTATGAAAGTTGTAAAGTAGTTTAACTCAATTTAGTGAGTTAAACTCAGTTGTGCTAGTTGTAACTAAAGATACACTAGTGAGATATTAAGTGATTAATTATTAATTAATTCACAATTAAAGGCCTCACATGCAACTAAATATTTACTACTATTAACTACATGCATGTTAGATCCACCAGAGACCCAGTTGAGATGTAGGTGAAAGGGACAATTTGAATATGAGTTGTGACATTAGTGGTTGCACACATGCGACCACACACACATTGGATGTGCCAATGAGGATTGCGCAGTCAAGGCAAGCAAGATTCCATTCATTCAGGTATTTCTATCAGCTAGGATTGCGCAGTAGAGGAAGGTTGTCTGGAGGCATTAAATTGGCTAAGGAGACTGCCAATTTTTGTATGAAAGTGTGAGACAATTGTATGATTTACCGAGAGCTCTTTGATTGGAGATTTGTATGATATTGTTTCATGATCCATGATATATACATAATATATGATAGTGGGGTTTTTAGCTTTATACTTTCTCGGTAAATTATCTGTGTTATGTGTGATTGATATTTCTTCATGATATTGTGATTATCGATTGTGTTTTAAATTTCGTAAAGAATTTTTAGAATTAATTCGGTATTTAATAGTGACATATAATTGTTAGATTAGGAGAATCTAGGAAATACATATTTTGTATTAAATTTCTACAAAAAGAGATAGAATCCCGAAGCCTCCATTTCTATAATCTTCTAGGATCTGTTGCAACCATTTACCTCAGATAAAACATTCAGATCATATCCTATCCTTCTTTGGAGTTTCCATCCCTTATCCTTAGATCTCATCCTCTCATCAAGAGTGGATCTCAATCCCTATATTGGTAAAAGGATAAGAACTCCCAACTTACTCCACTCCTCCATATATTTACAACCTTCCATATGCAAGAGGTTGACTTTTGGAGAGTGATTCTACCCTTATGTTGTTGTTGTGAGAGACATCATTTCATGCATTTAGGGTGATTGTAGGTGCAATTTGTGACAAAGAAATGACAAGTCAACTTGGAGGAGCTCTTCTACAAGATCAAAACCTATTTATTGTTGTAACTACTCCATTTTCATTAATGCAAGGAGTTATATTTTTTCCTATATATGATGTTGTTATTTCATGTATTTCAATACCATATTGATATGTTGAATAAAGTGCTTAGATGATGCTGCATAGATCTTGCTGTTTCTTGGCTTGTGTTTTCTAACCGTGCAGGTTCTAATTTTGGCAATCAAAGCTAAGATTGGATTATTCAAGATAAATAAAGAGAAAAACATGCAATAGATTCCATGTAGCCTTCATCCCGTCATCTATTTACTTTAAAGAAAACATTGGGTTCCTTGTCTCTCTCTTGTTGTAGGTTAGACCACCAAACCTAGGGGAGATACTTCTGTCCATAGTCGTAAATCTCACTTAAAAAAATTGGTGACTCTGTAGCGAATGGTATATTCCCTTGGTGGTTTCTTTTTCCATTGTGTTTGATTACCTCTTTGATAAACCATTTCTACTTTAACCAACCAAGAATATACCTAAGAAGTGATTTCATTGAGTCTCATTTCCAGCTTTTGTGTCAGAATACTCTATCCCTGAACCAACGCACCCCCTGTGCCTCTGACATAACATTGCACCCCACCTGGGCCCTCTCTATACCTGTGTTGCAAAGCACTGGTGCCTCTTTTTCACTAGCATTGGCCCCTATTTTTACACAAACATTTTCTCTTATTTTTATTGCCTCTTTGATCAGTCTGATTCCAGCAGACCTTCCGTGAGTCTTGAGTGCCTTGTGGTCTCTCTAAATCCTCATTTCAATTTTCATTTGTGTTTTATTCCCTTTGGTAAGGATTGGTTTCAATATTTCTTTGTTCTTATCATTAGTTCACTTGCAAACTGATTTAGTCTGGTCATTGATCACTTGGATGAATTGTAGTTCTAGTCCTCATTTTGAAAATTGTATTTGAATCATTAATTAAACTTTTGCATCTTAGTTTTCCTCATTTCAAAAATTAAGTGTGTTGAAAAGAAAAAAAATGCATTTCCATTTAGGGTTTTGTATCTGCATTGATATAGGAGAAGTTACATTAAAAGGATATTGTATCTTGCATCTTGTTTACTGCATGTTGTATGCTCCACACAGATTGTTTCTTCCCTTCCTTAGCTAGATTTTCATTGAAAGAGAAATGTTTCCATTTTTTCATGCTAAATTTTCATTTTAGGATATTCAGGTGACATTTGTGGTGAGCCCAAAACTGAAACTTAACAAAGATAAACAATAAAATTTATTGAATAAACCTAAGGAGAATTTGTAACATTAACGCAAACACTTAGAGGTCCAGGTTGGAGATGTGTTTCGACATCGTTAAACATAGGAGCTGTTGTTGTTTATTAGTGTTGCATCTCGGCGGTGATATCCCGTTCCACATCTGTAAGTGTATAGGATCATTCTCCATGTACCTTCGGGTATATTAGATGGCGCTCCACACATGATAAGTATATGGGAACACTTTCATCGAATGGTTACGCATTAGATAGTACTACTATGTAGATTGAACTCCCATGTACTGCCAAGTATATTTTGGGAGTCCCCTATAGGTTGCTATCCATCCATAGGTAACCAAGTCTGTTTCCTTGTATATCATGATACAACGAACACAACATTCAAGGATATCGAACGTTGTATGTTAAGTCCTTGGTTTTCCAAGGTGTATATTCCAGTTCATGGTTGCTTGGTAATCCTTTATGCCTAGATTACCCTCTTTTTGATTTATTTTTGTGTTAATTTCTAAAATTTATTAATCCAACATGGAAGAAAAAAACCCCCCACCCCTTCGTTCACGTAGAATTCAAAATAAGCCTCCTCTTCTACTAGAGGCTACTCCTGGCCATCATCAGAAGCATAAGAAGATGCAAACTAACAAATCTGGAGCTTCGGGAACTACTTCAGGCCATGCTCTTGATATTGATCTGCTAGAATCAATTGTCCCTTTGTTTTCTGAGCCTGATATTGTATCTACTCCTGTCGGTGAATCTAATACAATCAAAACATAAGTCCCTAAAACCTTATTTCCTAAGTTCATTGAACTAGAATTTCATAAGTCGGACACTTTGATTCCTGAGGTTGTCGAACTCAAGGAGCCTCAACCATATTCACCTGTTACTTTAGGTCTTTCATCTTCTCTTCCTTTTTCTTAAACAAAACATATATATCTTGGACCCAGCGGTGAACCTCTTCCATACAGAATTTTGAGTATTGAAGAGATACCGCAAGAAGAGCCTCGTCCCTCTACTCTTGTTCATTGGGCAGGACTCAATTTTTATCACACTGGTCCTCTTCCTCCTCTTTAGACTCCAACACAAACTCGTTTACCTAATCCTTTGGCATTACCTGCACATATTTCACGAAAATATTCATTGGAATTGTTAACCATGACTGGAATGGATCCGACCTCTCAGATTGTGTCCAGCAATATGGTTGAGACATCAAAGTTTGCTTCCTCATCTATGTTTACAACATCATCAAAAACACATCTGTATGGTGGCCAGCCCATACCACCTTGTTATCAATATTTATCTGGTACCTTTTTTGGTGTGGCTTCTAGTCCTTGGACCTCTCCCATGTCATCTAATTCAGGAATAACATTTGGCACTTATCTATGAATGCCACACAATATGCTCCTCATCCTCCACCTACACCTATAATTGAACATCAGGCTGGCCCTTATGTTAGTGGGAAAGGTTACCTTCAACAACCTAACTCTCCTTATGTTGGGTACCCTCCATCTGGATCACATTTTCCTTCATCATCCCCTCCCCCTTTAGCAGGGGGAAACTTTTTGTTGGTATACCTCAAATCATTAATTAACCTTACTATAGTCCTCCTTATCCTAGAATGGCTACTAATGTTTGGAAACCTACTTTTCCCGTTCAACCTGTTTCATTTTGGGATCGATTGTTGAATCCTCAACCCGCACCATATTCATCTCAAATTCCTCTAAACCTATATGTACCCCAAAAATCTCAAATACATGTGATCCAACATTCATAGGATGTCGTTGCATCACAACCTTTTCCATCCCAAGTCCCGCTTACCTAGCCAGTACATGGTAACTCAAATTATTACCCACTTCGATAGGGTACTCCTCATGTTTTGATAGGAAAAAATGTGTATACTATGGCATAACCTCAATAGAATCCACCTTATCATGGGAAAATGAAAACTCCCATCAGGAAACAATATAGAGCGTATCAAGGTATTCCTCACGTGACTTTTCAAGGCCAGCAAATCCAAACTCATCCATTCCGATAACTTTATGGTCATCACAGTGTTGGACAACAAGGTCACTTGTATACTGGTTATTAGAATCCTATTTATGTTGGTACCCAGGTTCCTTATTATTAGAAGCCTCCTTATCTGGGAATGAAAGTACCTGTTTCTCAAGGTATTCCTTCATATCTAGGTCACCCCCCTCCGGAATTTAACCGATAGTTGCATTTTGTGCCTACTCTCGAATTTCCAGAATTAACTCAACTCATTAATGACCCTATTGCTCATTCACCTCGGTGGCCAATAATTCCAAATAAACTTCTTTCCAATGTCCCAAAATTAAATGGGAATCCAAGAGAAGACCCGTTGACACACATTATGACATATCATCTATGGTGTTCTTCGAACTCCCTTAACAATGATTCCATCTAACGTCGTCTTTTCCAACGAATTCTTACAGGTACCACAACTAAATTGTATATTGAGGTACCTAGTGCTTCATTTCATGATTTCAAATATTTAGCCACCACCTTCCTCACAAATTTCCTATTTCCCATCGAATATGAAATTGGAACGAAAATGTTGATGAAATTAAAACAATAAGATTCCAGTCACATTTCATATCACATTCATGAGTGGAGGCGTCCCCTATGGTTGGTCAAAACTTATGTTCCCGATCAATTTTTAGTGGAATGGTTCACCAAATATCTGTTTTCGCCTATAACAGAAGATGTGGCTAAAGGCGGATTCATGACCAAAGAGAAAGTTATTTCTTGTGCAAAATATTTGGACCTTGCTTATACCCAATCAGACACACTCTATGATAAGATACCGCATGCTCCAAGACATTTGAATATTGTTCCTCCTCCACCTCGTAAATAATCGTATGTTGTTGATGGCGTGCTTGGTTCTGCTAGTTTGCAGTCGACGAGTAAACCATCTAGTCTTTCTCTTACCACAGATGCTCAAAACCCTTAATCCCACCCTCATGTGGCTTCTTCTTCCTAGATAAATGTCATTTCAACTAATAAAGGAAACTATAAAAAATAATCTGGAAGCAAGAGGAAAGGAAAAGGCAAGAAGAATAAAGAACCCTCACTGTAGGATAGACAAACAAATCAGTCCTCTGATGAGAAATGAAAGCCTCAATACCCATGCTTAATTTGCATCAAGGATCACTTTACACCTAAATTTTTTTCACCTCGATAAAGTGAATCAGTTTATTAAATATTCCACTTCTCCTGCTGTGTTGATTGACCCATTTCCCAAGCATGAGACTCACATGGTCTCTCGAGACCCTTCTTCCTCTAACATGGGTTTGATGTTTTCCTCCTCAAAGTTGAAATCCAATGTTATGGTGGCCACTCAGAAAAAGGACTATGGTAATGTGAATCCACCGAATGGTCAAGATACTAATCAACCTACTAGTTCAACATCACCTTCATCAGATTCTACTCCACCTCTGATTCCTACAGAATTGACTATCAAGCCTCCGAAGGGCATTATTCATAAGTCTTCTTTCAACCCTCATTCAAGAGCTCCAAAAAAATATAACGTAGTTGAAGACTTGGCTCAGTCTCCATCATCTATGTTAACTCTTGAGGTGTTGCAAAATTTCCTCACCAAAAAGAAGGCCTTACTTTCACACTAGTACATTTGGTGTAAATTCCGACACCTGGTTCCAACACTTTTGACCAAATGTTGGAAATTTCCCCAAACTTTTTCAACTTTTTCAGATCCCGCCCGAAACCGTCGCTGTACCGATGTTTAGATACAAGTGTCGCAATACCAACACTTGCAACGTTTGAAGGAATCCATCGCAATACCGACACTATGCCCCAAAGCGTCGCTATTGCGATGGATTGCTCCAAACGTCGCAATTGCGACACTTTGTCTAAGTGTCGTAATTGCGACGTTTGGAGCAAGCCGTCGCAATAGTGACGTTTTGGGGCATAGTGTCGTAATTGCGACGTTTCCTCAAAACGTCGCAATTGCGAAACTATGCCCCAAAGCGTCGCTATTGCGACGACTTGCTCCAAATAAAAATGATTTGAAATGAAAAAATCAAATGTAAAAATCAAATGCACGCTCATTTGAAATGCAAAAATCAAATGTAAATAAAAACGATTTTATTAAAAACTACATACGCATACGCCCTCAGCTCTTGTAGAACATCATTTGCCCTCAGCTCTTACAGAACAACATTCGCCCTCAGCTCTTGCAGAAAAACATTCGCCCTTAGCTCTTGCAGAATAGCATTCACCCTCAGCTCTTGAAAAATGGTAAGTTATTACTGCAGGCCCTTCCTCCTATAGTAGGGTTGACTGGCCTATTTGGGTTTTTTTTGGTTAATTCCATTGGATTGTGTTAGGCTATAGGGTTCTCTCTAGATATATTCCAGTGTTCTTTCAGATGAGTTTCAAAGAGGATGTGTAAGATGTGTTTATGCTTGCATGAATTTGACTCCACCAGTTTCATGAAGTTGAAGCTATGGATTTTAGTTCGACAAACTCATTCAAGTGCACAAGTTTGGAGTATCAAGAAATTTGAGGCTGAGGTACCGAGTAAAATAAGAAACACATTGATATGAGTTCATCCAATTGAAGATGGGATAGATCAAATGTTTCACACTGTGAAATGTACTACAGATGCAAAACAAAAAAAATCTACAACTTTATAATTCATATTACAGGTGTAGATCCAAAACAATTGCAATTTTATAACTCAAGAATTTCTAGATCTACAAAGATTTGGGCAATTGTAAAATAGAATCAGCAACTAGTCGATTAGATGGCTCGATCACTACCAGCAAAGAACAAATATTCAAAACTATATCCATAATGGTTGAAAGAAACTATATGCGCACTTGTATGGCTGAAATAAAACTCCAAATTTATATGGTTATCTGGGCAATTTTACATTGAGAGCCCTTTTAAATCCAAAATTGAAAACTCATTTTGTTTAAGATCTACAAACATCTGTAGAATTTATAACAAATATTTCATAGATCTACAAATATTTTCAATGAACTTTAGATCTAGAGTATATTACAACAGATCTAGGGTTCTTTCGGGTATCTTCCAGTGTTGAATTTTTTTCCCACAAAACAGAGTCCAGGTAGGGATAACAAGGAAACTTATGAAACAATCTACGTGGATAAATGTGTCTTATCTCCTTCACCAGTCATGCATGCTTTATTTACCATGAACACCTCTGATTTGATATTCATTCGCTACTTCATCCATTTCACTTAGAAAAAGGATAAGGCTATCCCATGAAGTGCACCCTTTTGGTGTCTAAAAATAACCCAAAGTCCGCTCTTATAACCTACCATTAGGTGCTCTATATGTTGTTGTCTAGAAATGATAGACACATTAGATGAAGAATTTGAGGATGGATCAATAGAAGAGTCCACAAAAGCACATAAAGGAGAGCCCTATGCTGGGCATAATTAAAAGCAATAACAATCTATAAAGCTACACTCCTCAGAGGAACCATGGAGTGAAGAGTCAAAGACAAGAGAACCATTAGCTAAGGTTGTTGTATACTGATTTATTTTGGTTGTTCTATATTGTTTGGCAAGGAGATTAGAGTGCCTTTGTCAAAGTAAAACCTGCAGGCATTTTACATATCAGGAGTTGTAATCTGCTACTTCTGGTTTTTCAACAGGTTGCATTTCTAGATTTCCTCCTAGAGTTTTTCATTTCTGTGCTTCTATTTTGAATGGGAAATTTCCCTTGAAATGTTTGTTAACCTTGTGAACTCAATTCAATTATGCAACATCCTTATTATTGAAGGGAATTTTATAGGAAGAGGAGGCTGCAGTCAGCCTCTTTGAAAATTGAATCACTAGAAATATTAACTTGACTGAGTTAAATTATCTTAGCAATGCTGTAATTTAGTAATATGGATTTCATCTTGCAGGGCACTGGGTTCTGCTGGGAACATATTTTCCACAAACGAAAAGGAAGTTGCTTCACTGGACCTGGATCACCATTGGAGATGATCGAGCATATTGCAAAACTTGGAGCTGAGGTTTTGCTTCTAGTATATATTAAAATTGTGTTGCCATCTATTAGTTGTTTTGAGTTGCTGCGAACTCTCTGGAATTGAAATGGGAGGCCAGATCCTCCACATAACACCCCGATCAGGGGCATTTGATATGTATGTTTTAGTTTAGCAAACAACGTTAAAAAAATTCTTAAAGATATTTTTACAAATGTCATGAACCTCACGATTTGGTTGGTAATGATCAAGTTTGTCTTCAAAATTTGGAAAATCTGATTTGCTAATATGCTTGAGATTCCTTTGTCCCACAAACAAATTTGATTTGCTAATATGCTTGAGATTCCGGAGAAAATGTGTGCCCAAGATGGCTAGAAAATTCTAAATAATTCTATAGTTTGATTTTTGCTCGTCTTTAGTTCCTGTCCACCAAGTTCAAGAGATAATTTCTTATTGGGGTTAGAAAATAAATCTAGTTCAATTTCCAATATTCAATACAATTCGTTAGACAAATATAGTATAGATAGCATTTTGAGACACTCACCAGTATGTTTCTCGCACCATACCATTTGAATCTTCCACCTAACCTAAACATTAATGATCTTATATTTGCAGAAAATGGGAGAGGATTTAGCTCATTACCAAAGTGCTGATACCCCAATCAATATGACTGCGTATGCCCAAATCCTTTATAAGACTCCAATTTGTGGCTACGAGAACGGAGCTGTACCGGAAACAAATGCATGGCATTAGAGACTTGCACCAACTAGCATTATAGTGGATATGGTAAAATGAATTCATCATTCAAATAAGTGTCTAAAAAATGGTTTCTTCCCTTTAGATGTCAATCTTTGGGTTGATATTCAACCCATAATTGAATCCAAAAGAGGAAAGGAAAATTCCCTCGTTATACCTCTACTAGTGTATGTCGCAAAAACGTATGGAGATCACTACAGAGATTTAAAAGGCCAATGAAATTTGTCAATTAATGCATCAAAAACGAATATGAGTCCTGAGCTTCCTCCATTTTATCTTATACAAGGGGAGGTCCAACTAACCATTTTCATCCCTCAGCCCATCATCCTTGCAAATTTTGGCGCCCAACACCTTTGACTTGCGACTATGTTTAAATTCTGAGTTGGAAATAGCCCTAATTGCACCTCACTATTTTCATCCCTCCACCCATCACCTTTGCAAATTTAGGGCACAACCCCTTTGAATTTAAATTATGTTTAAATTATTAGTTGGAAATAGTCTTAATTAGATTTAGATTAGGGCTATAGAATGAGAGATTCTCCCAAATTAGAGGGGAAATATATTGGGGAAATGTATTGACAACATGTAGGGATTCAATTCTGACGTCCAGAGAACAAATCGTTGGTTCTAACAGCTAGTAACGCATCGAGTGACAAATAATTTCTACATTAAGCTCAAATATTTGTTGACTCGGTGAACGTGTAGGACTGATATCCCTACCTAGCCTATTGTTCTTCAGAGTCCACTGTTTAGCAAGCCCCTAAGGTGAGCTCAAGGCTAGTTTACAGTTTGCACAGATCTGAAATCTTCTAAAGTCTGTAGGTATTTCATTTGACTGGCTTCCTCCATTTAAATTCCCCCTCGATGCACTAGCTCGCCTCTTACCTACTAGGAAAGAGTTGAACAACATCATCCACATAAAACAAATAAAAGAAATTTAGACAGATCACTTGACAAACCCACAAGCAAGATGGCTTCCTATCTTGATGCAGTTTAGAGACAGGCTCATTGTCCAACCTTCCTACACATCATCATTAGACACATGTTCTTCATATTTCTCTGAACCAATTCTATTGAAATTCTTCATTACTCTATTTTCCTTCTAGTTTGAACTGAGATGACATCCTTCATACTCTCATCTAGTACTTAATATGGTATTCTTGGTCTTCAAGCTCCATACCTGCATAGTCCAAACTCCATCCTAGAACTCCATTTTCTTTTTCCAATTTTTCTTCATACTTGGGTCAATGTTCTTCTCCCTTATTGTTATTCAAAGGTCCTTCAAGCCGAGACATAGGTTTTAGATGGATCAATAATTCTATTTCTTGGCATATGACATAATACTAGCTACACTTGCACGTATTATTACTCTTACTATATGGCAGAATGGAGAGTCAAAAGTACAAAAAGGTGTGTACATTAATCAAGGCCCTTATGTAATTTTTGTATTAACTAAAATATATATGTGTGTGGTGGGGGAAAGGGGATTGAAGTAATTTTTGTATTAATTGAAATATATATGTGTGTGGTGGGGGAAAGGGGATTGAAGTAGAAATATGTTGATATTTGGATTGCCCTTTCCATATGTTCACACAGTGACAAAATTATGGTATATTCTTTCCTGTGAAGAGTTTTTAACTTGTACATATTTCAGGGATTGAATTTTTAGGACACAAGCTGGAAAAATAGAGGAGGAGGCTGATAGCCACAGGCCAAGTGGATTTGAAATAGTATTCCATGCAATGATAAAAGAAGCTAAAGCCTTAGGTCTGGATCTGCCTTATGAATTGCCTTTCATCAAGCAAATCATTGAAAAGCAGGAGGCTAAGCTACAAAAGTTAGAATCTGATCACCATTCTCCTCTGTCATTGATAAATTTTCCATCTCTCAAAGTGATAACTGACTAACTTTACCTTTTACCTTGGTGGGTTTGGATCAGGATTCCTCCTAATCTTCTCTATGCCTTACCAACAAAGTTAATCTATTCTTTGGAAGGCCTGCAAGAAATAGTAGACTGGGAGAAAATAATGAAACTTCAATCCAAGGATGGATCATTCCTCATCTCGCCGGAATTTACAACGGCTGTGTTCATGCGTACAGGGAACAAAAAATGCTTAGATTTCTTGAATTTTGTCTTGAAGAAATTTGGAAACCATGGTATGAAAAATTAAAATATGATTTCAGGAAGGCCCTTTTCTTTTTATATACTCTGTGAAAAATGTTAAATTTTAAATTGAAGATTGCGAATGAAGAATTTAGGGTCTCTAACTTCAGAAATAAGCATGTAGCCTGGAATTTAGGTATGTCTAATGCATTTCTCCATTATTTTGGCTTGGAAAAATGCCTCCACTATGGTGAGTGAGGGGGTTGGGAAGCCTGAGTCACATGTACCCAAATATTTAGAGTTTGTTGTTGCGTTTCCATCCCCTATTTAAATAAAGCCTGTTGGGATTTCATCTCCTCGTGCATATTTTCAATGATTAAAATTTTTCATATTGTATTGTGGTGTAGCCCTTGAGTGAGTTTTGGATTTGTAAGTTTTCTTGGTGTTTCATTTATAAAAAAAACTGTTTCAAATTGATATTTATGGATTCCACTTCAATATTTGGATATAACTTGTTATTTCAGATTTAAGGCATTCCATTCTCACTAGCAGATTTTTGATGTGTGCTACCCAGTATGAGAAATCTGTTGGAGGTGAGAAGGCATATTGTCTACCAGTAGATTGACTGTGGAGTTGCCATCTCCTTGCTTCTCGTTGTTACCGCTATCTATCATGTTGTTAATGTTATGGCATTTGTTGCAAATAGACAATTTTAGATTTTTATTTTTATTTTTATCACAGTAATTTCCTTCCACCATTATCAGCAGTATACATAATGGTAATGAAATGTAGCAGTAAGGAACAATAGAATAATAACGGAGACAATAAGGACACCAATATTTAGGTCGGAGACTAGGGCAAAACCCCACAAGGGGGAAAACCCAATCTTAATTCCTCTTATTATTCAATTAATATCAAGAGTTCAACATAAAGAGATACAATGAGATGCAATACATTAGGCCACCTAGGGGCCAACAACTTTTTCTTGCCCAACAAGCCTAATTTAGGTCACTATCAGTAGTTGATGTAAGATCACTGTCTATTAACCATCATGGTCTTGATAAGAGTCACTGTCTTATTGTCACATGCTGCATATCATGTTTTCAGTGTTCACTTTGATCAAATATAGTGCGTAGGACAACCTCACAGTAGTCACCTCCATATTGTATAATGCCAGTCTATTTTTTCCTGGACCTGTAGTATGTTAGGTTTCCATCTGGTGACATTATAGGTTAGATTCTGTAGCATTAGGTCCCGTCCTGTAGAAATATATTTTTAGTCCCATAGATAAGTCCGATAGATAAGTCCTCCATAAGATTAACC
The DNA here is from genome assembly GCA_034641835.2 of Pinus albicaulis. Classification (NCBI taxonomy): domain Eukaryota; kingdom Viridiplantae; phylum Streptophyta; class Pinopsida; order Pinales; family Pinaceae; genus Pinus; species Pinus albicaulis. Next base: position 537,558,259 of record CM076584.1, read on the forward strand.
GATCTGCCACAGTAGAGTCATAAAAATATCTGAATTTGTGTATTTCACTATGCCAAGATCCGAACTCTGGTACCATAATACTTTTCAACAGAAACCACGCCTTAAGAGAGGTCCGAGCTGCTTCAGGGAACATATATTCAAGCCTGTGCCATAGAAAGATGTTGCATTGGTTGTTGCAATTAATCTCTGCGATGATATATTTGAATATCAAATAAAAGCGTCTACTTTTGAATTCTTTTACTGATCATCTATTTTGGATGGGTACGTATTTGTGCTAAGATAATTGAAAATACCGGATTTGTGCAGAACTCTGTTTGCATCATCGTGCAACTGGATGATAGAGGAGTCTCATTCAAATAAAATGAGGAAAATTTCAGAACCTGGAGCAAGGTTGTTGAGAAAGCATAGCATGATAGTGAAATTGTAGCGAAGGAGGAGATTAGAAGCCTCCCACATCAAATTCATGAAGGCATATGAACACAACAATTAAATCGTTTTATAGATTGTGAATTGCAGCTAAGGCAGGTAGTGGGAAGCGATTAGAAGAGCTGAAGAGCAGTATTTTCAAATCCAGGGCTGGCTTGATTTTGGTCCATTCCACTTGCTTTTGGTCCATTCCATTCAGATCTGAAGAGTTGAAGAGCAGTATTTTCAAATCCAGGGCTGGCTGGCACTATCACAGTGATCTCAACACATCTAAGTTATGAACTCACTCCAATTATTATAAATAAATATCTGAACAAATTTTTGAACAACAATGTATATACGACATCATTTGGCATCGATTCACAATTGAATGCACAGTCTCGTTGGCATAATTGTATTCACAATGTATTGTCTCGCTTCAGTGGATGTATAATATTGCTTCAATACAGAGTATGTATTGTTTCATTTCAGTTCAATATATATAAGGTCTTGCTACAGTAAAGTATGTAATTGATCTCAGTTCAGTACTGTAATATGATGGTCTCAACACTCTGATGTATAGTTAATCTCTGCACTCTGGTATGGGTCCTGGCACACAATAGTATGGTTGACCTCAGCACAATTGCATGTCTGGCAGCAACACAATTGCATGTCTGGTAGCATCACAGTTGTATGTATATTAACACAGTTGTATGTATATTAAAATTTCATAATTCAACTCTTTTGAAGTTTGCAACTCAGCCTTCAACAAGCCTGTAATTAGGCCTAAGTAAAATCCTGAATTTGACTCCTCTTGTAGTCTACAACTTGACTTTGTGACCAACGAAATTCACTCTGTGGAAGCCTGTAATTTTGACCCATGTGCAAGAAATTTTAGACTAGGAACTATTTCAGATCTGTATTCATTTTTACGATTGGTCGCATTCGCTTTTTTAAAATATTTTAAGTTGTGCGTCGGAATACTGACACATCGTAAGCGTCGGAAGACCGATGTTACATTTTAAAAAAAAAATTACTATGCCGTCGGAAAAGCGACATTTTCCAACATCGGAAGAGCGATGTTCCCAAACGCAGAAAAGCGACGTTTCCGAACGTCAGAAGAGCGACACAACTAGCGTCAGAAGAGTGAATTCTACTCAATGTCGGTATTGCGACACTTCAAAGTGTGGTTATCCATAACTTTGGTCTTCCGACACTTTACGAGCGTCGGTATTGAGACACTTTAGGAGCGTCATTAGCCATAACATTGGTCTTCCGACACTTTACGGTCGTCGGTATTGCGACACTTTAGAAGCGTGGTTATTGCGATGCTTCTGCAAAATGTCAGAACAAGTGTCGCAATACTGACGCTTTATGGAAGTGTCGAAATACTGATGTTATGGCTAGCCATGCTTTGAAGTGCCTCAAATTGTCGCTCTTGCGACGACTAGGTGTCAGAAAACTGACAAATTGGTCGTCGGAAATTGGGCCAAATTTACTAGTGTCAACTATTGGATGCGCGGATCCATCAGATATCAACCTAGTGGTTTTCTCTCATGAAAACTATACCCCTTGAATTTCAGCTCAATTATCCTTTATAATCCAAGTCATTTTCTGTGGTAAGAACATCCATTGCTCTATTGTGGATGAGGGAGCCTCAGCCTCCATTGTGTCCATGTCTTGCTGGAAGGCGATTGGTTCGCCTAAACTGAGTCAATCAACCACCACATTAAAAGGATTTGATATAAGAACGTATAAACATTTTTGGATTATGAATTCCATTCAAGTAGAATTAGGGGGAAAAACCATCTCCATAGAAGTTGAAGCTATTGGTAGACCTCTTGATTATAATCTTTTACTGGGGCATACGTGGGTTTAAGCCATGGTTGTTGGCATTTTGAATTACTTATTTATGATCACCTTTACTCATAAAGGCGAGATTGCAGCCATAGACCAAATCACATTTTTTACCTCTGATTCTCACATTACTAGAAGTGTCTCTCTTGCAGGGGAAATATTTACTCCTATCAGCATGTTGGAGTTGGGTTATTTAAGGATTCTTCGCTTATGGGAACCTTTTCACTCCCTCCTCTCCTTCTTGACAAATCATCTTCGGTTTATTATATCAACATGATATCATCATCTACTATCCTGGCTGATCCATTGATTGTACTGATGAAAATAACGTCAAAAATTTTGGTGCTCGAATACCGCTTAGCCCCATTGAGCTATATTATGAAACCCTCTATTCCCATGGCACGTTTTCTCATCATTTTTCTTGCGCATTCTCTAATGATGAGAGCATCATGGAGATCATGATGCCGAATGGCGAGCCATGGGATGAACATCACCATTGTTCCTCCTTACTAGATTCCATTGAGGATAATCTCAGTGATGTATACTAACCTAATTTTATTGAGCCTTTTATGAATTTTGTTTCCATTCATGAGACTGATTCTGAAAAGAACCTTTCAAATATCAAAGAAAAAATACCTCTTGATATTTATATAAAACTAGGTATTGTAAAAAATCTATACATAAGAGCATCTTGTTCTCCATATGAGATCAAGATCTATATAGCCCTATTTCGTGAGTTTGAGATGTATTTTCCTAGACTTATGAAGAAATTATAGGTATTGACCCAAATATCGTAGTGCATGATATTAAGACGTATCCTGATTTTATACCTGTACGAAAATGCCTTTATCCGATCCATCCTAGGAAGGATGTCAGGATTAAGGCTGAAGTTGAAAAGCTTCTTCAAGCTGGTTGCATATACCCCATTCCTTTAACTAATTGGGTATCGAATTTTGTCCATGTCATGAAGAAACAGGGCACGATTTGAGTATGTGTTGATTATCGGGATTTAAATCATGCTTGTCCAAAGGACAACTATCCAACCTTGTTTATTGACCAGATTATTGACGACTGCACTAGCTCCAAGGTTTATTCGTTTATCGATGGATACTCAGGCAATAATAAAATCAACATTCTCCTGGCATACCAACCTAAGACTGCAATTATTTGTCCCTGGGGTACTTTTTCCTATCAAAAGATCCCATTTTGTTTAAATAATGTTTCGGCCACGTTTTAATGTGTTATGGATTACACTTTTCATGACATTAAACACATTGTGAAACCTTATATGGATTATCTCCTTGCTCATTCTAAACATCGAGATAATCACGCAATGCATCTTAGGGTCATTTTCCTCTATTGTAGACATTATAACATTCAACTTAATCCACACAAATTTGTGTTCTGAATTATTTCTAGTCTACTTCTGGGTTTTTTCATGTCAAAACAATGAATTCCTATTGAATCTCTTTTTATAGGCCATTTTTTCACATCTAGTCAATAGTCCTCCTAATGGGATCAATCAACATCCTTTTCTCCTTGTCATCATCATTGCACAAAGCCCTAAGCATGCCTCTTTCATTCCCCAGAGTTTCTTCCTGAAACTGCATCATATGAGCCAGTTTTAGGACCAATCCTCCTTGGCCTCTTTTTGGACTGCATTCACCTACAGGTTGCTCCACTGTGGCTTGTGTTGATCACCTACAAGTTTCTCCCCTTTGCACCTAAGTGGTTCTATAAATTCAGAAAAAAGAGATAGGATCTTGAAGCCTCCATTTCTAGAAGCTTCTAGGATCTATTGTAACCATTTACCTCACATAAAACCTTCGGATCCTAGGCCTATCCTACCTTGGAGTTTCCATTCCTTATACTTTGATCCCATCCTCCCATAAAAGGTGGATCTAAAACCTTATATTGGTAATTGGATAAGAACTCCCAGCTTACCCCACTCCTCTATATATTTAAAACCTTCCATATGCAAGAGGTTGGATTTTGGAGAGTGATTTTACCCTTATGCTGTTGTTGTGAGAGATATCATTTCATGTATTTAGGGTGATTCCAGGTGCAGTTTATGACAAATAAAGGACAAGTTAGCCTGGAGGAGCTCTTCTACAAGATCAACACCTATTTATGGTTGTGACTCACTCGATTTTCATTAATGTAAAGAGTTCTATGTTTTCCTATCTATGATTTTGTTATTTCATGTATTTCAATATCATGTTGAGATATTGAATAAAGTGCTTATATGGTACTGCATAGATCCCGTATTTTCTTGTCTTGTGTTGTCTGACAGTGCAATTTCTAATTTTGGAAATCAGAGCTAGGATTGGAGAATTAAATATAAAGATGGATCGAAGCATTGAAAGGATTCCAGGTAGGCTTCGTATCGTCATCTATTTACTTTAAGGAAAACATTGGGTTCCTTATATCTATTTTTTTCTAGGTTAGAACACCAGACCTAGGGGAGATTATTTTGTCTGCAATCGTAAATCCCGCATAAAAAATTGGTGACTATACTAGGGAACGGTGTATTACCTTGGTTGTTTCTTTATCCATTGTGTTTGTTTACTTGTTTTATAGAACTTGGTTTCTTTAACCAACCAAGAGCATACCTAGGAAGTGACTCCATCGATTCTCATTTGTAATTATTGTGTTAGAATACTCTATCCCTAAACCAACACACCCCCTATGCCTTTGACAGATAGTTTCACCCCACCTGGGCCCTTTCTATCCCAATGTTGCAAAGCATTGCTGCCTCTTCTGCACTAGCATTGAACCTAGTGTTTGCACAAAATTTGCTCTTTTTTTTAAATTTCCACTTTAGTAAGCCTACTTCCAGCTAACCTTCCCTCAGAATTGAGTGCCTTGTCGTCTCTCTAAAGTTTCCATTCAATTTTCATTTGTGTTTAATTCCCTTTGGTAAGGATTGGTTTCTATTTTTCTTTTTTATTATAATTAGGTCTCTTGCAAGTTGGTTTCATTTGGTCATTGATCACTTGGATGAATTTTTTTTCTAGTCCTCACTCTGAAAAGTGTATTTGAATCAATGATTAAAATTTTTCATCTTAGTTTTCCACATTTTGAAAATTAAGTGTGTTGAAAAGAAAAATTCTTGCAATGGAATTTAGGGTTTTGCATGGCATTGATATAGGAGCAGTTACATTGAAAGGGAAATTGCATCTTGCATCGTGTTTGTTGCATGTTGTATGTTTCATTCTAATTGTTTCTTCCCTTAGCTATATTTTCATTGAAAGATAAATATTTCCATTTTATCATGCTAGATTTGCATTCTAATATATTCAGGTGACATCCATGGTGAGCCCAAAACTGAAATTTAATAAAATATAAATAGTAAAATTTATTGAATCAACTTAAGGATCATTTCTAACATTAATGCAAACACTTAGAGGTATAAGCTAGAGGCATGTTTCGACGTCGTTAAATGTAGGATCTGTCATTTTTTGTCGACGTTGCATCCGACAGGTGATATCTCATTCGATGTACATAAGCATATATGATCATTCTCCACGTAACTTCAGGTATATCGGATGGTGATCCACACATGATAAGTATACAGGAATGCTCTCATAGAACAATTATGCATTATACAACATTACTACACACTACACTCCCACATACTGTTGAATATATTTCAGGAGTCCCCTATAGATTTCTATCCATCCATAGGTAAATGATTATGCCGCCTTGTATACTGTGATACACCGAACAGAATATTCAGGGAGATTGGTTGTCATATGTTAAGTCCTTGGTTCTCCAAGGTGTATATTGTAGTTCACGATTTCTTGATAATCATTTTATGCCTACATTACCCTTTTATTTATTTACTTCTTGTTGTGTTAATAAAATTTACTATTCAATGTGGAAGAAAAGAATCCCCTAGCTCGCCATTCACGTAGAATGCAAAATAAGCCTCCTCTTCTATGAGAGGCTACTACTGGATATCATCATAAGCATAAGAAGATGAAAAATATGGAATCTGGAACTTTGAGAACTAATTCTAGCCCTGCTCTTGATATTGATCTAACAGAAAATCTGTCCCTTTGGGCTATGATCCTGAGATCACATCTACTCTTGTCGGTGAATTTGACACAATTGAAACAGAAGTTCCTGAAACCTTGTTTCTTGAGGTTATGTTGACAGGAAAATTTGTCCAGTCAACAGCAGGGGATCTTCCCGGTAAAAGGTCCCAATTAGACCTTGAATCGTTTGGAATAGGGATCCCATCTAGGGTGTGGGTCCGGCTACCGCTGATTTCTCCTTTCTTTGGGTCTCGCTTAAACTCTATAAAATAGTGGATACACACCTAATCAAATGATACAAGACATATGATTGATGCATTAAATGTACATGCAACACTATGAGTAGCAAGAGGAAATAATAAAGCATGAAGGCCGAAGGAAGTGTTGTTAACAACACTTCATTAGGGTCATGCTTGTAAGCTGTTCTGACCACAAAGGAAACAATTCCTCATGGCAAGAACACCCTTCACTTCCTAAAATCTTTAAATGGTAACACAAATGCTAATAAACAAAGCCATCAGCGTTCGTTAAGAAAGTGAAATGAACTCAACCACCATTAACATACTCACCAAACTGTTATGCAATTGTGATATGAATTAAAGAAATAGTTCCCTTAATCTAAAGACGTTCAGAAACTTAAAACATAATACCCAATAGCGCTCCTACATATGACAACACCAGATCCACAAAGGGGTTTTTCAAAATGCTTGTATTCATGCTTAAATGTATAATCCTCTAGTAATACAATATACTCAGCTCAAGTCCCCAACAAAATATCCTTTCTAAGTTCCCGAAGGAAACATTTATAGAGCAAAGCTTGCCCTTTGGACTCCCTAAATTTTCGCTTTCCAGACTGTTGGGCTGCCTTGCGACTTAGTCACCGGGTCGCGCCGTCGCGCCGTCGGGAATTTAGTAGCAGATGCAACTTAGTGACCTGGCGACCTCTGCGACTTGCGACCTCAGGAAATTCGCGACCTGCGACCTCAAGCAAATCTGTGACTTGCGACCTCCTTGGATTTATGACCTCGCGACCTCGGACCATCTGCGACCTGTGACCTCCTTAGATTTGCGACCTCGCGACCTCCTTGGATTCGCGACCTCGCGACCTCCTTGGGTTTGCGACCTCGTGACCTCCTTGGATTTGTGACCTTGCACCATCCGTGACCTGCGACCTCGGCAAATATGCGACCTGCAACCTTGGGCAGTCTGCGACCCGCGACCTTGGCAGATATGCGACCTGCGACCTTGGGCATATCAGCGACTTGTGGCCTCCTTTCGGTGGACGGGGCCAGGTGCCTTTGAACTTAAAGTGAGTTCTTTGGAGGTTTGCCAGCATCTACTTGTTTTGAAAAGGTCCCCTTATTTGCTGGGGAGAACCTTGGATCTTATGTGAAAACATAAAGGTTATTCCTGCAATAAATAACACAGGTCACATGTCTTCATGATTGAATAATAATAATGCTAAGGGCATTTTAATCAATTGTAAGAATGAAAATAATAAATTAGACCCCTGTGTGGTCAACTACTAAATCATTGGAGAGAATGGCTAGGGCAAGCTTTCTCTGTGCCCTTTCTCTGTCAGGATCATAATCTTTCCCATGCACAAGGTTTTCTTCAAGTATTGGATTAAATTACTTGATAGGCATGGGCTTCTTCATTCACATTCTCAGTGGTCACCGTAGGTCTTCATGCTCATCGATTTTTCCCATTCATTAGAGGAGAAATACTTGTCATCTTCAATCGAAGAATCTCAGGTATCTTGTTTTCTTTGACCATTTCATGCAATAGAGGTACAAGGATGCAAATGCTTCAGGGAACGAAACAATGTCATGAAATATGTTTACAAAACCTCTCAACGTTTCCAATATCGAAGGAAGTATGCCAACCCTATATATGTTTGAGTCAAACAGAGGCGCATCATCATTAGTCTCCATGATCATAGTGAAATCCAAAGGTTAGGGTAAAATGGATACCCCACTCGAAAGACGCAGCCAAGTCTGTACTCTTGATGCCCCAGCAGAAGGGGTAGGGCATTTTACTTCTTCCCTCTTTTGAGGCTCTGCTAATGAATGTAAAACAGATTTCTCTACCTTTAACTATTTCTTGGTAGGGTCCTCACTTATTTTTGAATACATAGCATCAAGTCTTTTGGAAAGCTTAAGGCTACAATTATAGTCTGCTAAGTTATGTGCCCCATGGGAACCTGAAACCAGCTTCTTCAAGAGTTACCCCGACATAGAAAATAGTCTCTTGTTAGATCTTGAAACCAACCCACTAGTAATCGCAATGCCCAGTTGCGCATCCTTTGGAGGGAGCTAGAAGCTCTCTTCATTTGGGTAGACATCGTTGTTCCCTTGATTTTATGTGACCCAGCGACTGAGGAGGACTGCGACCTCACAGGGGTCGCATAGTTGCGATTCTGGGCAAGTCGCACTATGTTTGCTTTGGATGTGTTGCGACTTGGTGACTGGGGAAGACTGCGACCTCACAGGGGTCACATAGTCACGATTTTGGGCAAGTCGCACTCTGTTTGCTTTGGATCTGTTGTGACTTGGCGACCGGGGAAGAATGCGACCTCATGGGGGGTCACATAGTCGCGATTCTGGGCAGGTCACATTCTGTTTGCTTTGGATGTGTTGCGACGCAGTGACCAAGGAAAAATGCGACCTCACTTACGATCCTACGCCAGTCATGCTCAAAGACTTTGCATCTGCGTTGCATTTTGCGTTGCATCCTAAAATTATAAATCTTGAAGGCCATCGTCCGCTTTGGCATTCGAGAGTACTTGGAAATTCTGTGGAAGAGAACGCTGTGAAGAGGCCCCTCCTGATGTGGAGCATATGTCTCGTCCAAGTTCAAATAACGCAGAATGATAGATCATGCACCAATTTTACGTAGCCAAACTGTCGTGGAGAAAACCCGTGTGGGACAATGTCTGGTAAAATACAAATCCATGAGGAAAAGGCATGAAGAGAGAAAACCGACAGAATGAAGAATTAGAGATTAGATTTCGACGTTGTGCTCATTCACTAGAGCGTTCGTTTTCTCACAAATCCATACGTTACGATACCCCCCATCCTTAATGCACAGAGAAATATGTGTACGGACGGTGTTAGCATGCCATCTCTAACGACCAAACAAACGCCCAGAAAAACTGTAGCCAGCAGCGTGGACCGGACACATCGCACCGCAGTTATCAGACATCTGTCTTTATAGATTTGTTATAACATTATGTCCTCTGTTTTAAACGTAAACTTTGACCATTATATATATATATGTCCGCTCCACAGGTTGAAACTCCGTCATAGAAACGCTTGCGTCCACCTGTACATGTTTTAATCATAAAATTTGACCGCTGCATATATATATTTTCTCTCAAACATTTATCGTAAGTCGAAAACCTGCCATCGAAAATTTGTGCCCATTTGTAATGTGTTTTGATATAGTTCTAATCCGCCATTTATATGGTTTTGGAAACTACAATGTTTTGCGCCTTGGTTTAATTACATAACATTTAAAAATCATAACCTTGGTCCATCGAAAGCATGCCCGCCATGTAGCTTAGGTCTAACAAACATTTCTTCCTTTCCCCAGTTTGCCAGAGTTGTCAACACAATTCAAAATTATTGTTGGTTCAGAAGAATGGCCTTTTATAGAATTTTTACAATCTCCAAAGACAAAATGTACTTCTCCATTATTTGACTTTGGTACAACACTCAGACTCTCAAATGTACCTTGAAAAGCTAAAGACTTATAACCAAGAGCTTCCTTCTATGTTGTCATGATGGGCCAAACTTGTGCAGGCCATAAATTATTATGGACCTCAAACTACCACCTGCTATATTGTCTGATCTATGTGCTTTTGGATCAACATCATCATGGCCAATCACGTTGTGACTAAGCTGCAAATTTCTGTGGGCCTTTTGCGTCATCACCTCGTCAACTGTGTTTAATTATTATTGCCAAAACATGATGCAGCTGACCAACACGATGAGCACGCTGTAATGTTTTCTTGTCAACTTGTGGATTCCAGTCCTGCTCACAGAAAATGACAATATCAGCTCCTGCAAGATTCAAACCCGCACCACCAGCTCGGGTAGATATTAAAATACAAATGCTTCATGAGTATCATCATTGGCCTTTCTGATGTCACTTGACTCTGTCAGTGTTGATGCTTTGTCACCAAAGCTTTGCACAACTGCAAAACACTCTTCTTCTCTTACTAATCCATCAAGACACTCATAAGAAGCTCGAAGTAATCCTGAAGAATGTCTATTGTCTGCGTCGTTTGAGAAGAAATCAAGACACGATGTCCTTGACTATGCAGCTTCTCAAGCAAAATGTCCAAGATGATGAGCTTTCCACTTGCTTGAACTAAGTGTTCACCTTCTTCAAATGGCTCCGGCTCCACACCATTGAAAAGATAAGAATGGCTACATGTTTTCGCAGTTGTACCACAATATTTTGTAAAGATTGATGCTGAGTGCCTGAACCACTTGTTTGAAGCTGGGAAAATCTTGATGCAATACAAATACATAATTTTTCTTTTGAAGTGGGACCAATGGAGCTAGTACTGTAACCCCAGACAGTGGTGGCAATGTAGGAGTTCCATTCTTGACAAGTACAAATTTTGTACGCCGAAGCATGAATGCATGCACAATATATCTTAGTAGCTTGAACTATTTGCTACATCCAGAGGTATTGTCACCTTGATTCAAGGTTGCAACTTTAGTGGACACAACACCAAAAGGGCCACAAGCATTTCCATTGATCTTTCAAGTAAGCCAAAAAACTTATAGCCTGCAATGAGTTCCCAAGTCCCATTGTGACTGCAAGTTCCCTTGACTCGCGCGGTCTTATTTCCTGCGTAGATGCAATAGATGTCCTCCACTTCTCATGTTTCAGCTCGCACTACTCTTATCCTTCTCACTGGTGTGGTGATGACATTTATGAGTATATCACCCGTGGAATCGACCTGTATGGAACATTATCACATCACAATTACTTGTTTTGAGAACGGTGTCCCTAGATAAACATATGAGACTTACGAGCTTAAGATAAGTATTCAAACAACATGCTTAATGACCCACGGTGAGAGGGCCTTTAATCGTCAATACACAAAAAGGTTTCCATTCAAATGTATGCATGGAAATCTCATTACACATGGCGTGACTGCGGTAAGAGTGTTCGAGCGTATGCTGGATGATCCCTCCCACATATGGCGTGATTGCAATAACAACATCTGATCATGATGGTGAGAAAGCTCATGAGGGGTTGGGGATAGGTCGGTGGGATGTCACTAACTGCAGGTCGGGTGAAAGACTTTAACACCTAAGCGAGCAGAGGGGGAACCCGAAATTTTAAATATACCCCAAAATTTTGGGTGCTGTTGTAGCGGCTACAACAGGTTATTAGACCTGAATTTATTTAGTCAAACACTTTTATTTCTGAGGTTTTTGAACCTGAGGAGCCTCAACCATCCTCTCCTATTACATCATGACGTTCCTCTTCTTTTCCTTTGTCTCAAACATAACCTATATATCTTGGACCTAATGGTGAAACTCTTCCATATGGACTTGTGATTATTGAAGAGACCTTGCAAGAAGAGCCTTGTCCCTCTACTCCTACCCATTAGGAGGGACTCTATTTTTACCAAGTTAATCCTATTCCTTCTCTTCAGACTCCCATACAAACTTCCTTTCCTGATTCTTTGGACTTACCCACGAATCACTCATGAAAATCTTCATTGGGATTTTTAACCATGACTAGAACTGATTTTCACTCCCAGCTTGTGTCCACCACTATGGTTGATACATCAAATTTTTCTTCCTCATCTATGTTTTCAACGTCACTATAAACACAACTGTATGGTGGCCCATCCGTCCCACCTGGTTATCTGTCTTTATCTGGTACATTTTCTAGTGCAAATTTCAGTCCTTGGAACTCTTCCGTGTCATCTAATTCAGGAATAACATCGGGTAATTTTCTTATAAATGCCATACAATCTACTCCTCCTCCTCCACTTACATATATTATTGAGCCATAGGCTATCCCTTATGTTAGTGGGAAATGTTACCTTCAAAAACCTAACATTTCTTATGCTGGGTACCCTCCATCTAGATCATAGTTTCCTCTGTCATCCCCTGCTCCTTTGGAAGAGGGGAAACCTATTGCTGATATACCTCAAATTTGTCATCAACCTTATTTTAGTACTCCTTATCCTGGAATGGATGTAAGTGTTTGGAAACCTATGTTTCCCATTCAAGCTGGTTCATTTTGGGACCGATTGTTGAATCCTCAACCTGCACCATCTTCGTCTCAAATTCCTATCCATCCATCTGTAACCCAAGAAGCTCAAATACAAGTTGTTGTCATCAAATTGAGTCCTGTTGGGCTGCTTCAATGGTCAACTTGGAGTAACTATTTCAAACCACTTGTAACTGGAAATTAACCTTTCCATTATGAGAGGGATCTCCCAAAAGGATAAAGAATATTTAATGAATAAATTGAAAGAAGATGGCTAAATATAAATTGGATTGAATGTGTTGTTTTTGCATAGGGGAAATATGTAAACAAATAACTACCATTGGGATTATGGAGTCAATATGAAAACTAAGTCACAAGTCAACTTATCTCACGGAAGCTGAGGCAATTGTATTCTTATTAAACCACACATGAAGGACAAAACAACAAGATATATGCATACAAGAAGTTGGAGCATGTCACCATGAATTCCAAGTGATTATAAATAAGCAAGATAATGAATCTTGACCATTGAAGCAACCCAACATGACTCAATTTGGTGATAACACAAGTGATCCAACCTTTAGAAGATGCCATTGAATCACAACCTTTTCCATCAATATCTGGTACTTCACATGCCTCACTTACCCATCCAATACAAGGTACCTTACATTCTCAACTGCTTGGAGATGGTACTCCTCGAGTTTCGATAGGATTAAATGTTCATAGTATGGTATAGTCCCAATCGAACCCACTTTTCCATGGGACAATGAAAAATCCCATTGGGTGATAGTATACACCATATCAACATATTCCTCAAGTGAATTTTCAAGGCCAACAAATCCAAACTCAGCCATTCCAACAACTTTATGGTCATCCTGCAGCTAGAAAACAGAGTCTCTTGTATATTAGTTATCATAATCCTCCTTATGTTGGTACCTAGGTTCCTTATTATCAAAATTCTCCTTGTCCAGCAATGCAAGTATCTATTACTCAAGCAATTCCTTCATATCCAGGTCACCCCCCTCTAGAATTTAACAATCATTTCCTTTTGTGGCTATTGTCTAATTTCCAAACTTAACTCGGCTCACTAATGACCCCATTGCTCATTCACCTTGGTGGCCGATCATTCCTACTAAATTTCATTTTGATATCCAAAAATTCAATGGGAATCTAGGATAAGACCCATCAACACACATTTTGATGTATCATCTATGGTTTTCTTTGAATTCCCTTAATGATGATTCCATTGGACTTCGTCTTTTCCAACAAATTCTTATAGGTACCACAAATAATTGGTATATCAAGTTACCTAGAGCTTCGTTTCATGATTTAATCTCTTTAGCCACCACCTTCCTCACACATTTCTAGCTTCCCATCATATATGAATTGGATGGCACTATTTACCAAAATCAAACAATAAGATTCCAATAAAATCTCATATCACATTCATTAGTGGAGGCACCGATGTTGTTTGGTAAAAAATTATGTTCCTGATCAATTGTTAGCGGAATGGTTCAAAAAAAATCTATTTTTGCCTAAAACAGAATATGTGGCTAAAGGTGTAGTTGTGACCAAAGATCAATTTAATTCTTCTCCACAATATTTGGACCTTGTTTATACCTAATCAATAATTCTCTACAATAAGATACCAAATGCTCTGAGACCTTCGAATATTATTCCTCCTCCACTTGGCAAAGAATCTCATGTTGCTGATCATGTGATTGGTTCTACTAGTTCACAATCGGTGAGTAAACCATCTAGTTTTTCTCTTACCACATCTGCTAAAAAATCTCAATACAGTCCTCATAAGGCTTCTTATTATGAGATAAATGTTGTATCATATGATAAAGGCAAGTCTCAACAACTTGTAAGAAAGAAGAAAAGGAAAGGTAAGAAGAAGAAATACCCCTTGATGTAGGATAAACAAATAAATCACTCCTCCTCTGATAAATCAAAGCCTCAATACCTATGCTTGATTTGGAACGAGGATCACTTTACATGTCACTACACTGAAGTGAATTAGTTTCTTAAATATTTCACTTCTCCCGCTGTGTTGACCAGCTCGTTTCCCAATCAGGCGACTCACATGGTTTCCTGGGACCCTTCTTCCTCTAACACGATTTTGATGCTTTCCTCCTCAAAGCTGAAATTTTATGTTATGGTGGCCACTCAGAATAAGGAATATGGTAATTAGAATCCACCTAACGGTTAGGCTACTGATCAACCTTCCAATTCGGCATCACCTTCATTATATCCTACTCCACCTCCTATTCTTGCGGAATTAACTATCAAGCCACCGAAGGACACTATTCATAAGTGTACTTTCAACCCTCATTCAAGATATGCTCAAAAATATAATGTAGTTGAATACTTGGCTTAGTATTCATAAACTATGTTAACTCTTGAGGTGTTGCAAAACTGCCCCACCCAAAAGAAGGCCTTGTTTTCAACTATCAGATGTGTGGATCCATTAGATTCAAACCTAGTAGTTTTCTCTCATGAAAACTATACCCCTCGACTTCCGACTGAATTAAATTTTATAATCCAGGTCTTCATCCATGGTAAGAACATCCATCACTCTATTGTGGATGAGGGAGCCTCGACTTGTATTATGTCCATGTCTTGTTGGAAGGTGATTGGTTCACCTCAACTAAGTCAGTCAACCACGAAATTGAAATCATTTGATGGAAGAACGTAAAAACCTTGTGGGATTTCGAATTCCCTTCAAGTAGAATTAGGGGGAAAAACCATCTCCATATAAGTTGAATTTATTGAAGGATCTATCCATTATAATATTATACTAGGACATACGTGGGTTTATGCAATGGATGTCGTCATTTCGACCTATTTCTGTATGATAGCCTTTCCTCATAAAGGCTGGATTCTAGCCATAGACCAACTCGCCTTTTTCACCTCTGATTCTCACGTTACTAGAAGTGTCCCTTTTGTAGGGTAAAATCTACATTCCTATCAGCATGTCAGAGTTGTATTGTTGAAGGATTATTCACTTATTAGAACCTTTTCGCTCCCACCTCGTCTCGTTCCCGAAAGCTCATATTTGTTTGCTTTTATCAACATGATATCATCCTTTACTATCATGGTTGATCCATGGATTGTACCTGATGAAAATAAAATCATAGTGGTGACCAAATGTTGCTTAGCCCCATTGAGCTAGATTACAAAGCCATCTATTTAGTTTGTGCAACTTATACATTCTCTTCGAGTAATTGGGTAGATCGATCACTAAATTATGGCATGTATTTTAATCACTTTTCTTACGTATTCTCTATTGATGAGAGCATCATGGAAATCATGATGTCGGATGATGAGCTGTGGGAAAAACATCACCATCATTCCTCCTTACTAGATTCCATTAAGGATAATCTTAGTGATGTATACTTACCTAATTTTTTCGAGCCTTTTACGAATTTAGTTTCCATTCATGAGGCCGATTCTGAAAAGAACCTTTCAAATATCAAAGAAATGATGCTTCTCGATATCTCTATTCAACCAGGTATTTTTGAAAATCTAGACATTGGAGCATCTTTTTATTCATCTGAGATTGACATCTATAGAGCTCTATTTCATGAGTTTCAAGATTTCTTTTCTTGGAATTATGAAGAAATGTCAAGTATCGACACAAATATTGTAGTGCATGAAATTAAGAAATATCCTAATGCCAAGTCCATTTAGTAGCACCTCCTTTCGGTCCATCCCAAGAAGGTTCTCAGGATTAAGGTTGAAGTTAAAAATATTTTTTGGACTAGTTTCATATACCCCATTCCTTTAACTATTTGGGTATCGAATGTTGTCTTTGTCATGAAGAAACATGGCACGATCTGAGTATGTTTCGATTATCGGGATGTTAATCGTGCTTGTCCAAAGGAAAATTTTCCGACCCCATTTATTGAACAGATTGTTAATGACTACAATGGCTATGAGATTTATTCGTTTATGGATGGATTCTCGGGCTATACTAAAATCAAAATTCTCCCATTGAAGCAACCAAAGACAACATTTATTTGTCCCTGGGCTACCTTTGCCTATTAGAAGCTCCCATTTGGCTTAAAGAACGATGGGGCCACGTTTCTATGTGATATGTATTACACTTTTCACAACATTAAACACATCGTGAAACCCTATTTGGATGATCTCCTTGCTCATTCTACGCATCAGGCTGATCACCCGATGCATCTTAGGGCCATTTTACTCGGTTATAGACATTATAAAATTCAACATAATCTACACAAATGTGTGTTTTGTGTTGGTTATGATTGACTTCTGGATTATGTCATTTCAAAACAAGGAATTCGTATTGATCCTCTAAAAGTACAGGCCATCGTCGATTTTCCAACACCTTCCTCTCATTAGGGGAATTTTGAGGTATAAAATGGGCATCCTAAGGAAATTATAAAATAATAGTGGAAATAATAAAATAAGATTGGATTATATCGTCAAATTTTAGAGGGAAAAAAGAAAAAAACTACATTTTCAACTCATATTTTCAACTTATCTCCCTATTGGTTTACTCAAATTTGGAGTGGGAACACTCGTTTGATGCATAATTTGATTCCTCGTCCAAGGAGTACCCATGTTGCATACTTTCAATGGAACCTACTATACAAAAAATGAGAAATACATGAAAAACATGATTGCAATCACGTTTTTTCATGTATTTCTCATTTTGCGTGTAGCAGGGTCCATAAAAAGTATGCAACATGGGTACTCCTTGGATGAGGAATTAAATTTTTCATCAAACGAGTACTCCTACTTGAAATTGGAGTAAAACCTTAGGGAGATAAGTTGAAAATACAAGTTGAAAAAGTAGTTTTATTATTTTATTATTTTTTAATCTTTTTACGTTTTTACCCCAAAAATGGTGAATCATCCTCCATGGTTGAAATCATCATCTTGAATCATATTGGTTCTTATAAAGTTTATTTTGGTTGTACATTTTTCTTAGGAGGCCCATTTTATACCTCAAAAGTTCTCTAATGCTCGTTCATCTACAATGAATCCAAGGGAAAGCTAAATTCCTACGGAGGTTTGTCTGTAGAAATTATACAATATGCATGTACATATTAGATTCACCCAATCTAACAATTTGATAAATTTAAATACTAAATCGCTTCTCAAATCTTTACGGAATTAAAAACACAATCCCCAATCACATGAACATGAAGAAAGATCAATCACACAGAACACAGATAATTTCCCGGGGAAAGATTACAGCTAAAAACCCCACTATCTTCCATTGTATATTATATCATGGATCATGAAACAATTAAATACAAAACTCTTCTCACAAGAGCCCTCAATACATCAGCTAATTATCTCACACTGTCATACAAAAATTGGCAAATCCCTTAGCCAATTTACTGCCTCTAGACAGCCTGCCTTCACTGCGCAATCCATACTAAATGCAATCCCTAAATTGATGCAATCCTGCCTACCTTGACTAGGCAAGTATCATGGGCACATCCAATGTGTGTTTACCTACATGTGTGCAAGCGGATAATGTCACAACTGATAATCAACTTCCTTTTCACCTAGAACTCAACTGGGTCTCTATTGGATCTGACATGCATGTAGCTAATATTAGTAAATCCTTAGTTTCATGTGAGATCACTGATTATGAATTAATTAATATTTAATTTACTTGATCTCTCACTAGTGTATCTTCAGTTACAAATAGCACAACTGAGTTTAACTCACTTAACTGAGTTAAACCATTTACAACTTGCACAAACTCATGCACCACTGCACTTCAAACTATGTTACAACTAGAATCACTCCGTTACAACTAGAATTACTCTGCATGTCCCACCAACCAACCTCTAACTCGAAATTCACATAGCTAACCAATTTTTCCACTTCAGTTAACTATTTCAAGTCCACATTGAGAATATATTATAGTTTAATGTCCATCGAAATTAAGGGATAATAAAAATAGACATGCACCTAAAAATATCCTGTGGGCCTCACCCTAGTGTAGGTGCTTAATTTTCACTAGGATCATGGGTGCCAAAAATTTCTTGTTGAATCTCAACACTCCCTCTCAACAAGAAAGGGATTATGCTTCACCTCAATCCTGTCTCTATGGTATTCAAATTTTCTCCCGGTGAGTGCCTTCGTCAAAATATCTGCATCCTGATCTTCCATGGGAATGTACTAAAGCAACATGATTCTCCTCTGTGCACAATATTTGAGATGGTGGTACCAGATGTCTATATTCTTGGACCTATCATGAAACACAGGATAAATCAAGAGTTTAATGCAACTCTGATTATCACAATGAATCACTGTCGGATCGATATGACAACCAAACAAACCAACCAAGATCTTTCTCATCTAGATAGCCTCACATGTAGCTTGGATTGTTTCCATGTATTCTGATTTTTCTGAACTGAGTGCCACATATATCTACTTCTTGCTATACCAAGGAACAACTGTAGACCCGATACTAAATATCCCTCCTTATGTGCTCTTTCTATCTAATGGACTTCCATCCCAATCTGAATTTGTGAAGCCATTCAACTTCCCTCCATCTGTTATTTTGTACCATAGACCATATTCTGATGTGCCCCTTAGGTATCACAGGACATGCTTCATCACCTTCCAAAAGAGCTTGGTAGGCTTAACCATAGCTTGACTCAGCTAGTTAACCGCATAGAAAATGTATGGTCTCATGTTCACTAGATACATTAGAGAACCCACTAACTGTTGATAGACAATAGCATCCACTACCTCTCTAGAATTAGCATCCTCTTTCCTCCAGTTTCCTGGAAGAGGGGTATCCACGGGTTTGCAGCTCTCCATGTTAAAATTACCCTGAATATCCTTTGCATACTTGCCTTGAGGCAAAAAAATTTCGCCATCCCGCTACCATATTTCCAATCCAAGGAAATAATGAAGGATGCCCATATCCTTCATTTCGAACTCCCTTGCAAGATCCTCCTTGCATGAGTGTATCAATTGCTCATCACCAGTCAAAATTAGATCATCAACATAAAGAAAAATGATCAATATCTTACCCTCAACCACAATCTGGTATAGGTTTGCATCTCCTTCAGTTTTGGTGAAGCCTAGAATGGTGAAATAACTGTCTATCTGAGTGTACCAAAAGTCTCATCATAATCTATCCCCTTGATCTGTGAGAAGCCCCAGGCCACAAATATGGCCTTTTATTTCTCCAAACTCCCATCATAAGCTTTCTTTACCTCTTAGATCCATCTCTAACCTACCACTGATTTATCAACCGACCTTGGGACAATTTCCCATACACTGTTTTTGACAATGAATTCACACTCCTCCACCATTGTATCAACCCAAGTAGGCTACTGCACTTCTTCCTGAAAGGAATATGGTTCAGTCACAATAATTTTTCTTATAAGAGACATGTATCCAAGAAATCTGTTAGGATATTTTCTCTGTCTACGCTATGAAGTAGGGGCTCCTACATTCTCTGCAACATCAAGTCTTAGTCTATCAGCTTCCATGGTGCACTTTCTGCCATTTTTGATGGATGGCTCTGCATGAGTGATTTTCTCCACTCCATGAACCTCCTCATGTGGCCAATCCACATCTTGAGACTCATCTTTGGGAGCCAACAGTTCCTCCTCCGCATGCGAGTCCAGCTCCCTCTCAAGGGATAACCGCATGGCTTTCCCCTCATCAAATTTTATATCCCATCGCATAATAGTCATTATGCTATTTGGAAAATACATGTGATAATTATGGGGTGTTTCTGTATACCCCAAAAAATCCAAACTTTAGTAGTTGGTTCTAACTTCTTCCTGGTGTCCTTGGTCACATGCACATAAATAGATGAGACAAAAATCTTAAAGTATGAAACATCCTGTTTCTTACCAAAAAAATCTTCTTTAGGTGTACTCATGCCAACTACTCTATGAGGACAACAATTTTGCACATAAACTGTAGTGTTGCATTCTTCTGCCCACAAATGCATTGGTAGGCTCTGATCATGCAACCTCGCTCGTGATGCACCCATGATTATTCTGTTCTTCCTCTCTACAACCCCATTCTGTTGTGGGTTATGAGGTGCTATGAGTTCTCTTTGAATTCCTTCCTTGCTGCAGAAGTTCTTGAATTCGTTAGAGATGTATTCTCCACCATTATCGCTCCTAAGAGCCTTCACTTTCTTCCTCGACTCTTTCTCCACCAATGGCTTAAACTCACAAAACTTAGAGAATGTTTGATCATTCTTCTGCATGAATAATATCCCGCATTTATGAGAAAATTCATGAACAAAGATTACATAGTACTTATGCTTTTCTATTGAAGCAACCGAGAATGGCCCACACACGTCTGTGTGAGCTCTCTCAAGGATCCCCGAAGCATAGTTCTCCTTCTCATGAAAGGTGGAATTTACATAATTACCCATGGTGCAACCCTTGCAATGATCTAACTGAGCAAGTGTTCCCATTGGACGTCCAGTAGATATTTATTGCATGACTTTCAAGGCTCCATGATGAAGATGGCCCAATCACTGTGCCATAATTCACCCTCATCTCGGCTCACCAATTTCTCCACCTTTCCCGCCATGGTAGCGCAACCATCTACCTCTAGCTTGTAGGGATTCTTAACTCGAATCCATATCCTCTTGGCTTGACCCGTTGTTTTATGTCGCAAGAAAGCCTTTCCATCACTAAAAATAACGTCATAGCCTTTGTCCTCCAACATTGCAAATGAGACCAAATTTTTCTTTAGACCTGGTACATGCATTACATATTTTAATTGAAATGGTTTATGTGACTCCCTCTGAAAGGTAATGGTACTAATCTCAGTAGCACTATACCATCCGTTGTCGCCCATCTCAATATGCATCTAGAGATCTTTCTCGTCCAAGTCAGTGAAAAGTTCCTTATCTCTTGTCATGTGAAAGGAAGTGAAACTATCAAAATACCACACCAATCCCAATGCAATTGACACCATACATGAAATCAAGGAGAGGTCAAGCTCAAATTGCGAGGAAAGGGTTTCACCAGCTACAGCTCCAACAACCTTCTTGTTCTTCTTCTTTTGTGGATAGTTAGTAGCAAAATGCCCATGTTGGTGACAGTGAAAACACTTCACCTTGGACATGTCCTACTTCCTGCCTTTAGACTTGGATTTAGAATGGAATTTATTCCCCTTCCCTTTCTTCACCTTGGCAGCCAAATAAAAATCCTCTTCATCATCATGCTTTGATGAAGAGACATCTTTGATGTTCCGCTTGAACTCCTCCTGCACCAGATCCGACCACAGTCATTCCCAATCCGGAAAATTTTCCCATCCGTTGACAAAGTCTTCATAACTATGCCAACTCTTAGGAAGTCCTAAGAGAGCCAAACTCACCAAATCATCATCAGTGATTTTTATTCCCACACTCCCTATTTCATCCCGAAATTGGACAAAATTTGTGAGATACTTTGGAATGGTGTCGCCCTTTTCCATCTTGATCTTCCTGATTTTATTTTTGAGAGCCAATTTCCTATGGTCGCTGCTGCTTTGGAATAGATCTGTCAAATCATTCCACATTACATATGGTGTGGCTTTCCCATGGAGGCTTGAGACAATATGGTCATGTAATCCCTCCAATAGGATCCTCCTCACCTTTGCCACTTTCTTTTGCCATGCATCAAGATTGGCAGCATCTACAACATCTATCTTAGGAACATCTTTTTCAATGAATTCCTTCAAGCCATTGTCCTCGAGTACTACCTCCATCTTGTCCTTCCAGGCAATGTATTTTTAGCTGCCCTTGAGTGAATACTATAACCTCAAGCCATTGAAAGCCATTTCAATCTTGAATTAGCTGTAGCACTAAGAAATTCTTTCTACAAATTTGAATTCTATCCAGTCACAAACTCGACTCCTACTTCACTTCTGCAATTTCCTGTGCTCTGATACCGTGTGGAAATTATAAAATATGCATGTATATCTTGGATTCACCTGATCTAAAATTTTTCTAAATTTAAATACTAAATCTCTTCTACAAATATTTGCGGAATTAAAAACACAATCGTCAATCACATGAACATGAAGAAATATCA
Organism: Pinus albicaulis; assembly: GCA_034641835.2. NCBI lineage: Eukaryota > Viridiplantae > Streptophyta > Pinopsida > Pinales > Pinaceae > Pinus > Pinus albicaulis. Next base: position 537,580,862 of record CM076584.1, read on the forward strand.
TTCACACACGACATAGATAATTTCCCAGGGAAAGCTTACAACTAAAAACCCAACTATATTATATTGTATATTATATCATGGATCATGAAACAATTACATACAAAAATATTCTCACAAGAGCCCTCAGTACATCAGCTATTTGTCTCACACTGTCATACAAAAATTGGCAAATACCTTAGCCAATTTACTGCCTCCAGACAACCTGTCGTCACTGTGCAATCCCTGCTGAATGCAATCCCTGAATTGATGCAATCCTGGCTGCCTTGACTGTGCAAGTATCATGGGCACATCCAATGTGTGCTTACTTGCATGTGTGCAAGCGGATAATGTCACAACTGATAGTCAACTTCCCTTTCACCTAGAACTTAACTGGATCTCCACTGGATCTGACATGCATGCATCTAATATTAGTAAATCCTTAGTTGCATGTGTGCAAGTGGATAATGTCACAACTGATAGTCAACTTCCCTTTCACCTAGAACTTAACTGGATCTCCACTGGATCTGACATGCATGCATCTAATATTAGTAAATCCTTAGTTGCATGTGAGATCACTAATTTTTAATTAATTAATATTTAATTCACTTGATCTCTCACCAGTGTATCTTTAGTTACAACTAGCACAACTGAGTTTAACTCACTTAAATAATTTAAACTATTTACAACTTGCAAAAAATCATGGACCACTGCACTTCGAACTCTGTTACAATTAGAATCACTCTGTTACAACTAGAATTACTCTGCATGTCCCACCAACCAAACTCTAACTCAAAATTCACTTAGCTAACTGATTTTTCCACTTCAGTTAACTATTTCAAGTCCACATTGAGAATAGATTATATTTTAATGTCCATCTAAATTAAGGGATAATAAAAATAGAAATCCACCTAAAAATAGCCTGTGGGCCCCACCCTAGTGTAGGTTCTTAATTTTCACTAGGATCATGGGTGCCAAAAATTTCCTCTTGAATCTCAACATCATCCATAATTACGCCGATTTTACCAAAGGATTCACTTGCCTGCTGAAAAAAGGGGTCCCCTTCCATTGGGACGATGTTTCTCAAAAAGCATTTGATGCCCTAAAAGATGTACTGGTTCAGGCATATATTTTATACCCCACCCCCGATTATGAGCGCAACTATTTCCTATATCTCACTTATACCATTTCTACTATAGAAATGGTAATGGTCCAAAAGTATGATATAGAAAATTAACATCCCATTTATTATCTGAGTCAGAAACTTAACAATACCGACATGAGCTATACCCACGTAGAAAAGTTGGCTTTCACGGCCATTCAAGCCATCCAAAGGTTTCGCCATTACTTATTTATTAAGAAAACTATGCTTATTTCGGATTGCAACCCTATGAAATGTATATTGTCATGTCAATTACTGGGGGGGAATACTCTAAATGGATCGTTATTCTGCAAGATTTTGACTTGGATTTCATCAAGTCCAAGCCAAAGAAACCCCTAGTTTTCGTCAAACTAATGTGTGACCTTCCTTCCTCTGATTTTGAATATACATTTGAATATTTTATCCCTGATGAGTCAATGTTTCTAATTTCTTCATGTGACCCATGGTATGGAGATTTTCTGATCCCTCTCCAGCCCCAAACTTTCCATTCCAATACCTCTCGCTCCAAGCAATGACTTATTCGATACCAATCTCGAAATTACATTATTATAAGTGACACCCTTTATCGTCATGGTATTGATAATGTTTTATGGAGGTTCCTCACCCTTGAGGAGGCCGATAAAGTCCTTAATGAATTCCACTCGGGGGCATGTTGGAGACATGAATATGGTTACACTGCTGAGCATAAAATATTACACGTTGGTTGCTTTTGGACCACTATCTTTTGTGACTGCATTCTCACTGTCTAAAAAGTGTCATGTGTGCTAGATCTATTCGAAATGGGGTATTGAATTCATGACATGTAAGCCTCACTTGACTGGGGGGCATGGCTATATCATTGTCATTGTACATTACTTTACTAAATGGGTCAATACCATGCCTACATTTGACAACATTGGTGAAATGACTAAATATTTTTTCTTTAATAATGATATTGCTTGGTTTGGTGTTCCACAAGAAATAGTTACGGATCAAGAAAGGCATTTCCAGAATCATATGATGACCAAAATAGCTGCTAAGCTGGGACATTCCCATGAAAATTTCACTCCCTACTATCCTCAGATGAATGTAAAATTTGAAGCTATTAACAAAGTTCTTAAGAATATGCTTCAATGTATGGTAGGGGTCCATAAATCATACTGTAATTTTCTTCTTTACGTTGCCTTGTGGGCATACCGAACCTCAGTTAGGACTTCTACCGTATTTATTCCCTTTCAGTTGGTCTATGGTCTGGAAGAAATTATCCCCATTGAATTTGAAGTTCTATCGTTAAAAATAGCTATTAAACTTGTTCCTGCCACTTCCATAGAGGGGAGTATTTTACATATAAATCGTTTAGATGAAACTCGATGTGATGTTTCTTTAGCTAATGAAGATCATAACAAATGGATCAAGGCGCAATATGACAAAAAATTCTAGCCTCGTGGATTCTCGGAAGGATACCTTTTTCTCTTATACGACCATGAGGCCAATAAGTTATGTCCAAAAAATTTCCAACCTATGTGGCTAGGTCCATACATTATCAAGAAATTCCTCACAAAAGGGGCCTATGAGTTAGTAGAATTTGATGGAGTTCCACTGGGGCAGCCTAGGAATGGGTTGTACCTCAAAAAATACTATGTTTGATCTCATGTGGAGAACACTGTGTACATATTGTCTATAGGTGTGTTGAGTGTGTTTTTAGTGTGTCTCTTCAGAGTTTCCCAAGGTTTCTATTGATCTCGTTTCTGTTTGGTTTGCATATGTTGACATCTCTCAAACCATATATTGGTTATGCTAATGGTGCTAGTCGTAGTACTCAGAACCTATATTCCGAAAAATGGGCCATCTTTCCTCAAAATGTTGAGCTAGTGAGTATGAAAGGGATTTTCATTGGTCACTCTACTCACAACATAGCTGAATATAGCGCAATGGTTAAGCTACTCTCTAATGCTATTTCATAGGCTATAAGTATGTTACTGATCAAGCTTGACTCAAAACTACTACAACTTGTTAATGTCTATTCAATTAGAAGTCCCACCATCCTTTGCATGGTTTTGAGATAACGTCGTCTTGATTTAGCTAGTGAAGCTCATAAAATAAACGTCAAGGCACAATACGATAAAAATTTCAAGCCTCATGTCTTCTTAGAAGGAGACCTTGTTCTTTTATATGAACAGGTGTCCGATAAGTTAGGTACATGAAATTTCCAACCTATGTGGCTGGGTCCATACATTGTCAAGTGAGTCCTTGAAAAAGGGGCCAATGAGTTAGTATATTTTGATGGAGTTCCACTGGCACAACCTAGGAATGGGTTGTACCTTAAAAAATATTATGCTTGATCCCGTGTGTAGTAAATTGTGTACATAATGTCTATAGGTGTGTTGAGTGTGTTTGCAATGTGTCTTTTTCAAAGTTTCCCATGGTTTATGTTGATCCTGTTTACGTTTGGCTTGCATATGTCGACATCTCTCGAACCATATATTGGTTATGCTAGTTGTGCTTGTCATAATACTCAGAACCTATCTTCCCAAGAAAGGGCTGGAGAGTTGGTGAGTATGAAAATTATTTTCATTTGTCTCTCTACTAACAAAATCACTGAGTATAGTGTAGTGGTTGAGCTACTATGTGATTCTATTTAACATGGTATCCATTGTTTAATCATCATTCTTGACTCATAACTCATAATACTACAACTTCATAATGTCTTTTCCGTTAGAAGTCCCACTATCCTTTGCATGGTTTTAAGAGTACATATTCTAGAAATACGTTTTGATTTCATACAATATGAACATATTTCTAGAAATCTAAACACATTGGCAGATGCCCTAGCTAATTACTTTTTGAATAGAAATTTTCAACGAATGTAAATAAGTTTCATTCCACATCACATCATATTGAAAGAATAATAGGAACTAGGAAAAACTAAAAAATATGTATATATATTAATTTTAGTTTTACAAAATTTGTCCCTCAAGAGACATATGGCTCCATCACCCATGTAAAAAACTAGATGCAAATATCTAAGTAGACAAATCAAAGGTGCTCATGATAAAGTTAAATTGCACAGGATATCTTGCACAATAATCGATCAATACAGCTGGGCACTCCTATAGTGTGTCGCTGAAGTTGCAAAGGACTCTGGTCAACCACAGTTTCATCAATCCCATGTGTCATTTCAGCCCCTCCATGTGGTGCTCCACCTCTGATAGGATCTCAACTACATCAAGATCTCATAGCGCATCCTGTCCTACCGCAACAACCTATACTAGTACCACTGCCTCCTCATGTGGTTGTCCCTCTGTACAGAAAAGATATTAAGCACCAATAGGTCGAAATTTTCCAATATCTACATGAAAAAGCCAATAATTTAGTCCCAGAAACATAAAAAAACAAAACAAAATTGTAAAACTTCAAAAACTTAAATGTTTGAAATATTTTAGATGAAGCACCCAATTTCTCACCCTTAGGAAGCACGAGCTCAGGGTCATCATGAAAATCCATCCCTGCGTAAGGATAATCATTGATCATAATAACTGTCTATGCAACCATCCAAATAACGCTGGTGAGGATTTTATTTCTGACGTACCTACATGTAGGGACACATGATCGATCCACCTCCTCATCTGTGGGGCCCTCATATCGATAGGATTGAGTGTAATCTGTTGAGGCTGAAGTAGTGGAACCTGCTCTAGACCAAAATAGACCAAGATAAAACCATATTTCAAGTTATTTAACCTCCCCTCTCTTTCTTTAGTCAGTTATTCCTTCATATTGACCAAAAATCCCTCACTCTAGTTGAAGATTTTTGGATCTAAACACTCCACCCCATACTGTATGTATGATTTATTTTCTACATGAAGTGTTGAGCTACCTTCCAATATTGTGATAATGAACAAGATCATTCTCAAAGGTAAATGAGTTACATATTTTATATTGATCTTTCCATCCCTAGTTAGCTGGGCTCGAGGCCTATAATAGGTAGTGATATAATATTTCACTATTTCACCACCACTTCTCCCACCTAGGACAGAGATAGGGGCACCTCTTCTGGATAATCCTATCAGAAAGTAGATATATCATACCTTTATCTCAAGAAGATGTTCCCCAAACATGAATTCTTATGCCTGAAAATCCCATGAATGAACAAGATATTTCAACAATTCCATCTGTTGTCTCATACTAGGAAGCCAAAATAATTTTAATAATCCAAAAATTTTCAATGCCTCGATGATAGCAGGATCATTTACAATGTTTAAATATTGTTATTCATGTTATATTTCTCTAAAAATGAATGCAATTTTTTTCTAATGTACCCTTGAAACATCAATAAGATATTCATTAGGTTCCTTTTCATGCAAAACAATTGACAAATTTTGAGGCAAAAATGATAAACAACTTAGATTTTTGCACCCAACGCAACCCAGTAGTGCATTAAATAGTGTTGCACCTCTCCCAAAAATGTTATTCTTCTTAGGTGCAATGCACATTTTGATTCTCTGGGGGTGCATTGGTCCTAGGGTGTGTTTTTGGAACCCCAGGGCCCTAAAAAACTCAAATAATTTGCATGAAATCACAGAAATGGACCATGGAAAGAACGAGAAGGATTTTAGCAGAAGGGTTTTAGCTCCTACCTAGAAGGGATGGTACTCAAAATGTTGCACCATATCGGTTACAATCAGTTGTAGAAGATTGAGGACGAATGTGGTCAGAATTACCATTGTTAAAGGTAAATGTAAAATGGTGAAAATGAATAGTCATTTTTGACTATTATGGTCATTTATTGCATTATTTTATTCATATTTAATTTTTTGACCTAGATATGTCTAATTTTTACTATGAAACATGTATGTTTAATCCTTTTTGTGATGTTCTAAGTAGGTTAAAAAATGTTAACGTATTTTTAGCGTGTTTTAAATAGGTTATTTTGACCAAAGAGTATACTTTTATCTCTTTTCCCGGTCTCTGTATACCTACAAAAAAGGAACCCCTTGCTTTCATCTCTTTTCACACAACCAAAATATGAAAATATTGATGAGCACTTGTATTTTTGAACTCATTAAAATAAATGAAAACACATCTACTCAGTATAAGTTTAACCTTTTCCAGACTGAGATAGACTATTTACGAAAAAATGAATACCTTAGTCAAACATGGCTAAGAGGTTCTCTTGAGTATTATTTTCTACCTTTATTGGACTCGAGAGACTATCTATGAAAAGGGACATGTTAGACCTCCAAAATGTCATCCTATTTTATCCTAATTTCCATAATCTTACCATATTTTGTAACTCTTTACCATATTTTGTAGCTCCATTACCCTACATTAATAACCATTTTCATGATCATATGGGTTTATCATTATTATTTTCCAAGAAATTTATTTTAATTATTTTAAGAGAATATATGATTAAATATTAGGAAATTAACATGTTTTCATATATCTAAAATTGGTATGAATTTTATGATATTGTAGGCCTATTTGAAGGTTCTAGAAGAGCCTTATTTGGCCACTCAACTGCAAATTCGAATTTCAATTCCAACTCATGAATATTTGTGCAATATTTGTGAATATTTGGATTATTTACTAAACACATTCAAAGGAGAAGAATCGTGGATGTTTTGATATGTGTCTCCTATCAAAACTAGGAAATAATTTTGAGAGGATTTGTATTTCATATTTTTAGGTGATTGGTTGTAACCACAAGAGATAAATGTGGTTCTAGGAGAGATCTGTGGGTCTACATTTATTTATTAGTTCTTAATTTTTTGTATAAATAGGAGTGTATCCTTCATACAAAGATGTTCCATTCAGAGCTACATCCAAAATATGATCCAAGATGTAATTTGTAAAGTGAGGATAGAGAAGAAGCGAGTTGGATTAGCTACATCCAAAATATGATCCAAGATGTAATTTGTAAAGTGAGGATAGAGAAGAAGCGAGTTGGATTTTTGTAATATCTTTGTAGTTTTTCTCCAACTTCATTTTATAGAATACATATTTCTCCTTTGATCTCCTAGCTTTGATAATCGTTCAATGTTCTTGCTGAGGAGTGGAGGGCCCCCATCAACCGAAACTTGAAAACCTCTTTCTTTCTTTGTAAATATTTATGTTATTTCATTTATTTTCATTTGAAGCAAGTGTGATTTCAATTCAGCAAGTGTGGTTTCGTTTATGCAAGTTTATTTTAGTTTATTTTATGTTATTTTTATTCATGTTGTTTTGTTAAGATTGATTTAATTTATCTATGTTTGGATTGGATTGATTTAATTTCCTTATTTAATTTGTTTCAAGTTTATTGCTTTATATTGATCTATTCCTAGAAATAATCACCTATTACATATAGTACACGTACACCTCACTAACCCTGGGTTGAAAAATTAAATGACAAGGATTTAACTCATAATTAAATCACCCAACATTTTGGTGTCATTGCTGGGGGGGGGGGGGATACATAGGTTCTTATTTTGAAAGTTTAGACAACTCGTGATAATTGCATTTATTCTTAGATGCATGGTTAAAAAGAATATTAAAATCATTCATGGTGCATATTAAATTTCAATAATTTTTCAATACTTTGTACTAATCTATGTGCAATATAGGAATGATCAATAAGTTGGAGTAATTCACAGACAATTAAGAGTTTGAAGAATGTCCTTCCAAGAAATTTCTCGAATCCTGGAAATAACTGCGATATATGCTTCTCATGAAGAGTATATTTTAAATGCATTCAGAAACTTGTGTATCTCTCCACCTCCGCAAGAATATCTTCAAGTATCTTTTGATTCCTCTTTCCAATGTGTTAAAGAGACTAAAGAATCATGGAATACTTTTGATGGGGAGAAACCACTATAATCAAAGATTGAGGAATGCATAATAAATGAGGATATTCAAGGTGATCTAAACCAATGAAGGAATCAGGAATGTCATAGCTTTATTGAATGATGGTTCAAATTAGGGATTACATCACATCACTCTTTCATTCTTCCTTATTTCTTGATTGTACTATCAAAATAACTGGTATTTCATGTTTTGATGTACTTTAATGTATATTTTTCAAACCTAAGCATGTATATGTTTTTACTCCTATTACGCACATGGTTACACTAGACATATGCATACACTTAACCTAATTTTCTATTTCCCATAGAGTAGGAAAAAATAAATAAATAAAACCAAGTTTGATGATCTTTTTTCAGTTTTTTTTTTAAGTTGATTTTATTTTATTTGCAATTTTATTTTTGGTGGTGCAATAAGATCCACCTCACTTACTAATCAGTTTGCAGGAATATCTAGAAAAAGAGGAGAACAAACATAGTTTTGAGAGCTAAAATTTAAGGTTTTAGATCGAATATTTTTACTTTGTTTTTCAAAATTTAGAATAAAAAATTGCAAAAATTCCCGAGTATGCTCTCTTCTTGCGCCTTGTGCAACCTGGAAGACCAGAAAGGAAAATTGAATAAAGTTGGCTTTGAAATTTTGCAATAAAAATCATAGATCTAAATATTGGATAGGAGATATAAATTCATTATTCATTCTAAAAATATTCAAAATTTAATCTCCAAATTTCAATTGGATCTATCTCAAAATTTGCTAAAATAATTTATTTTTCTTCAAAAAAAAGTTGGAAAAATTAAAATGAATTTATCTCACAAACTAGGAACTAGGTTCACATAATTTTTTTACAGGAAGTACATAATATTCTGATGAACAATCCTTGAAAATTTCAGCCCAATCTGCTTCATGGTTTTCTAGAAAATGAAGACCATCACCTAAAACCATTTCGATAATATCTCAATATTTGTGCATTGGATCGACCTAATTTTTGGTATGTAGAAGAATTAAGACACTAGAAACCTTCATAAAAATTTTCATCCCAATCTGATCTATAGTTTGTGATTAAATCGTTTCTGAAGTTAACAACAATTTCGATTATATCTTGAAATCCGTGCATTGTATGGTGTTGATTTTTGGTTTGCATAAGAATTAGAATAGTAGGAACATGTCCACAGAATTTGAGAAAAATACAGTGGATAATTTGTGAGAAAATTACCAACAAATTTTTCTGTAACACACCTTGTAACAACCTATAAAAAATATAAAAACAATATATATATATTGAGTTGTAGCTTCAATGTTTTCCCAATTTTTATAGAATAAATTGGTTGTGAGATCAATTTTGTTTGGTTTAAAATAAACAAGAAAATGTGTGTCTAATTTATTTTTCCCTTAAATAAATTAGACAATAAATTGTAATCTTATCTCATAACAACTTGTATTAGTTAACTAAGTAAAAAAGAATGAGTTAGCTCAATAATTTCGAGTTGAGGGTCAAAGCTGAGGCATGTAGAGTTATTTTATTATTTTTGGGGTCCAATTGCAGTTAATGCACTAGTATAGTGTGAGTGTATTCAGTTAACTCAAATTAATTGAGTTAAAATCAATTTAACTAGTTCTAATTGAGTGATGAGCTAGTGAGAGGCCAAGTGAATTAAATTAGATTTAATTCACATGTAGTGATCTATCAGATAATTGATGATTTTCTATTATTAGTTGCGTGCATGTCAAATTTGATGAAGACCCAGTTGAGACAAAGGTTAAAGGGAAGGTAACTATTAGTTGTATTATTAGCGAACTTCCCAGGTGCAGTTATAAAGCCACAACATGCCCATGATGGATTTTGCAATCAAGGAAGGCTAGAATTCCTATTTAATAGGTATTTATTTTCCTAGGAATTGCGTGAGCAAGGCAGGCTGGAGGAAGGTAAGGAATTGACTATGTGTTTGTCCAATTTTTCCTAGATCAGTGTGAGACGATTGGTAGAGTGCAACAGATTATTGTGAGCAAGAATGCATTTTATTGTTTCATGATTCCTTGCCTTATTATACAATAGAGATAAGGGGTTTTGAGCAGTTTCTTTCCCCAGGAATATCTTGTGTTGTGTGATTGATTTACTTCTTTCTCTTACTTGCATCTGATTGAGTGATCGTGTTTTATATTTTCTAAATATAGTGGAAGCATTCAATATCATGTTTTAGTACATTACATGCTCAGATTGAATCCATTGGTATAATTTCTACATGGTATTAGAGCATCAGGAATCACAATAGTGGCGAATAAATTGAGTTTGTGTTGAAAAATATTAAAACCAGATGCATTCTTTGGAGCTAGCAGCTGACCAAGATTTCTTTCACTGCCTTGAGACTCGAATATGCACTTGTGGGAAATTTTAACTATATTGCATGGAAGGACAAGATGGAGGCAATATTGGAGGATAATGGGTTGAAGGAGTTCAATGGCTCTGATATTCCTGAAGCCAATTAGGCAGATGTTGCACAACATGAAGCATGGAGGAAGAACATTGCAATGGTGAGGAAGATCTTATTAGAGGGAATTCAAGATCACATTGTCTCGAGTATCCATGGAAAGGAAACTCCATATGCTATGTGGAAGGCCTTGATAGATCTGTTTCAAAGTAGCAGTGACCATAGAAAATTAGCACTCAAGGATAAGCTTAGGAAAATTAAAATGGAGAAGGGCGACACAATCGAGAAATACATGACCAAGTTCACTCATTGTTGAGATGAGCTTGGAAGTGTTGGGATTAATGTAGCCGATGATGACTTGGTGAGCCTAACACTTCTAATTCTTCCCAAGAGCTGTCATAGTTACCAGGAATCTGTGAGTGGAAGGGAGCAGTTACCAAAGTGGGAGTGACTATGGTCAAATTTAGTACATGAAGAGTTTTTTCGAAATACCAGGGATGGATCCTCATCCAAGACTGATGATGAGGAAAATTGTGCCTTGGTTGGTAAGGAAAATAAGGGGAAGGGGAAGAATTCTTATTCCAAATCTAACAATGTTAAAGAAGGCAGGAAGTGATACATGTCAAAGATGAAATGTTTCAGCTCTCATGATCACAAACATTATGCCATAATGTTTCCACAAAAGAAGAAGAAGAACAACAAGGCTTCGAGAGCTGCAACAGGTGAAGCTTTGGCCTCAATTTTTGGGTTGGAATTCTCTCTCATCACATGCATGGTGTCAACTATGATGGGATTTATGTCATACTTGGATAGTGGAGCATATTTCCACATGACTGGCAACAAAGAACTCTTTAGTATCTTGGAGGTGAAGGATCTTCAAATGCACATCGAGATGGGTGATGACAGGAGGTATATTGCTACCGGGATTGGTACAGTTACTTTCCAGAGAGAGTCAGGTAAACATTTCATATTGAAATATGTCATGCATGTACTAGGTTTGAAAAATAATTTAGTTTCAATTGTTACGTTGGAGGATCTTGGATATAATGTGGTTTTTAGTGAAGGAAAGGATTTCCTTCGTCACAAAGCCATAGGATAGGTAAATAATATTCGGGTTCATGTGAAGAACCTCTACAAACCTGATGTAGATGCCTGTGCAACATTGATCAGTAAAGCATATGAGGTGGTGAGCCAGGATGCTAATGAGTTATGGCATAGGAGGATGGGTCATCTACACCACAGTGCTTTGAGGATCATGTAGTAGATTTCTATAGGGCTTCCAAAGGGTACACTTGCGCAGAGAGACACATGCACGAGATGTACTATGGGGAAGTATACAAAGGCCACCTTTCATGAGAAGGAGAATCGAGCCGCAAAAATCCTTGAAAGAGTTCACTCAGACCTATGTGGACCATTCTCAACAACTTCCACGTCAAATCACAGGTATTATGTGATTGTTTTTGATGATTTTTCTAGAAAGTGTTGGATTTTCTTCATGCAAAAGAAATATCAGACGTTCTCCAAGTTTTATGAGTTCAAATCATTGTAGAGAAAGATACAGGGAAGAAGGCGAAGGATCTAAGGAGCGAAAATGTTGGTGATTATATCTATAATTAATTCAAGAACTTATGTGCTAAAGAAGGAACTTAGAGAGAATTGATTGCACCTCATAACCCACAACATAATGGGTTTGAAGAAGGAAAGAATAGAAAAATTGTGGGAGCAACACGAGCTATGTTGTATGATCAGGGCCTATCGTTGCCTCTGTGGGAAGAGGCATGCAACACATCGGTATTTGTGTATAACCATAGTCCTCATCAGATACTTGGCATGAGTACACTAGAGGAGGATTTTTTTAGGTAAGAAACCATATGTTTCATATTTTAATTTTTTCGCTCATTTATCTATTTTCATGTGACCAAAGTTTCCAGGAATAAGCTGGAAAAAATAGCTGAGGTTGTGATATTTGTGGGGTACATAGATACTCCCCACAACTATTGGGTGTATTTTCTGGAAAACATGATGAGAGTTGTCAGGAGAGATTTTAAATTTTATGAGGAGAAAGCCATGCGATTGTCCCTTGAGAGGGAGCTTGAATTTCATGCAGAAGATGAACTCTCACTTCCAAAGGATGTACCTCAAGACATGGAGAAACCACATACAGAGGAACAGAGAGTGGAAAAAACCACTCATGAAGAACCATCCACTAGAAATGGTATGAAGCGCACCAAAGAGGCTAGTAGATTGATGCTAGATGCGACAAAGAATGTAGGTGTACCTAGATCACAACTCAGGCAGATATGGTCCCCAAATAGATATACTAGATACATGGCTCTTATGAGCAAGTGTATTATGACAAAACCATCCTCTTTTGAGGAAGTAGTGGAGCAGCTGGTGTGGGTTGATGCCATGGTTGAGGAGTATGACTCCATTATAAGAAACAATGCATGAAAATTGGTCCCAAGACCAGTGGGAAAGTCACTGGTTTGATCCAGGTGGATCTACAAGGTGAAACAAGTAGCAGATGAGACGTGGAGAAATACAGGGCTAGATTTGTGGCAAGGTACTCATCGATTAGATCCATCCTTTCACTCTTAGCACAAATGGGGTGGAAGATACATCAAATGGATGTAAAGAAAACCTTTCTCAATGGAGTTATTGAGGAAGAAATGTGCATTGAACAACTAGAAGGTTTTGAGACCTTTGACAGGGAGTCGCATGTGTGGAGAATCAAGAGAGCACTGTATGGGCTGAAGCAAGCACGTCGTGCTTAGTACACCAGGATCAAAAACTATTTCAGCGGGTTGGGCTTCATAAAGAGTGAAGTGGATGTGAACCTATATCATATTGTGGTTGATGGTAAGCTTTTGATTATTGTACTTTATGTTGATGATCTGATACTGATAGGTGATGAGTAGCTCATAAATTCTTGTAAAGAGAATCTTGCAACACAGTTTGAGATGAAGGACATGGGGCTCTTGCATTATTTCCTTGGTTTGGAGATATGACAAAGATATGGGGAGATATTTGTATCTTAGGGAAAGTATGCTAAGGATATTTTGAGGAAGTTCCACATGGAGGGCAACAAACCCATGGAGACTCCTCTTGCAGGAAACATGAGGAAGAAGGATGCTACTTCAAGTGAGGTAGTGGATGCTATTGTTTATAGGCAACTTGTGGGTTCACTTATGTATTTGGTGAACACATGACCAGAGATGTGCTACGCAGTTAACCAACATAGTCAAGCTATGGTTAAGCCTACCAAGCTCTTTTTGAAGGTGAGGAAGCATGTTTTGAGATATCTCAAGGGCACTACAAAGTATGTATTATGGTACAGATGAACAGAGGGAGTGAAGCTTCAAGGCTTCACCGATGTAGATTGGGGAGGTAGTCCATCAAACAGGAATATCACATCATAGGGCATCTTCAACATAGGATCAACAACAATTTCTTGGTACAACAGGAAGCAGAGATTAGTTGCACTCAATTTAGATGAGGTAGAGTACATGGAAGCTAGTTAGGCTACATGCAAGGCCATCTGGATGTGGAAGATAATTTTCGGTTTGTTTGGTCATCAGATGGATCCGACGGTGATACATTGTGATAACCAGAGTTGAATAAAACTCTTGGTTAATCCGGTATTTCATGAAAGATCCAAGCATATTGATATTCGGTACCACCATCTTAGAGATTGTGTTTAGATGCACATTATATTGTTGTAGTACATTTCCACAGAGGATCAGGATGAAAATATATTGATGAAGACAATGAGAAAGAGAAAATTCAAATACCACAGAGGCAGGATCCAGGTAGCTGATAATCCATTTATTTTGGAGAGGGAGTGTTGAAAATCAATAAGAAAAAGTGTGTCTAATTTATTTTTCCCTTAAATAAATTAGACAATAAATTGTAATCTTATCTCATAACAACTTGTATTAGTTAACTAAGTCAGAAAGACTGAGTTTGCTCAAGAATTTCAAGTTGAGGGCAAAGGTGAGGCATGTAGAGAAATTTTATTATTTTGGGGGTCCAGTTACAGATAATGCACTAGTGTAGTGTGAGTGTAATTAGTTAACTCAAATTAATTGAGTTAAAATCAATTTAACTAGTTCTAACTGAGTGATGAGCTAGTGAGAGGTCAAGTGAATTAAATTAGATTTAATTCATACGTAGTGATCTATCAGAAAAATGATGATTTTATATTATTAACTGCATGCATGTAAAATCTGATGAAGACCCAGTTGAGACAAAGGTTAAAGGGAAGATAACTATCAGTTGTATTATTAGCGAATTGCCTAGGTGCAATTATAAAGCCACATGGTTCCCGTGATGGATTTCACAATCAAGGAAGGTTAGAATTTCTATTTAATAGGGATTTATATTTTCCTAGGAATTGTGTGAGCAAGGTAGGCTGGAGGAAGGCAAAGAATTGGCTGTGTTTGTCCAATTTTTCCTAGATCAGTGTGAGACAATTGGTAGAGTGCAACATATTCTTGTTAGCAAGAATGCATTGTATTATTTAATGATTCCTTGGCTTATTATACAATAGAGATAGAGGGGTTTCGAGCAGTTTATTTCCCCAGGAATATCTTTTTTTGTACGATTGACTTACTTCTTTCTCTTACTTGCATGTGATTGAGCGATCATGTTTTATATTCCGCAAATATAGTAGAAGGAATTAGCGATCTTGTTTTTGTACATTACATGATTGAATTGAATCCATTGGTATAATTTATACATTTTTGTCAACAGGATGAGTTAAATTGAAAATGAAATCATTTTGTGGCATGAAATTGATTGACAAGTGCACTTAGACACTTGATTTGATCTTAAAAATCTTGAATTTTGTTTTGTTGAATGATTAATATTTTTTTAACTTTAAATAATTTTTTATGGCCCTTATTTTAAAAATTTTAATTGTGGTTTATTGGTAAGTCTTTTAATTTGTAAAAGAGAGATCATGAGTTCAATTCCAATAAAAGAAAAAAATTGTTAACTATTCTACAATTTTGACAATCCTTAACCAGCAACAATTTTGCTACCATGTGGCAACATTGAAATGATCCACGTGGCAACGTTTTATTGGTCAACATTACATAAACATTTCCCCATTGTATACCATGTCACCTTGAATAGCCAGCTCGCCATGTTTGCATGGCATGTCATCTATCCACTTCCGTATCCATGTGGCACTCCTTGGTGTTGCCACATGGTAGCCTTGCACAATTTTTCCCCTGTTTCATAAAAACTTCAAACAATAATAACACTTTCATATGAACTTAGTTTTCGATGATTCAAACGTCATTGGAAAGATCTCGATGAGATATAAATGATGAGAGATTTTTCATCAACACTTGAGACAATACAAAAATGAATAAGTTACCAACAAAAGACCAACATGTAGTCTAAGGTACCACTTTCCAAACAAGTAAATGTGCATTTAATTTTTATTCATTGAATTTATTATTAGTACTATTTTTGAGTTTTTTGTGCATATATCATATAAAGAGAGACTAATCACCTCTCTCTCTCTCTCTCTCTCTCTCGATAGTCTTACATTTTATTGTAGAAAAGTGCTAATTTTTTGCAGGTTCGAGGACGATGAAAAAATATCAGTATATGCAAGAGTTTCTCTTAAAGATAAAAGTTCTTTGAGAAGAACATGTTCATTCCATGCCAAATCAGATCTATTACATCATTTCTACTAAACAAGGCCTCTCAGATACAAATTTTACCATTGCTACTCATTCTAAGCCTACAATTGATCCATAAATTTCCATTTGTCTATTGTCAAACCTTGATTTCAAAACTCATTTTCCCTTTGCAATATTCATATTTTTCTATTTCATTTTAACTCACCCTTAACCCAAAAATAAAGTCATTAAGCTCACTTACAAAGTTGATTCACCCCATTTTCATTTTCGTTTATGTCAAATAAAACTTACTTCATAATGCAAATATTTTATCTATGTTCCTTCAAATTATTATTTTGTACTCACATTAGATGATGGGGGATTCATTAAGGTATCCCTTCTAACAAGTCTTGAACCATTAACACTGACACATCATCTGGGATCAAGAATAGAGATATTTCAAGTACCTTGAGACTTGCATGCCTTAATGGCAAGTTCTGTCATCAATAAATAGTGGGAATACATCAATGTCCCATGTTTGTTGGATATTATAGGTGACTCGACTACAACACATCTATTCATACCTAGTAATATGTACTTAGACATATTAAATATCATTTACATCAATGGTGAGTAGTTTCATGTTGGTTAATGACATTCATTAATGGTCAGTAATCCACCATTTTCTTTTCTATGTTCGACATAGACACATATATTCACATAGATAATAATTATGCCACTAAGTGGGAATGAATGAAGACTATATGCTTTCAACAACTTACAAAAATATTCTAATAAATCGAGACTCAACTCCATAATTCAGTAGCCGTTGCAATAAAGATTCCAATTTCAGATCAGATTCATCCTTTATTCATACAACTAGGAGAAAGAAGAAGAAAATCATATTATTTTACTTCACATTCCATGATCCAACATCATCTTTCACACCTCTTTTGTTTGTTGTAAATATTTATTTAATTTAATTTATGCAAGTTTTGTTTAGTTTATTTTGATTTCATTAATGTTGTTTTGATTGATTTAATTTCTGCATGTTTGGATGGGATTTGGTTTGGATTGATTTTATTTCCGCATGTTTGGATTGTATTGGGTTTGGATTGATTTAATTTCTGTATGTTTGGATTGGATTAGCACATTAGTAATATCACACTAGTAATTTCAAAATAGTAATATCAAGGAGTATAGATTTCAATTGTGAAGGTAGTATTCCCTGAGACAGGAAGTCACTGAAAAATAACATGCTTGGGAAATAACATGTGCACTTGATTTTCATTTTCTTTCACTTTGTGATTTATTTCAAGTTCCTTGCATTAGATTAATATATTATAAAAAAAATCACCTAGTACATATAGTAGACGTATACCTCACCAGTTCACGAACCCCAGGTTGACAAATTAAATGACAGGGATTTAACTCACAATTAAATCACCTAACATGACATCTGGAGTTTTATTTTTGGCCTCTTTTTCAAACTCTATAAACATGAAAAATATGTCGAGTTTTACCTTTTTTGGGCTCATTAAAACATCAAATAATGATGGAGTTGTTGAACATGAGAAGGTCGAGCCACTCCTTTTCGGGGTTGGTTAAATATACTCGGGGGGGGTGGGGCGGGTTCATTCGAGGGATGAACTTACAAATCAAGCATATGTTATCCTACTCAAGCTTGTGTAAAAATAAAGAGGTACTCACCAGTATGGTTGGGGAAATTGGGAAAACAAGATATTCCATTTGCTAATGGTAGTGAGCCACTCTTGAACACGAAACTCTTTGACTTCATTTCCATGGTTTTTGGGTTGTGTAATATACTTGTGTTTTTGTTCATCATACCATTTCCAAACCTCCATTTCATTTTTGGGTCAATGCTGCCAACTTCATTCAGTGTTGTCGGTGCGTTCAAGATAATTCATTCAATTGATACATGTTACAATACTCTTAAGCCGTCATTCCATGCTTTCCTTTCCTGATTCAGTTCCATATCAACATCATTCTATCTCAATCGTGATAACTGTTTCATGTAGTTTATGGGTGATACATCAATGCCCTCCTA
Source organism: Pinus albicaulis (assembly GCA_034641835.2). Lineage (NCBI taxonomy): Eukaryota > Viridiplantae > Streptophyta > Pinopsida > Pinales > Pinaceae > Pinus > Pinus albicaulis. Next base: position 537,598,946 of record CM076584.1, read on the forward strand.
CGATGGGTCGCTTCCTATCGACATCAAAAAATTATCCAGGAAGTTGAATTAGAAAAAAAACCTTTGGTACCATGAAGCTTGCATACATCAATGGAAATTTTCCTCACTCTTGGCGATATGTTCACATTAGTGGCCTTCGAACAAAAGACTATGTGTTATGTTCGACATCAAATCCTTTATTTTAACCATATAGATTGTATTGTATTACCTTGAGATCCATAAACATCATCAGTGGTTTCTCCCGCGTCTGTTAATGGATTACATCAGCAGTCGAAAATCATATGGTGCATACCATGTTCGACCTCAACTAATTGGTTTAATTGGATAGACTCATATGTTGGTTAGTCGTGTGAATGAGATAGAAGACCCCAGACCTAGTTTCATCCATCCGGGCTGCAAATTTAGGAATTATACATAAATCACAATGTATGATGGCCATTGTTATTACCTAAAAAATTCTGAAAATCTCATCTTGAAATGTGTCAAGTTTTTCTTTTTTGTTAGTTGCAAAACATCATGAAATGATAAGTTTTATGATGAACTTAGGTGTTAAAAATTTGGATATGATATTAGAAATAATCCCAAGCCACGTTGAAATAATATTTTCTGAGTAGATACCTTGAAATGACCACAAATCCTAAATCTATCCATTTGTCCAAAATTGTTTGAGTATGCAGTAGATTCAGTACAAAATTAACCGAATTCGTTGCAGAAACACCTACTAGTTTCGTAGCAAAATTAACACTTGTCAATTTAAACGTGCTACGAAAATTATGCCAGTCTATAAAGATTTTCTCCATAATGATGAGTGGTTAAACTTTGAGAGTTTCAAGGTCATGCTTCTAAATAAATCCCAACTCACTTTTTGCTTTCCACTCCCCCATTTTGTCAACTTTCTCTCCACATTCGAATATCATTCCTTAAAAAAGTTACCCAAGATCCTCTCTATCATTTACTTTTCAACATTTGCATGTATCAGTCAGCTTTCACTTTTGAAAAGTTAACTTTGTGACAAACAACTTACTGTCCAAATAATTTTTTACAGCTGTCATATTTTTAAGAGGGAAGTTTGTGGTTATAAAGGGAAATTGCCATGAAGTGGAAAGGATAAAAAAAATGCTATGTGTTTGGATAGGAGCCTATGGAGTTCTAACTGATCATGTCTGACCTCAGCGTAACACAAGCTTTCATTCAGACAAGTTACATGTTTTTCTACTAGGAGCTGCAAGGGGATTTTAGTTTTTCTTGGACTGTTTGAGCTGTTGGTTTAGAAAGGAATTTGCAGGAAAATGAAGATGAGTTTCAAAAATATGAAGGAGATTTTCTCTAAGAACATAACAAGGAACACAAACCTCTTTCAATTTTCTCCCAGGTGCTACCAATTTGGAGATTCGAAGTTTTCTTTGGGACCTATTTTTAGATTTATGAATTTTTCTTGTTTTATACATGATGCTAAAATGTAGATTCCAGACAACTGAAGCTGGTTTTCAAAAAACCGAGAGAGGCTTTTCTTATAAAAATTATTATCTACAAAAAATCCTCCATTTTTGTAACAACTATCAGGGATCAGGAGATAGGATCTCAGGAGTGCAGCCTTCTTTTTTAGGAAAAAAAGAGTTATTTTTATTGGTTGATGAAGTGGCTGAAGGTGAAAAAGTTGTTTCTTGAAGAGGGTAAGAGGTATTTTTAACCAAAATTTCCCTATCAGGCTACATATTATCATTTCACACAGCAATGGACCTTTTCTAGGCCAAAAATTTGAAATTCTGTGAAGTCTATGGGCAGTTAGGCAATTCCGCAGCGTGTCTCAGGCTTGAAGCCCAGTTTTTGCTGCAGAATTTCTGAAGATTTATTTTTGGCTTTAAGAGATGTAAAATGATAGGAATGAAGAGTTTTAAAGGTTTTTTTAAAATGTTTTTGATCACCTAACACCCTCCAATGGTAAAAAATAGCAGAGGATTATCACAAATGACCTTTTCTTTGTTTTTGCTACTAAACTAGCTATGAAAGTAGCTTAAAACAGAGTTTTGACAACAAGGTTAATTTTGGGAAGTAAAAGAAAGGTAAGCATATACTTAAATCTGTTCACCATCAAAATGAAGAAGAGTATCACAGAATTGAAAAAATCACAAAAAAGACTACAATAACAATGAAACAGGGCAGTAAGTGATAAATCCTAAATCAGTTTTGGCATTAAGAAAAAGATCACTTTTTGAGGAAAAACATTTCAAAGTTAAGTTGCTTTGCTTGATTGAGGTCTATATTAATCCGTTAAGAAGTTCAAATATCCTTAAAACTGTAATTTTGGAAAAACAGTGTTGGAGGAGGCATCCACAGCAGTTTCGTAGCATGCTACGAAACTGCTGAAGGTGAAATTTTGGCATTTTACATATGTGTTTTGAAGGTAAAAACTATTAGGTTTCAACTTTTGATGCTACTTATGAAAAGGTAATTATCATAGATGAAGACTCAAATTGAAAAGTAGAAGAAAGAAGGGTTAAAAGGGATGTTTTATAGTGAAACAAATTTTGTGCTCCGAAAACAACTACTATTTTCGTAGCACAGTCATAACTCATTTCATTTTACACTTTTTCGAGGGTTTATTTTTGTAGAGGTGAAATATTGAAGTTTCAATGGGATGTTAGCACATGTCACTTTTATGAAACAGTCATCATTGCTAGCCAAGCTGTTCGAAGATAAGCTTGAAGGATTACGGGCTAAAAATTAGGAACTCTGTCTCGTGGTTTTTAGGACAGTTAAGTCACGAATCAACAGGGTTTATAACAAGGCTAGAGGCATCAAGAAGGTAAAAACATGTTTAAAGCGGTTCCTCACCAGGGTGTCAAAGAGTATTAGATTATGAAAAAGAGTATCAAATTTTCCAAGTGGAGACTTTCAGTTAAAAGAAGAGTTTGAAGACACTAGTTCACATGTGCCATGTCATCAAACTGATATCTCCTTAATGATAATAACTTCAAGAAGGAAATCATATTATTAATGTTTTGTTGATGGTCAGTATGGCTCAAAGAAATGATTCTTTTCGAGGAATATTGGGATAATCTTTATTTTAAATGTAATAAATAGGAGTTTGAGTCATAGTAGGACTCTAACTCCTAATTCGAAAGGTGTCAGTCTTAGTTTTATGAATCTGGTTAGTAATTAGATTTAAGTGTCAGTTGAAATTTAAATGGTCTAGCCACTTGGCAGACTTGATGTAAAGGCAAGGTGCCTATAAGTAGCAGAAACTTCGATGTATTAGAGATTGGAAAATGTTATAGAAAATGACTACTTTTATAAATGCTGTGAAGGAATTGATATATACAGAAGCAGTTTAACTTTTTTGAATCTGAGATTCTTAGTGTACTTCAGGGAGTTTTATCTTTTATCTTTGATTGTTTTAATTCCATAGTCTTATTGCTTATTACTCAGAATTCATGGAGAACATGCTCTGACTTCCTTTAAGTGTTAAACTATAGTGAATTGAGTTCTTGGGTCCTATCTTTGGATGTTTTCCTTCAATGTTTTAATACTTATTACTCAGAATTCATGGTTATTCATGCTCTGACTTCCTTTAAGTATTAAGCTTTGATGAAACACTTTTAATACCTTCCTTTTGAATATCTTGATGTATCATTACTCAGAATTCATGTACCACTGCTCTGACTTCCTTTGAACCTCAAGTTATTTAGAATTTTCTAACTGTGTCGCTCTTTCATTGAAGTAAATACAAGCCTCAGTTTTATTAGAAGATTTATTTGTTATCTTTATCTCTGTCATTGACTCCATAGCGAAATGGTATCAAGTCTCCATATTTCAACCTATAAACATACAAAATCATAAAACATAGATTTAGCCATCTATCTACATCTTTAATCAATATCATTAATCCTTGAGAGAGCCCTCTCAGGTTGAGGAGGCTAAGCCTCAGCTAAAAGATTGGTTTGAAATAGTTACAGTGAAGTTGTCTAATCAACAACCAATCAGGTTCGATTTTGGTGATAACATTTTGGTGCGTCTGCCGGTGGCCTGAAGATTATTCATTCCCAAAATCAAGAAGCTGAAATTCTAAAGGTAGCAAGAGCTAAGAATCTGTTTGAGGCTGCAGAACTACTTTGGCGACTCCATTGTTGAAGAATTCAAAATTCATAGATTCATGGTGATTCCACTAGAGTTATGACTAACTCAGATGCTGCCATTCTTATTTCAAGGTATGCATGCATAAATTTTTCAAGAATTCATGGCTTCCCAAATCATTTTCCCAAGGATACATATTTTTTAAGGAATGGTCAAAAATTAAATGAAGAAGATTTGAGTTTAACTTTGAAGCATATATCAGATTTCTGTGATTTTACCGAGCTTCTTAGAGTCAAACATGCAGATGTTTGCATTATGTTGTTATATGATTCATTTCAAGGGAAATGTAAACAGTGGATTGAAAGTTTTCCTGTCAGATCTATTAAGTCATTTACAAAATCTTGGCTTATGTTTTTGGAGGAATGGATAGACAGAACATAGTTGGTGGCAAAATCTCCTTCAATTCAAGGTTTCAAACAATGGAATGATGGTCATAGTAATGAAGAAGTAGATGAAATTTTTTCTTTGTCCTTGTCTTCTTATCTAAAATCATTTAGGTGCAAGACAGAAGACAAGATGAAATTTTTGGATGAAGTTGCTAAGAACATTGAGAAAGACATTAAAGGCTTACAAGGTTAAATTCAATCATATAGTATTCATGATCATGATCATTCTTTTCAAAAGCTTTCTATGATAACACAAAGAGAGAGTGTTTCTACCTTTCTCCTTTGAGATTGAGGAAGAATGGACTGTTTTTTAAAATTAGTTTGAAAAGCATTTTGAGAGCACAAAAATGAGGTCTTATTTGGTTGATAAAAGCATGTATGTGTGGTCCAAAGTCTTATAATGTCATGAGAAGTTTCAAACAGATTATGTCTTCTATGGTTCTATAATTGACTGCATGGAAAAGATTTACTGTTCACATTTCCAGTTATATTTTCATCTTGAAGATCAATTACATCTCATGTTGCCTTGGTTATTTCAGTATCATGTTTAGTTTTTCTTCAAGCACAGTCAAGATATTCAAGTGTTAGATCAGATCAATGACTGGCTTCATTGGAAGTTTCATGTTCCTTGAGCTACAGATGGAGATTGCAGCTGATAGGGTAGGTAGGAGTGTGTGAATAAGCTCAAAGTTGACTGGGCATATTTTCAGTAGGTACAGATTTTTTTCTTATGTAGTGATCATCAAGCTTGAGCCCAAGGTGAAGGCCATTAAAGATTGAGGAGAAGCTTGGAAAAATTTCAGAGTTTTATTCTAAAGGATGGATAGCAGCACTGGAGCTACCGGTTCTTAGTGTATCACAGGGGCACACTATCCCAAGTGGAGCCACTGTTATCACCTAAAAAATTCTCAAAATTTCATCTTGAAATGTGTTAATTTTTTCTTTTTTGTTAGGTTGCAAAACATCATGAAATGATAAGTTTTATGATGAACTTAGCTGTTCAAACTTTGTATATGATATTAAAAATAATCCCAAGCCATGTTGAAAGAATATTTTCTGAGTAGATACCTTGAAATGACCACAAATCCTAAATCTGGCCATTTGTCAAAAATTGTCTGAGTCTGCAGCAAATTCAATACAAAATTAACTGAATTCGCTGCAGAAACACCTACTAGTTCCGTAGCAAGATTAACACTTGTCAATTTAAACGTGTTACGAAAAGTCTGCCAGTCTATAACAATTTTCCCCATAATGATGAGTGGTTAAACTTTGAGAGTTTCAAGGTCATGCTTCTAAATAAATCCCAACTCACTTTTTTCTTTCCACTCCCTCATTTTGTCACCTTTCTCTCCACATTCGAATATTATTCCTTAAACAAGTTACCCAAGTTCCTTTCTGTAATTTACATTTCAACCTTTGCATGTATTAGTCATCTGTCACCTTTGAAAATTGAACTTTGTGACAAACAACTTGCTGTCCAAATATTTTTTTTACAGCTGTCATATTTTTAAGAGGGACGTTTGTGGTTATAAAGGGAAATTTCCATGAAGAGGAAAGCATAAAAATAAGGCTATGTGTTTGGATAGGAGCCTATGGAGTTATAAATGATCATGGATGACCTTAGCCTCACACAATATTTCATTCAGACAGGTTACATGTTTTTCTACCAGGAGCTGCAAGGGGATTTTAGTTTTTCTTAGACTGTTTGAGTTGTTGGTTTAAAAAGGAATTTTCAAGAAAATGAAGATGATTTTCAAAAATATGAAAGAGGTTTTTTCTAAGAGAATAACAAGAACCAAAAACCTCTTTCAATTTTCTCCCAGATGCTACCAATTTGGAGATTCAAAGTTTTTTTTGGGACCTATTTTCAGATTTCTAAATTTTTCATGTTTTATACATGATGTTAAAATGCAGATTGCAGACAACTGAAGCTGGTTTTCAAACAACCAAGAGAGGTTGTTCTTATAAAAAATATTATCTACTAAAACCGCCTCCATTTTTGTAACAAATATCAGGGATCAAGAGATAGGAGCTCAGGAGTGCAACCTTCTTTTTCAAGAAAAACAGAGTTATTTTTATTGGTTGATGAAGTGGCTGAAGGTGAAAAAGTTGTTTCTTGAGGAGGGTAAAAGGTATTTTTAACCAAAATTTCCTTATCAGGCTTCATATTATCATTTCACACAGCAATGGACCTTTTCTAGGCCAAAAATTTAAAATTTTGTGTAGTCTATGGATAGTTAGGCAATTTCGTAGCGTGTCCCAGGCTTGAAGCCCAGTTTTTGCTGCGAAATTTCTGAAGATTTATTTTTGTCTTTAAGAGACCTAAAATGATAGGAATGAAGAGTTTTAAAGGTTGTGTTTAAATTTTTTTGATCACCTAACACCCTCTTATGGTAAAAAATAGTAGAGGATTATCACAAATGACCTTTTCTTTGTTTTTGCTACTAAACTAGCTATGAAAGTAGCTTAAAACAGAGTTTTGAAAACAAGGTTAATTTTGGGAAGTAAAATAAAGGTAAGGAAATACTTAAATCTATTCACCATCAGAATGACAAGGAGTATCATGGAATTGACAAAGTCACAAAAAAGGCTACAACAACAATGAAACAGGGCAGTAAGTGATAAATCCTAAATCAATTTTGGCATTAAGAAAAAGATCACTTTTTGAGGAAAAATATTTCAAATTTAAGTTGATTTGCTTGATTGAGGTCTATATTAGTCCTTGAAGAAGTTCAAATATCCTTAAAACTGTAAATTTTGGAAAAACAGCCCCATGTTTGGAGATCCTCCTGCTGACGGTTTATTAATTCTCTAAAGCTATGAAAAATCATTTTTAACGACTTTACATATGTGTTTTGAAGGTAAAAACTATTGGGTTTCAAATTTTGATGCTACTTATGAAAAGGAAATTATCATAGATGAAGACTCAAATTGAAAAGTAGAAGAAAGAAGGGTTAAAAGGGATGTTTTATAGTGAAACCAATTCTACGCTACGAAAAGAACTTCTATTTTCGTAGCGCAGTCATAACTCATTTCCTTTTACACTTTTTCGAGGGTTTCTTTTTTTACACGTGAAAGATTGAAGTTTCAATGGGATTTTAGCACATGTCACTTTTATGAAATAGTTATGATTTCTATCCAAGCTATTCGAAGATAAGATTGAAGGATTAAGGGCTAAAAATCAGGAACTCTGTCTGCTAGTTTTTAGGATAGTTAAGTCATGAATCAGCAGGGTTTATAACAAGGCTAGAGGCATCAAGAAGGTAGAAACATGTTTAAAGTGGTTCTTCACCAGGGTGTCAAAGAGTATCAGATTATGACAAAGAGTATCAGATTTTCCAAATGGAGACTTTCAGTTAAAAGAAGAGTTTGAAGACAGTAGTTCACATGTGCCGTGTCATCAAACTGATATCTCCTTAACAATAGGAAGAATAACTTCACGAAGGCAATCATATTATTAATGTTTTTTTGATGGTCAAGATGGCTCAAATAAATGATTCCTTTCGAGGAATATTGGGATAATATTTAGTTTAAATGTAATAAATAGGAGTTTGAGTCATAGTAGGACTCTAACTCCTAATTCGAAAGGTGTCAGTCTTAGTTCTATGAATCTAGTTAGTAGTTAGATTTAAGTGTCAGTTGAAAGTTAAATGGTCTAGCCACTTGGCAGACTTGATGTAAAGGCAGGGTGCCTATAAGTAGCAGAAACTTCGATGTATTAGAGGTTGGAAAATGTTATATAGAAAATGACTACTTTTGTAAATGCTGTGAAGGAACTGATATATACAAAAGCATTTTAACTTTTTTGAAACTGAGATTCTTAGTGTACTTCAGTGAGTTTTATCTTTTATATTTGATTGTTTTACATCCATAGTATTAATTATTATTACTCAGAATTCATGGAGAATATGCTATGACTTCTTTTAAGTGTTAAACTATGGTGAATTGAGTTCTTGGGTCCTATCTTTGGATGTTTTCCTTCAATGTTTTAATACTTATTACTCAGAATTCATGGTTATTCATGCTCCGACTTCCTTTAAGTATTAAGCTTTGATGAAACACTTTTAATACCTTCCTTTTGAATATCTTGATGTATCATTAATCAGAATTCATGTACCACATCCTCTGACTTCCTCTGAACCTCAAGTTATTTAGACTTTTCTCACTGTGTCACTCTTTCATTGAAGTATATACAAGCCTCAGTTTTATTAGAAGAGTTATTTTTTATCTTTATCTCTGTCACTGACTCCATAGCCTAATGGTAGCAAGTCTCCATATTTCAACCTATAAGCATACAAAATAATAAACCATAGATTTAGCCATCTATCTACATCTTTAATCAATATCATTAATCCTTGAGAGAGCCCTCTCAGGCCGAGGAGGCTAAGCCTCAGCTGAAAGATTGGTTTGAAATAGTTACACTGAAGTTGTCTAATCAGTAGCCAACCAGGTTTTATTTTGGTGATAACATTTTGGTGCGTCTGCCGAGGGCTTGAATATTATTCATTCCCAAAATCAAGAAGTTGAACTTCTGAAGGTAGCAGGAGCTCGAAATCTGTTCGAGGCTGCAGAACTACCTTGGCGAATCCATTGTTGAAGAATTCAAAATTCATAGATTCATGGTGATTCCACTGGAGTTATGAAGAACTCATATGCTGGTATTCTTATTTCAAGGTATGCATGCATAAATTTATCAGGAATTCATGGTTTCCCAAATCATTTTCCCAAGGATACATATTTTTTAAGGAATGGTCCAAAATTCAATGGAGGAGATTTGAGTTTAACTTTGAAGCATATATCAGATTTCTGTGATTTTACCGAGCTTCTTAGAGTCAAACATGCAGATTTTTGCATTATGTTGTTCTATGATTCATTTCAAGGGAAATGTAAACAGTGGATTGAAAGTTTTCCTGTCAGATCTATTAAGTCATTTGCAGAATTTTGGCTTATGTTTTTGGAGGAATGGATAGACAGAATAGAGTTGGTGGAAAAATCCTTCAATTCAAGGTTTCAAACAATGGAATTATGGTCATATTAATGAAGAAATAGATGAAAATTTTTCTTTGTCCTTGTCTTCTTATCTAAAATCATTTGAGTGCAAGACAAAAGATAAGATGAAATTTTTGGATGAAGCTGATAAGAACATTGAGAAAGACATTGAAGGCTTATAAGGTCAAATTCAATCATATAATATTCATGATCATGATCATTCTTTTCAAAAGCTTTCTATGACAGAACACAAAGAGAGAGTGTTTCTACCTTTCTCTTTTGAGATTGAGGAAGAATGCACTGTTTTTGAAAATCAGTTTGAAAAGCAGTTTGAGAGCACACAGCTTAGGTCTTATCTGGTTGATCAAAGCATGTATGTGTGGTCCAATGTCTTAGAATGTCATGAGAAGTTTCAAACAGATTATGTCTTCTATGGTTCTATAACTGACTACATGGAAAATATTTACTATTCACAGTCTAGTTATATTTTCATCTTGAAGATCAATTACATCTCATGTTTCCTCGGTTATTTCAGTATCATGTTTATTTTTTCGTCAAGCACAGTCAAGAGATTCAAGTGTCAGATCAGATCAATGACTGGCTTCATTGGAAGTTTCATGTTCCTTGAGCTACAAATGGAGATTGCAGCTAATAGGGTAGGTAGGAATGTGTTAATAAGCTCAATGTTGATTGAGCATCTTTTCAATAGGTACAAATTTGTTTCTTATGCAGTGATCATCAAGCTTGAGCCCGAGGTGAAGGCAATTAAAGTTTGAGGAGAAGCTTGGAAAAATTTCAGTGATTTATTCTAAAGGATGGATAACAGCACTGGAGCTACCAGTTGTTAGTGTACCACAGGGGCACACTATCCCAAGTGGAGCCATTGTTGTCACCTACAAAATTCTCATAATTTCATCTTGAAATGTGTCAAGTTTTTCTTTTTTGTTAGGTTGCAAAACGTCATGAAATGATAAGTTTTATGATGAACTTAGGTGTTAAAACTTTGGATATGATATTAGAAATAATCCCAAGCCATTTTGAAAGAATATTTTATGAGTAGATACCTTGAAATGACCACAAATCCTAAATTTGGCCATTTGTCAAAAATTGTCTGAGTTTGTAGCAGATTCAGTACAAAATTAACCGAATTCGTTGCAGAAACACCTACTAGTTTCGTAGAAAAATTAACACTTGTCAATTTAAACGTGCTACGAAAAGTGTGCCAGTCTATAATGGTTTTCTCCATAATGATGAGTGATTAAACTTTGCGAGTTTCAAGGTCATGCTTCTAAATAAATCCCAACTCACTTTTTTCTTTCCACTCCCTCATTTTGTCACCTTTCTCTCCACATTCGAATATCATTCTTTAAAAAATTTACCCAAGCTCCTCTCTGTCATTTAATTTTCAACCTTTGCATGTATTAGTCATCTTTCACCTTTGAAAATTTAACTTTGTGACAAACAGCTTGCTGTCCAAATAGTTTTTTACAACTATCATATTTTTAAGAGGGAAGTTTGTGGTTATAAAGGGAAATTGACATGAAGAGGAAAGCGTAAAAATAAGGATATGTGTTTGGATAGGATCCTATAGAGTTATAAATAATCATGGATTACCTTAGCCTCACAAAAGCGTTCATTCAGACATGTTACATGTTTTTCTACCAGGAGCTGCAAGGGGATTTTAGTTTTTCTTGGACTGTTTGAGCTGTTGGTTTCAAAAGGAATTTTCAGTCAAATTAAGATGATTTTAAAAAATATGAAGGAGGGTTTTTCTAAGAGCATATGAAGGAACAAAAACCTCTTTCAATTTTCTCCCAGGTGCTCCCAATTTGGAGATTCGAAGTTTTCTTTGGGACCTATTTTCAGATTTCTGAATTTTTCCTGTTTTATACATGATGTTAAAATGCAGATTGCAGACAACTGAAGTTGGTTTTCAAAAAAACGAGAGAGGTTTTTATTATAAAAATTATTATATACCAAAACCTCCTCCATGTTTGTAACAAATATCAGGGATAAAGATATAGGAGCTCAGGAGTGCAGCCTTATTTTTCACGAAAAACAAAGTTATTTTTATTGGTTGATGAAGTGGCTGAAGGTGAAAAAGTTCTTTCTTGAGGAGGGTAAGAGGTATTTTTAACCAAATATTCCTTATCAAGCTTCAAATTATCATGTCACACAGAAATGGACCTTTTCTAGCCCAAAAATTCAAAATTCTGTGAAGTCTATGGACAGTTAGGCAATTCCGCAGCGTGTCCTAGGCTTGAAGCCCAGTTTTTGCGGCAGAATTTCTGAAGATTTATTTTTGGCATTAAGAGACCTAAAATGATAGGAATGAAGAGTTTTAAAGGTTTTGTTTAATTTTTTTTGATCACCTAACACCCTCCAATGGTAAAAACAGCAGAGGATTATCACAAATGACCTTTTCTTTGTTTTTGCTACTAAACTAGCTATGAAAGTAGCTTAAAATAGAGTTTTGACAACAAGGTTAATTTTGGGAAGTAAAAGAAAGGTAAGAAGATACTTAAAGCTGTTCACCATCAGAATGAAAAAGAGTATCAGGGAATTGAAAAAGTCACAAAAAAGACTACAACAACAACGAAACAAGGCAGTAAGTGATAAATCCTAAATCAGTTTTGGCATTAAGAAAAAGTTCACTTATTGAGGAAAAACATTTCAAAGTTAAGTTTTTTTGCTTGATTGAGGTCTATATTAATCCTTGAAGAAGTTCAAATATCCTTAAAACTGTAAATTTTGGAAAAACTGTGTTGGAGGAGGCATACACAGTAGTTTCGTAGTGCGCTATGAAACTGATGAAGGTGAAATTTTGGCATTTTACATCATTGTTTTGAAGGTAAAAAAATTTGGGTTTCAAATTTTAATGCTATTTATGAAAAGGAAATTATCATAGATGAAGAATCAAATTGAAAATCAGAAGAAAGAAGGGTTAAAAGGGATGTTTTACAGTGAAACAAATTCTGCGCTATGAAAATAGCTGATATTTTCGTAGCGCAGTCATAACTCATTTCCTTTTACACTTTTTCGAGGGTTTCTTTTTGTAGAGGTGAAAGATTGAAGTTTCAATGGGATGTTAGCACGTCACTTTTATGAAACAGACATCATTGCTAGCCAAGATGTTAGAAGATAAGCTTGAAGGATTAAGGGCTAAAAATCAGGATCTCTGTCTCCTGGTTTTTAGGACAGTTAAGTCATGAATCAACAGGGTTTATAACAAGGCTAGAGGCATCAAGAAGGTAAAAACATGTTTAAAGTGGTTCCTCACCAGGGTGTCAAAGAGTATCAAATTATGACAAAGAGTATCAGATTTTCCAAGTGGAGACTTTTAGATAAAAGAAGAGTTTGAAGACACTAGTTCACATGTGCCATGTCATCAAACTGATATGTCCTTAATGATAGGCAGAATAACTTCATGAAGGTAATCGAATTATTAATGTTTTTTTGATGGTCAGTATGGCTCAAAGAAATGATTCCTTTCGAGGAAGATTGGGATAATCTTTAGTTTAAATGTAATAAATATGAGTTTGAGTCATAGTAGGACTCTAACTCCTAATTCGAAAGGTGTCAGTCTTAGTTTTATGAATCTAGTTATTAGTTAGATTTAACTGTCAGTTGAAAGTTAAATGGTCTAGCCACTTAGCAGACTTGATGTAAAGGCAAGGTGCCTATAATTAGCAGAAACTTCGATGTATTAGAGGTTGGAAAATGTTATAGAAAATGACTACTTTTGTAAATGCCGTGAAGGAACTTATATATACAGAAGCAGTTTAACTTTTCTGAATCTGAGATTCTTAGTGTACTTCAGTGAGTTTTATCTTTTATCTTTGATTGTTTTACTTCCATAGTCTTAATGCTTATTACTCAAAATTCATAGAGAACATGCTCTAACTTCCTTTAAGTGTTAAACTATGTGATTTGAGTTCTTAGGTCCTATCTTTGGATGTTTTCCTTCAATGTTTTAATACTTATTACTCAGAATTCATGGTTATTCATGCTCCGACTTCCTTTAAGTATTAAGCTTTGACGAAACACTTTTAATACCTTCCTTTTGAATATATTGATGTATCATTACTCAGAATTCATGTACCACATCCTCTGAATTCCTTTGAACCTCAAGTTATTTAGACTTTTTTGGCTGTGTCACTCTTTCATTGAAGTATATACAAGCCTCAGTTTTATTAGAAGAGTTATTTGTTATCTTTATCTCTGTCACTGACTCCATAGCCCAATGGTGGCAAGTCTCCATCTTTCAACCTATAAACATACAAAATCATAAACCATAGATTTAACCATCTATCTACATCTTTAATCAATATCATTAATCCTTGAGAGAGCCCTCTCAGGCTGAGGAGGCTAAGCCTCAGCTGAAAGATTGGTTTGAAATAGTTACATTGAAGTTGTCAAGTTGTCTAATCAGCAGCCAATCAGGTTTGATTTTGGTGATTACAGCCATGATCATACAAACAGTCATCCAGTCACGAGTCCACCATTTTTCATCTATGGACACATATTTTGATCATTGTACATGTGATTTTAGGTTATGTGTTGAGTATGGGTATGCCTCCAATGAAAAAATATGTCATGATATAAATGTATTGTAACATATGAATATCGTCGGTTGTTCTTGATCCCGACTTGTCACAAGGTAAAGAAATTCAATCATTAGTCATCGTTTCTTTCTTTGCGCTTTAGGGAGAAATCTGTTATAGTCCATTTTGTAACATCTAGTCAATAGGCCACCTAATGGGATTAATCAACATCCTTTTCCCCTTGTCATCATCATTGCATAAATCCCTAATCATGCATCTTTCATTCCCCAAATTTTTTGCTTGAAACTGCATCATCTGAGTTGGTTTTAGGACCTACGCTCCCTGGCCTCTTGTTATACTGCCTTCACCTACATGTTTCTCCACTATCGCCTATATTGATAACCTATACGTTGCTCCCCTTTGCACTAGCATTTGTTCTAGAAATTCATGAAAAAGAGAGAGAATCTCGAAGCCTCTATTTCTAGAAGCTTCTATGATCTATTCTAACCATTTACCTCATATAAAACACTCATAGCCTATCATATCCTACCTTAGAGTTTCCGTCCCTTATACTTTGATCCCATCCTCCCATTAAAGGTGGATCTAAAAACTTAGATTGGTAATTGGATAAGAACTCCCAACTTACCCCACTATATATTTACACCCTTCCATATGCAAGAGGTTGGATTTTGGAGAGTGATTTTACCCTTATGCTATTGTTGTGAGAGATTAATTTCATGCATTTAGGTTGATTGGAGGTGCAATTTGTGACAAAGAAAGGACAAGTCAGCTTGGAGGAGCCCTTCTACTAGATGGACACCTATTTATGGTTGTAACTCATTCCATTTTCATTAATGAAAAGAGTTCTTTGTTTTCCTATATATGATGTTGTTATTTCATGTATTTCAATACCATGTTGATATATTGAATAAGTTCTTAGATGGTATTGCATAGATCTTGTAGTTTCTTAATTATTTTGTTTGACTGTGCAGGTTCTAATTTTGGAATTTAGAACTAGAATTGGACCATTCAAGCTAAAGAAGGAGTGAAGCATGCGACAGATTTTAGGTAGGCTTTGTCTCATCATATATTTACTTTAAGGAAAACATTGGGTTCCTTGTCTCTCTATTTTTCTAGGTTAGACCACGAGACCTAGGGGAGATAATCTTATACGCAATCGTAAATATCGCATAAAACATATGAAAGTACATGCGATCATCAATTTTCCTGCACCTTCTTCTCTCGTTCAACTAAAACGAATCCATGGGAAAGATTATTTCCTGCGAATTTTCATACCTAATTACGTTGATTTGACCAAAGGATTCACTTTCCTAATGAAAAAAGGGCCCCCTTCCATTGGGACGACATTGCACAGAAAGCGTTTGATTTCCTACAAGATGTACTAGTTCGGGCATATCTTTTATACCCCCCTAATTATCAGTGCATTTATTTCCCATATCTCGTTGCTTCCATTTATACTATATAAATGGTATTGGTCTAGGAATACAACATAGGGACTGAAAATCCAATTTATTATCTGATTCAGAACCCTAACGATACCGAAATCAGGTATACCCACGTAGAAAAGTTGGCTTTGGTGGCCGTTCAAGCCGTCCATAAGTTTCAGCATTACATCTTGCTTCAGAAAACTACTGTTGTTTCGGATTGAAACCCTATGACATATATTCTGTCACGTAAATTTTTGGGGGGGAAATAATCTAAGTGGATCGTTATTCTACAAGAGTTCAACCTAGAGTTCATCAAGTCCAAGTCAAAGAAATATCTAATGTTCGTCGAACTAATGTGTGACCTTACTGCCCCTGATTATGACTCTACATCTAAAGTTTATATTACTGATGAGTCATTGTGTATGATTTCTTCATCTTATTCGTGGTATGGATATTTATACATCTATCTCTAGAACCAAAATTTTCAGTCCAATACCTCTTGCTCAGAGCAGTGATGTATTCGATACCAATCCCGAAATTACGTTAACATCGAAAAAACCCTTTACTGTCGTAGTATTGATATGGTTTTACGGAGGTACCTCACCTTTGAGGAGGTCGAGAAAGTCCTTAATGAATGGCACTCGGGGGCATGTTGTGGAATTCTATTTGGTTATGTTACCACGTAGAATATCTTATGCGCTAGTTACTTTTGGCCTACTATATTTCGTGACTACATTATCATTCTCAAAAAGTGTCATGCATGCCATATATATGATCGTAAGATCTGTGCTTCGCCCGCTCCATTGCATCATGTTATTGTTGTTGGTCCCTTTGCAAAATAGGGTATCGACTTCATGACATGTAACCCTCACTCGGCCAGGGGCCATGGTTATATCATTGTCACAGTAGATTACTTTACTAAATTGGCTGAGGCAATGCCTACATTTAACAACACTAAAAAAACAACTGCATATTTTTTCCTCGATCATGTTATTGATTAGTTTTGTGTTCTGCAAGCAATAGTTATAGATCACGAAAATAATTTATGGAATCATATGATGAATGAACTAAATGCTAAGCTGGGAATTTCCCTTGAAAATTCCACTATTTACTATCCTCAAGCTAATGGACAAGTTTAGGATATTAAGAAAATTATTAAGACTATGCTTCAATGTATGGTAGGGGTCCACAAATCAGATCATATGTTGGCTTATGGGCATACCAAACATTAATTAAATTTGCTACCGAATTTACACCCTTTCAGTTGGTTTATGGTCTAGAAGAAATCCTCCTCATTGAATGTGAAATTCCATCGTTAAAACTAGTTCTTGAACTTCTTCCTGCCACTTCCATATTGGAGGAGTATCTTTTACATCTGACGCATTTGGATGAAAGTCGACATGATGCTGCTTTAGCTAATGAAGCTCATAAAAGACACATAAAGGTGCAATATGATAAAAATGTCAAGTCTCATGTCTTCTCAGAAGGAGACCCTGTTATCTTATATGAACTTGTGTATAATAAGTTAGGTACAAGAAATTTCCAACCTATGTGGTTGAGTCCATACATTGTCAAGCAAGTCCGTGCAAAAGGGGCCAGTGAGTTAGTATATTTTGATGGAGTTCCATTGGCACAACCTAGGAATGGGTTGTACCTTAAAAAATATTATGCTTGATCCTGTGTGTAGTAAATTGTGTACATACTGTCTATAAGTGTGTTGAGTGTGCTTGCAATGTTTCTTTTTTAGAGTTTCCCATGGTTTATGTTGATCTCGTTTACGTTTGGCTTGCAGAGGTCAACATCTCTCGAACCATATATTTGTTATGCTAGTTGTGCTTGTCATATTACTCAGAACCTATCTTCCTAAGCATGGGATATCTTTACTCCAAATGGAGAGATGGTGAGTATGCAAATTATTTTCATTGGTCGCTCTACTAACAACATGAATGAGTATAGTGCAGTGGTTGAGATACTATCTGATGCTATTTCACATTGTATCCATCATTTAATCATCATTATTGACTCACAACTTATAATACTACAACTTGATAATGTCTATTTAGTTATAAGTCCCAACATCCTTCGCATGTTTTTGAGAGTACATATTCTAGAAATACGTTTCAATTTCATACGAGAAATCTAAACACACTGGAAAATGCCCTAGCTAGTTAGGTTTTAGATAAACATTTGCAACAAATGTAAATAAGTTTAAATCCACATCACATCATATTAAAAGTATAATAGGAACTAAGAAATACTGCAAATATGTATATATATTAATTTTGGTTTTACAAAATTTGTGCCCCGAGACACATATGGATACATCACCCATATAAAAAACTATATGCAAATATCTAAGTAGACAAATCAAATATGCTCATGATAAATTAAAATTGCATGAGCTATCTTGCGCAGTAATCAACTAATATGACTAGACACTCCGATAGTGTGTCATTGAAGTCGTAAAGGAATCTGGTCGACCACAAACTCATCAGTCCCATGTGTCATCCCCTCCATGTGGTGCTACACCTTTGATAGGACCTCATCTACCTCAAGATCTCATAGCGCATTCCATCCTATTGCAACAGCATGTATTAGTACCACTGTCTCCTGATGTGGCTTTCGCTCTGCATGACAAAGAAATGAAGCACCGAAAGGTCCAACTGGTCAAAAATATGCAAGAAAACATTAATAATTTATTCTTAGAAACATCAAAAAACACAAAAAAATGTAAAACTTTCATAAAACTAAATGGTTGAAATATTTTACCTGAAGCACCCCATTGCTCACCCTCAGTAAGCGCAAGCTCAGAGTCACCATGAAAATATATCCTTGCATAAGGATACTCATTGATGATAATGCGTTGTCTACACAACGATCCAAAGAAGGTTGGTAAGAGGCTGATCGCGGACAGAATTGCATGTTGGGACATATGATTTATCCACCTCCTCATTCTTGGGGCCCTCAGATCGATAGGATCGAGTGTAATCTGTTGAGGCTGAAGTAGTGGGACCCGCTCTAGAGAAAAAGAGACCGATATCGAACCATAGTCGAAGTTCTCAAACTTCCCTGCTCTTGCTTTTGTCAGTTTTTCCTTCATATTGATCAAAGCTCCCTCACTCTAGTTGAATATTATTGGCTCACATTCTACCCCATATTGCATGTACGATCTACTTGCTACATGAAGTGTTGAGCTACATTCCAATATTGTGATACATGATCATTCTCAAAGGTAAATGGGTTACATATTTTATATTTATCTTTCCATCCCTATTTGGTTGGGCTGGAGGTATGCAATAGGTAGCGATATAATATTTCACTGTTTACCCACCATTTCTCCCACCTAGGAGAGAGATGGGGACACCTGTCCTAGATAAAAATTTCAGAAAGTAGATATATTCTATGTTTATCTCAAGAAGATGTTCCCCAAACTTGAATTATTGTTCCTGAACATCCCATGAATGAACAAGATAATTCAACAATTCGATTTTTTGCCTCATACTAGGAAGCTAGAAGAATTTTAGTAATCCACATTTTTCAATGCCTAGATGGTAATACAATCATTTGCCGCATTTAAATAATTTTATTCATGTTCTCTTTCTCTCTACACAAATTCCATTTTATGTTAATGAACACCTGGAACATCAAAAACACAATCATTAGTCTCCTTTTCATGTGAAAAAATTGACAAATTTTGAGGGAAAACTCATAAACAACTTAGATTTTTTCCCCCAACGCACCCCGATAATGCATGAAAAAGTGTTTCACCCCTCCCAACAATGTTAGTCTACTTAGGTGCAACACCAATCTTGATTCTATGGGGTTGTATTGGTCCAAGGCGTGTTTTTGGAACCATAGGGCCCTCAAAACCTCAAAAAAATTGCATGAAATCACAAAATTGGACAAAGAAAAGAAAGAGAAGGGTTTTATCTCCTACCTGGAAGATATAGTAATTAAAATGGTCCACTAGATTGGCTGAAATTCGATGTAGAATATCACAGGAAAAAGTGCTCATAATTCTCACTGTTGAAGGTAAATGTGAAATGGTGAAAATGAATAGTCATTTTTGAGTATTTATGGTCATTTCTTACAATATTTTATTCACATTTAATGTTTTGACCTAAATATTTTTCATTTTTACTATGAAACAAGTATGTTTAATCCTTTTTGTGATATTTTGATCAGGCTCACAACTGTTAATGATTTTTATTATGCTTTAAACAAGTTATTTTGACCAAAGAGTATACTTTTATCTATTTTTCAGGCTTTGTAAACCTACGAAAAAGAACCCCTTCGAGTCCTCTTTCAACTCTTTTCAAACTCCAAAAATATGAAAATATCATCAAACACTTTTCTTTTTGAACTCATTAAAGTAAATGAAAAGGCATCTACTCAGTATAATTTTAACCCTTTTCCAAACCGAGATAGAATATTTACGGAAAAAGGAATACCTTAGTTGAACATGGCTAAGAGGTTTTCTTGAGTATTGTTTTCTACCTTTTCAGACTCAAGAGTCTATCTATGAAAATGGGCATCTATTGTTTTCTTTTTCGCCTCTTTTTCAAACTATCTAAACATGAAAAAGATATCATTTTTTACCTTCGCTAGACTTGTTAAAACATCAAATAATGATGGAATTGTCGAACATGGCAAGGCCGAATTAATCCTTCTTAGGTTTTGTTAAATATACTCAGAGGGATTCATCCAGAGGATGAACTTATAGATAAAGCATATGTTATCCTCCTCAATATTGTTAAAAAATAAAGAGATACTGACCAATATGGTTGGGGAAATTGGGAAAACAGGGTGCACAAAACTCTTCCACTTCATCTCCATGGATTATGGGTTGAGTAATTTTTTTTTTTTTTTGGTTCATCATACCTTTTTAAAGCCTCCATTTATTTTTTGGGTCAATGATAGAAAATACATTCAATTTTTTCAATGTGTTCAAGAGAAGTTATTCAATTGTATCCAATACAATACTCTTAAGCCTTCATTCCATGTTTGCCTTTCCTAATCCAGTTCTGTATCAACATCATTTTGTCTCAATCATGATACCCATTTCATGTCATTGATGGGGGATACATCAAGACCCTCTTGTGATGGGTATCTTCCTGTCGACATCAACACATTATCCAGAAAGTTGACTTAGAAACAACCCTTTGGTGTCTTGGTGATTGCATACATCAATGGAAAGTTTCCTCGCTATCGACAACATGTTTACGTCATTGGCCTTCGATCGATAGACTCTGTGTGGTGTTTGACATCAACTCATTTACTCACACCATATAGATTATATTGTAGTACCTTGAGAGAAATAAACATCATCATTGGTTTCTCTCACATCTGTTAACGGCTTACATCATCGACCGATAATAAGATCGTGTATACCATGTTCGACCTCATCTCATTGATTCACATGGTTAGACTCATACATTGGTTGGTTGTGTGACCAAGATAGAAGACCCAAGATCTAGTTTCATCCATCCGGGTTGCAATTTTAAAGTTATACAAATATCACAATGTGTTATGGCCATGATCATACATACAACCATCCAATCATGGATCCACCAGTTGTCATATGTGGATGCGTCTTTTGATCATTGTACAAGTGATGTTAGCTTATGTGTTAAGTATTGGTATGCTTCCCTCATCAAAAAGATGTCATGATGTAATTGTATTGTAACAGATGAATCTCTCAAGTTGTTCATGATCCCGACTTGTCACAAGGTAAATAAATTCAATCATTAGTCATCATTTTTGAATTTTTCTTTAGGGGGCAATCCGTTATAGGCCATTTATTCACATCTAGTCAATATGCCTCCTAATGGGATCAATCAAAATCCTTTTCCCCTTATCATCACCATTGCACAAAGACCTAAGCATGCATCTTTCATTCCCCTGAGTTTATGCCTGAAACTGCATCATATGAGCCAGTTTTAGGACCAATGCTCCATGGCCTCTTGTTGGACTTCATTCAACTACAAATTTCTCCTTTGTGGTCTACATTGATCACCTACAAGTTACTCCCTTTTGCACCTATGTTGGTTCTTGAAATTCGGGAAAAAGAGAGAGAATATCGAAGCTTCCATTTCTATAAGATTCTAGGATCTGTTGTAACCATTTACCTTAGATAAAACATTTAGATCCTATCCTATCCTTCCTTGGAGTTTCCATCCCTTATCCTTAGATCTCACCCTCCCATCAAGAGTGGATCTCAATCCCTAGATTGGTAAAAGGATAAGAACTCCCAACTTACCCCACTTCTCTATATATTTACAACCTTCAATACGAAAGAGGGGTTATTTTGGAGAGTGACCATGCCCTTATGTTGATGTTTTGAGAGAAATAATTTCATGCATTTAGGGTGATTGGAGGTGCACTTTGTGACAAAGAAAGTACAAGTCAACTTGGAGGACCTCTTCTACAATATCAACACCTATTTATGGTTTTACCTCATTCCATTTTCATTAATGAAAAGAGTTATTTTTTTCCTATATATGTTGTTGTTATTTATTGTATTTAAATACCTTGTTTATCTATTCAGTAAAGTGCTTAGGTGATGCTACATAGATCCCGTAGTTTATTGGCTTGTGTTTTTTGAGTGTGGATGTTCTAATTTTGGCAATCAGAGCTAGTGTTGGAGCATTCAAGCTAAAGGAGTGAAGCATGAGATGGATTCCAGGTAGTCTTCATCCTGTAATCTATTTACTTTAAGGAAAACATTGGGTTACTTGTCTCTTTTTAGTTCCAGGTTATACCACCAGACCTAGGGGAGATACTTTGGTCTGCAATCATAAATCCTGCATAAAATAAAGTAATGTAATTTGTGCTAACATTGTACGAATAGAAATAAGTTTTACAACTAGAAAAAAATCTCATGAAAGTCAATACCTTCTGTATGAGAGTACCATTTTGCTACCATCCCCGCTTTATATCTTTCAATATTTCCATCAACGTTTCTCTTCAATTTGAAGAACCATTTAGATCCAACAACACTTCTCCCTTTAGGAAGTTCTATAAAATCCCGAGTTTTTTTCTTGTCCAAGGAATCAATTTTTTCGTCCATATCCTTCTTCCATTTTTCACTATCTGCATCATCCATTTCTTCCTCATAACAAGAAGGTTCCCCATCCTCAGTAATCAAAGCAATAGATGAAGAAAAATCTTCATACCTCTTGGGTGATATTATTTCCCTTGTAAACCTCCTAAGAGTGACTGGAAGCTAGAATTCTATAGTTTCTCTTTATATCTTCTTCATCTTTTTCTTAAAATCTTCTTCTTCCTTTCGACTTTCCGAAAAAGGTTGAGTCTCCAACTGAATTTGGTAATTCCGTGATACCTGATCTTGTTCAAATTTTTCAACATCTTGCTTTAGAAGAGAAGATTCATCAAACTTTACGTATCTACTAATGATGATCTTATGCATATAAGGATCCCACAAACTGTATCCTTTCACAAAAATTATCATACCCAAAAAAGACATATTTATTTATTTATTTTAGGTCTAAATTAGAATGTTGATTGTTTGGAATAAGAGCATAGGATTTGAAACCAAATATTCTTGAGTATGAATAATCACAAGACTGAACCAACCAAAATTCTTAAGGAATTTTACAATTAATATCAAATGAAGGTGATTTCTTTACTTAATAACAAGCAGTGGATATCACTTCTGCCCAAAATTCCTTCTACAAATTAACATTGGTGATCATTCTTCTAGCTCTTTCTAGAAGGGTTTTGTTCATACGTTCGACAATGCCATTTTTATGAAGGGTGTAGACAAAAATTTTGTGCCTTACAATCCTTTCATTCTTGCAATATTGTTCAAATTCTAAGGAAGTAAATTCACTTCCATTGTCAGTTCTTAAATATTTGTTTGTATTGCATGTTTTCTTTTCCACTAGTAACTTTAAACTGTTTCAAAAAATTAAATTCATCAACCTTTATTTTTAACATATAAACCCAATTTTTTTTGGAGTAGTCATCAATAAATGTTACGAAATATGATGTCCCTCATAAAACAATGTAAGAGATGGTCCCCAAAGATCAGAATGAATATAATCCAAAACTCCTTTACTATTATGACTTCCAACTTTAAATTTTTGTCTACATTGTTTTCCATATACATAATGTTTGCCAAAATCCAAACTCAATGATTTAAAATTAGGAAGTAGTTTATGATTTATCAGTACCTGAAGGCCCTTCTCGTTCATGTGACCCAGCCTAAAAGTAACTTAGTTCCTTCCATGAGCGAGAAGGGAACAAGATGCTTCGATGAGGTGATTTGTAATCTTAGTTCCTTCCTTCATCCAGAGGCTAGACAAATAACTCTTCAAGTAAATCATGTTGGTTAGAGACTTGGTCATGTATAAAGTTTCCAATTTATCCCATAGACCTGCTGCTGAAATTTCTTTAACAATGTTGAAGAGAACATCATCCATTAGACACAACCCCATGGTATTGAGAGCTCAAGAGTTTTATTCCTCCCATTCCAGATATGTCATGCCAACAAGTCTTTTTATCACCCCATCTAATTCTTTGTGCAACCTTTGTTGCATAAGAAAACCATGTACCTTTAGTTTCCATAATGTAAAATTATTTTTTCTAGTGAATTTATCCACTTGAAACATAGCATTAGTAATTTTTTCCATTTTTTTTTACACAAGTTGTTTTATTTTTATTGGCCAGGTTCAATCAAATTTTTGAGATGAATCCTTCAACAAGGGTTTTCTCCCTTTTTTAATTTTTTGCTTCCTTGCTTTGAAACTTAGTTTCTGAATTTTCCTCCTTTTGGGTTTTCCACTAGGGTTTTAAAAATTTCTTATTTTCATTTTTTTTTTTAATTCTGTAAATATATTTTCTGTTATGGAAACAAAGAAACACTACTTCCTTTCCCAAAACTTAGAAAAACCATCCACACAAAAAAATTATTCGAAAGCAATTTTTTTATAACACACTCTTTAGAAACCCTACTTTTTTTTGCAAGTAACCCATTATTTAAAAAATGTTTTCATCAATCCTTTATAATTTTTCAAATTATTCACTAATTTCAGTTTCCACTAGGGGTTTTTTAAAGAAAAAAATTTACTTGATGGCTAGGGTTTGATGCTTTAGTTCGTGAGATCTTTGAGGCAATAACTCGATTTCTCTCTTAACTGCTCAAAAATTTCATGTTGTTTCCTTCTCCGACACTTCTCTGTGAAATTTCATGGGATTTCCTGTTGATGCTCTGAGGTGTAGGTCTGGGTTGGCTTCCATTTTTAGCTACTCAACCTTCAATTGGTGGTTTTCCGCCCTCCTTTCTTCATGTTGGTCTCTTGTGTGCCAAAATTCACAGATTCAAGAAAAAAGCGACTCATTTTCTTCGTACGACTTCACAAGTTCATTGTGGCAACCAACAAAATGGAGATTCTAGTGGTTGTACCCTGAATGTCCTTACTCAACATGAAGACTTCCCACTCAAATATCCTCACAACCAATTTCACTCTGATACCACTTGTTGGTATTTGAGGCCATAGAAATTTAATTAAACAAAAAATAAAAATGTGAATGAGAAAGAAATTGAATTCACAAAATAAACAAAAAATTTACATGGTACAACCCTGATAGTGTTTCAAGGAAACCTCCACGGGGAAAGGGGTTAGAATGCTTTATTATTCAAGATCAACAATGACTCTCCAACAATATAATAAGCCACTCGAGAAACATCATTTTAATAGGAAGACATCATTACATAAATTTTATTGTTAGACAACCGTCTAATTAATGTAAAAAACAAATTTACATAATCATTGTTGTCATTCTTAAAAGGATCATCCTTAAGGTTCCAAATTTTGAATTGATATCCAGACACCAACCATATGTTAAATATTTCCTTTTTGGTGCTTCTATAGTGATTTTGGGTCCATGAATAGGCCATGTGTCCTAGAAAATAAAATTTTTAGGACCTAACTCAGTTTTCACACCAAAATACGACTTGGGCCTTAAGACCTAGGAAAAATGTTAATGTTGTTCTTGCATCTCACCCATAGGAAAATGATTTCCTCTTTGGAAACTTTGGGGTGATTTTGGGTTTTTTTATTGGACCATGAATTATAATATTTTACAACTTAAGGAGTTGGTTTTCATAATTAATAATTTCTTAGAAATCATGAACCATTCTCGGTATCAAACCTTAAATTAGCACTTATATCCTACTTTTAAGGGAAAAAAATCTCTCTTCAAGGAATTTTTGTTGTTTTGGGGTTCATTGTATGCCCCATGAGCCCTATAATCATGTTTAGAGATATGGTTTTGTTTGTTCTCCCATAAACCATGGTGAGAGGAAGGAGACCTATGATCTATGCATCTAAATAATTGGAATGGTTTACATATATACCACTTATATGCCATATATTTTCTTTACTAGGCATGTTTAATAGTTCAACACCCTATGTATGGCCCCTTATTCATAAAATTTATTTTTAAGTCTTGAGCCACTTATCTTCATATCTTGACCACAACTTACTCCTTGAGGCTTATCTTTAGACTGAGAAACCTTGATTAGTTCCTATTTTCCACTCATAGAACACATTTTAGTTGTTTAATGTTTACATAGTGGTTGTGGTATATGAGTATAGCCTATAAAATTTACAAGAACTTTTAGTGGCCTAAGGCTTTTGATTTTATCCTCATACTATGGTTGTGGTCTTAAAATCCAAATATGGTATAAAAACACTTTGAGTAGCTCCTATATCATTCATAGGCCAAAATATTACAAAGAACGATGGACTTGGGCTTTCTATATGATCCATTAGCCCAAAAATAGATAAGAAATTGAGATTCATCTTTAGTCCACAAAAAATCATAATTGCATCATAAAACTTCATAATTGCGTCCATATCTACTCATGAGTCAATATTCTCACTAAAGATCGTTTCTCATGGTTTAAGGCCTTATTAAGGATCCATTATCCTAGAAGATTCATTTATGATCTAATACCATTTTGGTCTCAAAGCACGAGAATCAAACACTATTAGAGATGAATTTTTGCATCATAAAACTTCATAATTGCGTCCATATCTACTCATGAGTCAAATATTCTCACTAAAGATCGTCTCTCATGGTTTAAGGCCTTATTAACGATCCATGATCCTAGAAGATTCATTTATGATATAATACCATTTTGGTCTAAAAGCACGAGAATCAAACACTATTAGAAATGAATTTTTGCATCATAAAACTTCATAATTGCATCCATATCTACTCATGAGTCAAATATTCTCACTAAAAATCGTCTCTCATGGTTTAAGGCCTTATTAAGGATCCATGATCCTAGAAGATTCATTTATGATCTAATACCATTTTGGTCTCAAAGCATGAGAATCAAACACTATTAGAGATATATCATGAATCAGTCTTCATTCAAAATCTATTATCTATTTTTTTTAAAAATCAAAGCACAAATCCCTATATGCTTAAAAAATGAAAATTAATTGATGTTATATCATAATGAAGTTTCCGTCATATTTAAAGTGAAGTTTCCGTTATATTTAACGGTTCAATTAATTGAACTTATATGAGAGTAAGTCCATATTGGCTCTATATTTATCATGCAATTAGTAATTAAAAATAAATTAAAAGTACAAATGTTTATTAAAATTCGTTTAACTGAATTTGATTTTTCTAACATGGGTTAAGCTCCTTAAATGTAGAGAAACCAACTCTCTAAAATTAAAATGGATTTATACAAATATTATTTATAAAAATTTTAATTAATTTAATTGGTTTATATTACTCAAATGTTAACAAATTTGTTTGTTTAATGTTACAATCACTCAACATAAATAAACATATAAAGTTGGTAAATGTCTATAAATATTAATACATAATAAATATCAAAACCTTTCTTTCATTATTATTATTATCCAATTTTAAGGTCACAATCAAGCTAGATATCAAATTGGTGTATGAGACTCTCTTGTTTGTGGGACAATGGACCACTTGTTTGTGAGACAAGGAACCCACCTCCGCACAAAGATTTGACTACTAAGTCTATGAAGGCATACATACTCTACCCCCCTTTGGTTTTGAACCTATGACCTCCTAAAAGGAAACACATGCTCAAAACACTTATTTCATTATATATGTCAGATTGCTAAAACTAAAAATTATAAAATTATAACTTTATTTTAAATTATTATTATTATTAATAAAAGAATCAATATATAAGTTAAACATATATGGATTTAAGAAAAACATGTAACAAGGATTTTAATGAGAGAGGCTTACTCTCTTAGTGTCCCCCACTTTATAATGAAGAATATTAATTTGTAAATACGTTTTGTTACAATACCATGGGCCAATACCATGGCTTACATGCCCAAAAACCATAACTCATTCATATAACACTTTTTCATATGTTATATTTTTTTAATTAATTAATTTAATTTAAAGAAAAAATAGACATAACTACTTTGGAGGTAAATCTCAACCTTTGATTTGTGAATACCATTAAAAAATATTCTAAAACATTCTATAAGAGTTTAATCTCTACAATTGACCTAATAAATATTGATAATTAAATTAAATGATAAAAACCCTATTACAAAATAAGCATGTCTATCTACATAATAATATAAAATTAATTAAATTTGGATCTACCAAAAATGGATCATGTCAAGAGTTAACATGGATCTAAGTTGGTTCAATAATGGATTTCCTCAAGCCTTAAATAGGATTCATCGTAAAAAATACGATGGACAAACACCGTAGGTTATGCAATATCATGGACTTGTAAATCACCATTAATAAACCCATCAATGACTAACTCAAATTTATCTTCATTATCATTATTTTTTAATTTTAATTTAATTTTAAATATTTGACCAAGTCAACATAACATTATATTATATTTACATTGATGTCCCTTTTTGAATTTTAAATTGCCCAAGCTAGGCATTATTTACCTTTTTCATCTCCATTTAACAATTTCTCTTAATTATCATTATTTTTTAATTTTAATTTTATTTTAAATATTTGACCGAGTCAACATAAGATTACATTATATTTACACTGAAGGTATCTCTTTTTGAAATTGGCCAGGCTAGGCATGATCTACCTTTTTCATCTCCATTTGACATTTATGGTCTGATGTTTTGACATGAGTCAACTTTAACTTAAGAAAACAAATGAATTACACATCTTATTGTAAAATGGACCATTTCTTGGAGTTCCACAGGAATATTTGAGGTGAAATCTTGATTCGTGCTAGTTAAACTAGCTTTTTTTGACTGTCTATATGGGTTCAAAACCTCGAAAAGCTTTAGGAAACTTCCATTGTATAGGGGTTACCCATCAAGTTTGTGATTTCAATGAATTCCTGTAGGATTTTAGAGAAATTACACCGAAAAAATCCACCTTAAAAGCTTCCAAAAATAGCATTCAAGGCAACTCGTTTTGGTAAATAAAATTTTCTTATATATAAATAAATGTTATAAATAATAATGAGGAACTTATCATGGAGGAATTTATTAGAATTGAAATAATCTCAAATCCCTATGAAAGTGGTGGGTAGGGAGGGAGTCATCTGACATGAATCTAATATTTAAATTTTTTTAAAAGTAATGGACAATTTTGCTAAAAAAAAATTCTTGTATATAAATGAATGTTATAAATAATCATTAGGAACTCATCATGGAGGAACTTACTAGATTTAGAATAATCTCAATTCACTAGAAAATTGGTGGGATGAGAGCCACAAATATTTTTTTTTCAATTTATTAAAAATCAATGCAACCTAAAGGCATAATTTTACATACATAAATAAGTGTATATGTATATATGCTTATGTACAAAGAATAATACATATATCCATTTTCATTTATGAGCTAAATAACACATAAGATCTGAACATCAATCATCATACAAAGATACACATGCCCAACTAAAAGTGAAACAAAAACCAAAAAGAATAAGAAGAAGTCAACCTCAAATTGGTAAATGCAATAGTTGGATATTTTTTGGTTTCATGTTCTCATAGTGGGTCCCTTAGAGGTCCACATTAATTAGTTATGAATTCTTAGCAATAATTATTAGGTGGATGGTAAACCTCCATGAAATATTCTAGAATTTTCATAGTGGTATACACAAATCAATGATTGAGATTTATCTCCAAAGTAGTTATGTATGTTTTATCCTTTTAATTAAATTAATTGATTAAAAAAATGTTATAAGAATAAGTGTCATATGAAATGAGTTATGGGGTTTTGAGCATGTAATATTGATAAGCCATAGTGATGGCCAATGATATTATAACAAAGGCTATTTACAAATTAAGAATCTCCACTATAAAGGAGGGATACAAATATTTAATTAATTTTTAATATCTAAATTAAAATTAAGTTTGTTATTTATTTATTTTTGATATTTTTGAAACTAATAATAATAATAATATAATTTTAATATTATGGCTAAATTAGATATTAAATTGATATACAAGATTTTTTCATTTAAAATTTATAAAAAATATATATGTTTTAATCTTTTTTGAATTTAAACCTATAACATTTTACCAAAGAAACACATACTCTTAACCATTGTGTTATATATATATATATATATATATATATATATATATATATATATATATATATATATATATATATATACATATATACATATACATATATACATATACATATATACATATACATATATACATATACATATATACATATACATATATACATATACATATATACACATACACATATATACACATATATATATATATATATATATATATATATATATATATATATATATATATATATATATATATATATAATTCCTCTCCTTTATATTTACACTTTTTTAATATGAAATTAAGAATTGTAATTTCTCCATTTCACATACAAAAGAAATATATGTAAAATAAACAATTCCATAATGTGAAAATTTTCCAAACTATAAATTCATATCATATACATAGTAGGTACTCCTTCAAATCAAGACTGAGGGGTGTTTACTTATTGTTTCAAATTAAAAACGGGGAAAATGTTTACTCACTCATTATTAACGAAAAGTAAAACATAATAACAAATTTATTAACAATTTTAACATTCAAGTGATGGAAAAATTATCACATCAATTAAATAACCCAGTTTCATTTAAACTAAATATTTCCATTAAAAATAATATTATAATTATTTTATTTTTTAAATATAATTACTTTATAGATTATTTATAGAAATAATATTATAATTATTTTAGTTTTTAAATATAATTACTTTATAAATTATTTATAAAGAGTTCCAGTTATTCAAATTCACTTTTAATTAGCATTATTTAAAAAAAAATGACATTTAAATCTTTATATTAATAAAAATTTGATAACCTTAATTTTTACAATTATTAAAATTTTCACATTTAAATATTTATATTAATAAAAACTCGATAACCTTACTTTTTACAGTTTTATTACATATTTAAATTACTAAGAAATAAAGATTCATTACTATAATATAACATTGAAAATAAAATATAAATAAGCAAAGGTAAGAGGATTTTACATAGGTTGATTAAAATAGGTGTATACCATAAATATAAAATAAATATATTTATTTTTAGGATGTTGTTATAGAGCTTCATGTTCAAAATCCATGTGTTTTACACTATTCTTGATGCTAGCATATTAATGAATATGATAAGTTTTATATTAAATTATAAATATTATAAATATTTTCTTTAGGATTTTAAGGGATTTTTTAGGTAGAATGATATAAAATGTTTAATTGAAAAATTCAATGGGCTTAATTTTTATTTTTTTCAACCAATTTACAACTACATCATAACCTAACCAATTTTTTATATAATAGAAAATATCTAAATTTTTGGTCAAGTTCGTATGAAAATTCAAGCTTTGGGGATTCTTCAGATAACTCCCACACAAAATTTCTTTAACTAATTATGATAAACTCCCACCTTAAATTGTGTTCAACATGAGAGGTTATTGGGGTTTTTTTTGTTTAGGAATGACCATCATTGACATAAAGACTTCTTAACTACGATTAATTTACATGGTCACTAGTTATTGTGGGACCAACACTAGCTGTGGAAAGGCAACAATAATTACTTTTGGAAAGATGAGAAAGAAAAGAAGAAAACTTTAATGTCTAGAAGGCTAAAGATAGCCTATGGGAGTGCAAAACTTGAACAAAAATATGCACCTAAAGAGATTTAATCCTCTTCAAAATGGATCTATATTGGTTCTATATATGCATTTAGCATGTGTAACTTTTCATTTTTAAAATTGTATTTTTGAATGCATAAATGGATACAATGCCTTGAAAGTTTATTTGGACACTTGCATTGTGTAACCAATAGCACATAAATTTTCAATTCCAACAAATATTTGCTAGACAAAATTTAAATTTAAATTTAAAATGGAATTAATGGCTTAAAAATGACTCCAAATTAATTTAAAATTTTTAAGTGGAGATAGCTAACATTCTAAAACAGACCCCCTTGTTTATGTTGATTGTAGAATATCCTGCAATTTGAAGGTCACTGCAGTGAAAGGTGCTCTTTATTTAATCTCATTATCAACACATACTAACTTTAGTCATTTCCTCTGTGCAATCACATTTTTTGTGTGCTAGTGCCCACAATGACATATGGTAATGTTTCCCCTTATTACCTTGCATGTTATAGCTTGGATATAATATGTATATAAAATTTTGACATAGTGGTATGATTGGAAAAAAATGATTTAGTCAAGTGGTTCGAGTAACATCTGTCAGACACACATCGACACACGTGTGAGATTATTGTAAGCCTAAACACATTTCCTCCCCTCCATCCTCCACGCTTTAGGTTGTTATCTTTCCTTTGCTACAACATTTTGCAGTAACATCACGGGCATGTCTAATTCCTTCTGTGTATCTTTGCACCTTTAAAGACAATTGCTAATACATATCATTATACACCTTTAAGAACAATTACTAATACATAACATTTTAAAACATCACTATCATATTAAATTATAAACCAAAATAATTCAAAATATTAAATTCATAATTAAATTAAAATTATGAAAACTTTATTACAAAATAAACGATCACTATTAACATAATAATATTATAAATTTAATTAAATATTCAATCTCACTAAATAAACCAACCCCTTTTCACTATTTATAAACAAAAACATCACATAACTTATCCATAATAAAGAATCCCAACTTTGAGGATGTTAATGCTTAAATATATATACTTAACTATTGTATAACAATAAATACTCTATTTCAAAATGTCAATATACCTATTCATTAAATCATTAATATTATTGAGAATTATTACCATTAACATATAAGAGAATAACATGATAAACATTGCATTTAGAATCGTTATATGGGAGATAATTTAAAGCAAAATCAATCCTCTTGAGGGTGGAATATATTTAGAATGTGATGAGGTTTATGACCATCTTATCTCATACACGTGACAAGTGTCTTGTCACGTAGCCATACCAAATTTCTACGTGTATAGAAATGACAAACCTTTGTGAAATCTTGCAGATGAAAATGGTCTTGATAGAGATAAATATATATAAAACAATAAGCATATAAGTTCCTTTTGGAGGTCAAGTAGTTTTGTACTTTGATTTTGGAATGTTGTGAGTTCAAACGTTTTAATTAATTATTTAAAACTAAAGAAAAAGGTTGCCAGTTCAAACTTTATTAGGGTATGTATGTTTTGTTTTGTGTAAAATGTTTACGTAGTTTATTTTTTAATCAATTATTTAAAACTAAAGTAAAAGGTTGTGAGTTCAAAGTTTGTTAGGGTTTGCATGTTTGGTTTTGTGTAAAATGTTTATGTAGTTATTTTTTTTAAAATAAATTATTTAAAATTAAGGTAAAATGGATTTATATTGATTTATGAAAAAATATAAAATATTAGAGTAAGATTTATTAAAATTAATTTAATTTCTTTAAATTATTAATAGGTGAATATATATTGTTTAAATAGTGATATTTTGTATTTTAAATTTATGTTATTGAGAAGTTGATTTTTTTTTATTTTCACTATCATATTTAGAAAGGATGTCATGTCATTTTATATTATTTATGGAAAAGGAGTTAGCCACGTGATTATGCTTAATAAAATTTTAGAAGAGTTTATATTGTAACTTTGGTTAAGAGTTGAGATGGTCAAACCTAACCACTAGTAGGCTATCGAGTTGTGTTATAACTGGGCAACTAGGAGAAAAAGAGTTTTCATTCTTTTGAGTGCATTTGTTCCATAACTGAGCAAAAGTAAGCAAGAGGGATAGCAGATAGAGCACACAAAAATGAATTGTGCATTGTAGTAGCACAAAAGCCAAGTCATACTTATTTGTACTCATATCCATATATCCATTCAGAGAAATAGAGTGGAACAACTTCACCTTCTAGTTGGGATTTTTTTTCCCGAAAGGGTTTGCAGGTCATATCTCGTGTCAAATGTTTGTGTGAAATTTAGTATGTTTTCCTCTATTTTCTACATAATTTAACTTCACATGCATGCACTATTAATAATAATCTACAAATCCATAAATTTAAAAAGAAATAAGGTTGTAAGTGTAGAATTTCAAAGTTTGAATGTAATTTTATCAGATCTGTTGTAACAAACTGTTCAGTGGAATAATCACTGTAATTTACGGATCACATTAGTATCAATGCGAGTTTCTTTGGTTATATTATGGAGATTTTCAAGAAATATATATCGGTTGGGCCAAAATTCATAAAGCCCTAACCATGGCCTATGAATTTGTGGATAACCATCGTATTTCTACAAAGGAGAGGTTTTCACGAATGGAACAACAATTCGTTGATATAAGTCGTAATGTGAATCTCTTCTTGACGACCCCGACTGACATTCTGTAAAACACTTGGTGAACATGCAAGCTACAGGTCATGAATCAAAATCTGAACATAAGGATCTAGAAAATTATATGTGATTTAACAAGAAGGATTAACGCCTTCTCACAATAGATGTCATTAAACCAATTAGGTCATACGTTCCTGAACTAAAAATTCATTAATGGAAATGTGATAAGATTCATAATTAGATATGTAAAATAACCATGCTTATACCAAACATATCACCAGATAAATAACAATGATAGAACAACCATTAAAGCCACATAATAATATGTACATTTACTCATCAAAAGCAAGAGAAAATTAGCTCTTATTAAAAATAGGCAAAAGCCAACTAGGTTCGGGACTTCCACGTACCACTCGACCATAGATTGGGTTGAACCAAATATTTCTTTCAGCCAATCACCCCGGTGCCATATTCCAAGTATGAATGTGGAATCTTATGGGATAAATCAATCCAAAAACAACCAAGGGAATCCAAAGGTTAAACCACCTCTACCCTTACCATACTGTGATCTCACCTAAAACGATGCCAAGATCACAAAACCAAAACGAGTTTGGATGCCTTAGAATTCCTACACCACCCCTTGTGGATTTTTGATGTCTCCATGCACATGTTGAGGGATTCCCGGAGAAAACCATATCCACCCCCATCCCTTGGGATTTTATGGAGACCACCACACCAGGATCCAAAACTTTCTGGAAATCCAAAGATCAACTGAGAAAGAATCCCATCACACAATGGCTATCCAGAAATGGCAAGGCAAGGCTAAAACCCACTATCGAAACCCAACAAAATCCATGCCAATGACAACAAAATAACCAAATGGAAACATGCACATACCATGCATGCCAAAACCAACTAGGAAATCATACATTCAACCCGTTACCTACAAGTATTCATGTTGAAGTTGCTTGATCCAACTTTTCCTTGTTTGATCCTTGCTTTCCTTTTCCTCCCTTTGCTTACTTGATTTCCTTCTCCTCTGTGAAACCAATTCCAAAATTGAACTAACAAAAAGCTACCAACTGATGCTCATAAGCCTTTTTATTATTGATGCCTCTAATTTCTTCATTTTCCTTAAATTTCCTCCTCACATGCAACCTGTAACCTTTTAACTTCCTTTTCTCCTAATTTCATTCATTTTAATAAATAAAGTGCCAATATTATTTTTTTTCATTTTCAAAGCCTTTTCCATTACCTTTGCTGATTTCCCATAAAAATGAAGTGATTCCCACTAGGATATTTTTCCCAACATTTAGCTTCGAATACGTGTCCCTTAACTATGGTCTTATTTTTCCTTCATTAACTTTATTACATGAAATTTTAATCCAAGGTTGTTACAGGTCCCTCCACCTCAGGGGAACACCGTCCTTGGTGTTCTATGACACCTATGACCAGCAAAACCACTGAAAACCAAAAACATACTGCCTCTAGAGCTTTATAACCCGTCTCACTGCAGTATTTACAATAACATCTTTCTTAAAAGCAAAAAAATCGTGACAAACATGACAATATGAAAACCATAACACTTAATGGAGATTTATAACACATCTCATTGCAATATTTACAATAGAAACCATACATAAATATGTACAAATACAAAAAATCATTTCCTCCACCGAAAAACAATGAAGGACACATTTCCCACATCTGATCAACCATATCCCATGTATATTCATCAGGCCCAAAGTGCTTCCATTACACTTTAACTTGCTTCATTTCTCAGTTTCGTAGAATGAGTTGTTTATGCTACAATATGCACTAAGGTTTTGACTGGAATTCTCCTTCTAGTTCCATCTCCAATACAGACCAATCAACAACATGATCAACATCATTTAACTATATTTTAAGCAATGAAATATGGAAAAAATTATGGAATTTCACTGTCAAAGGTAGCGAAAGTATGTAGGCCACTGGTCCAATCCTCTTAAGGATCTCAAAAGGCCCACAATATCGTGGTGCCACCTTGGCACTTGATCCAATTCTCAAGGAGCTCTTCTTGGGCTTGATGCATAAATACACATTCTCCCCAATCGGAAACTCCTTTAATGCACTGTGTTGGTATGCATAAATCGTTTGTTTGTCATGTCCTTCTTTTAGATTCTTATTGATAACCTGCATTTCATGTTCTATGCCTACCAACTTGTTCGGTCCAATAAGCACCTTGTTCACTGAATCTCTCCAACTGATGGGTGTGTTACAACTTTTTCCATAGAGTGTGTTGAACAAACTCATCCTCAGTGACTCTTCACAACCATTTTTGTAATAGAACTAAACCAATGGAAGGTACCCCTGCCATATCCTCTATTTATTCATGACATACATCCTCAACATGTCCTCTAGGATCTTGTTGAACCTCTTTGTCTGTACATCTATCTGCGGATGATAAGTTGTGTTGAAGGAAAAATTTCTCCAAAAAACTACAAACAACTCCTTCCAATACTTGGATGTGAACTTATCATCCCCGTGTGACACAATCTTCTTCCAAACACCATGCAATCTCACAATCTCCCTGATGAATACTTGTGCTGCCTCACTAGCTAAATAAGTATTCTTAATTGGAATCAAGTGCACTACCTTGCTCAATATATCGACCACAACCATGATAGAATCATGTTGCCTAGATGTCCTCAGGATACCTGTAATAAATTCGATGGAAACGACCTCCCACTTTCATCGTGGAATCATAATAGGTTGAAGAAACCCACCTGGATGCTTGCACTATGCATTTAGCTGTTGACAGTCCAAACACCTAGCCACAAAATCTACCATTTCCTTCTTTAGATTCAACCAATAGTATAAATTCTTCATTTCTATTAATGTATCCTGATATCTTGGGTGACTTGAATGGTTTGGCATGAAACTACCTCAAGATAAGATTCTTGAGCTCACTATCATCCGACACATAGATCTTATCCCTGAATCTCACCAAGCCATCTGTTTTGAGACGATAATCCAAATCCTGATCACCTGTACCCCTACTGTAACCTGCGCATAAGATCCATGTACATGTCATCCTGTTATCTTTCCTATAATATATAATCTAGTAAATTTGTCCCATATGAGCTCACTACTACAACATGGTTCAACTATACTTTCTTGCTAAGAGAAATTGCAACCCTATTCTCCTTTTCCTTAATTTATATAATCTCGAAGTCAAACTCACTAAGGGTATCCAACCATCTAGCTTATCTGCCATTCATATCCATCTAGTCAGACTAATATCTCAACCCACTGTGATCGCTCATCAATACAAACCTCTTTCCAAGAAGATAATGCCTCCACATATTCACATTAGAGAAATTTTGATGTCTGAAATGGGCCTCCTAAGAAAAATGTACAACCAAAATAAAATTTATAAGAACCAATAGGATTCAAGATGATGATGTCAACCATGGGGGATGATTCACCATTTTTGGAGTAAAAAGGTAAAAAAATTAAAAAATAATAAAATAATAATTTTTTTTTTCAACTCATATTTTAAACTGATCTCCCTAAGGTTTTAATAAAATTTCGAGCGAGAGTACTTGTTGGATGCAAAATTTAATTCCTCATCCAATGAGTACCTATTTTTCATACTTCAGCTGGACCTCCCTACATGAAAAATGAGAAATACATGAAAAAAATGTGATTGCAATCATGTTTTTTCATGTATTTATCATATTTTGTGTAGTAGGGTCCATCTAAAGTATGAAAAATGGGTAGTCCTTGGATGAGGAATCACATTTTACATCCAACAAGTGTTTCCACTCGAAATTTGAGTAAATCCATAGGGAGATAAGTAGAAATACGAGTTGGAAAAATAGTTTTTTTCCTTTTTCCCTCTAAAATTTGATGATGTAATCTAATATTATTTTAATATTTCCACTTATATTTTATAATTTCCTTAGGAGGAAAATTTTATACCTCAAAATTCCACTAATGAGGCATGAATAATAGCTTCCAACTCAAGATCGCAAGTCACATAGTTCTGGTCATTCTCATTCAATTTCCTGGACTCATAGCACAACACTAGTCCCTCCTAATTAAGGACTCCACCATGCCCTCTCTTGCCAGAATTTGTACACACTACAAAATCTATATCTAGATCGTGCAATATTTAACACTGGAGCATTTGTCAACAACTGCTTAAATTATTTAGAACTGGATGCATATTCCTCCATTCATTCAAACTTTTTACCCTTTCTTTGCAATGATGTAAAATGATATGCAATGCATGAGAAGTTCCTAATGAACCTCCTATAGTAACATGCTAGTCCCATGGATGATATGACTTCATCCAAATTTCTAGGAGCTTCCCACTCCATTATAGCCTTTACCATTTCTGGATCTACTACTATTCCTTCCTTAGAAACAACATGTCCCAATTAATGTACCTTTGTTTGAAAGAAGTTGCACTTGCTAATCTTGGCATACAATTGATACTCTCTTAGAAATATAAACACTGCTTCAAAATGTTCGACATGCTCTTCCTGATTCTTAGAATATATCAAGATGTCATCAGTGAATACAATGACAAATGTTTCCATATAAGGATCTAACACATCATTCATCAAGCACATAATAGTAGTCAGGGCATTAGTTAAACCAAAATGAACTACAAAAAACTCATAATTCCGATACCTGGTCCTGAAATAAGTCTTTTAGATGTCCTCTTCCTCAATGCACACATGATGGTATCCTGATATCAAGAAAATCTTCAAGAACATTGTTTCTCCCTTCACCTAATGAACCAAGTCGTCAATCCTTGACAATGGGTATATGTTCTTGATCTTCACCATCTTCAAATTCCTGTAATCAATGCACAACCCGAGAGTACCATCCTTCTTCTTCATAAAAAATAGTAGCACACCCCAAGGAGATAGACTTAGCCTAAAGTATCCCTTATAAAGTATTTCCTTCAACTACAATTTCAACTCTACTAACTCTAGTGTGCTCATCTTGTAAGGTGCCTTTGATTTTGGTGTTTCCCCTCACACCAACTCAATAAAAAACTCCATTTCCATATGAGGAGGCAACTCTGAAATATCTGCGCAAAATACATCATAAAACTGCTGCAATACATGGTACCTCTTGAATATTTATACATCCTCAACATCCTTACCCTTGTCACTGGAAATATGAACTACAAACATCACACACCCATTCGTAGAACCATGCTTATCTTGCATAGTCGTGACCATCCTCACTGATCTAGGCTTCTTCTTTCCCTACAAGATTCTCTTTTACCCATTATCATCCAAGCACTCAATAGCCTTGTCATAAAAATC
Source organism: Pinus albicaulis (assembly GCA_034641835.2). Classification (NCBI taxonomy): domain Eukaryota; kingdom Viridiplantae; phylum Streptophyta; class Pinopsida; order Pinales; family Pinaceae; genus Pinus; species Pinus albicaulis. The sequence goes on from CM076584.1 coordinate 537,638,625, forward strand.
TACTTTGGTCCTATGAAGATATAACCAATCCAAACCTAAAAGCATATTATATGATCCCAATGGTATTACATTCAGGTGTGATACTATGGGCATACCATTCAAATCAAATGGATAAGCTCTTACCCAATGATGAACTCTCTTCTTTGTACCTATAGCCAACTGCACCAACCAAGAATTTCATGAACTTATTTTCTCAAGCCACACTTATCCACCAGGTTAGGTTTAACATAAATATAATTATATCCAGGGTCAATCAAAATAGAAACAAATCGAACACAGAGCTTACCTTCCATATCAATGATGGATGCCTAATGATCTGCCCGCTTGTTGTCCACAAATGCATAAATCCAAGGAATTCTATGACCAACGTCCCCAACTATTTTCACCCCTTGAGAACTATAGATATGATTCCTACCACCCTGGTATAATGGAAAATCCTTCTTGCGATGATCTTTACAATATATCCAACACTGCAATAGTCCTCTACCATCACCTTTAGTTTGTTACTCTCCAGGATGCGACCCATGTACTTTATGAAATAGATTGAAGTTCTTGTAAGGAACCACATTTTATTTATCACCTGCATCTTGAGGTCCTCTCCACTTTGGTGCCCATGTACATTTAAATTTCTCATTTCCCTTCAATTCACGCTTAGGCTCAGCTTTGCGCTTTGACTGTTCATAAAAATACTTCAACTTTCAGATGGTCTCTTCCAACGATCTAGGATCATCAAACTCAATATAGTCTCTATATGTTGATAGCAATACACTGAAAAATCTCTGAATCTTAGCATTATCATCCTTGAGATAAGGAATATACCTCAAAAACTCCAATAATCTACTGGTATAAGCTTCATCTTTCATAGAACCCATCTACAACTCATAAAACTCCTTAGCTCTAACATCATAGTATCTCTCCAATAAGTACTTCTTCTTGAAGAGCCTCTTGAAATCATCCCAAATAAAGTATTTATTACACAGCAATTTGTCACCGTCCCTACAATCCCCGTCCCGCACATTGGAGGGCTCATTCCATGACCTGTGAGCAGAGACAAGACTTGAAAATACTTTCATTGCATCCCTCTGAAGATGAGCTTTGATTGCCCTGAAAACATTTCCCTACAAAAAACCCTAAAAATAGCTCTTTTTCCATTGGCGTGGTTCCACAGTTCAGCCCTCGCGCCAAGGGGGCAAATCCTCCAAAGAGGGCGCGCCAATTGGCACTCTGTCATAGAGCCGCACCCGTGCCAACCATATTAAGAGGTGTTTTTAAAAAATAAAAGGCGGAAGTTTCATCCTAACAAATTACTGGACTGATTTCTATCTTGAGTTGGGAGGTTTGGCTATGGATTTCCATAGAGAGGAAGTGGTTTGGCACCTGTCATGGAAGCTTCCTTGATGATAAGGCTAATCCCATAATTATAGGGATCCCAACTCCCCTTCCTCCTTCTATAAAAGCTTGCTCATCTCCATTGCAAGCTAATCTCCAAGTTCCCAAGAGCTTTTATATCCTTATGCTGCAAGAGCCTTCTTGATTCCCCTAAGGCCAAATCCAAGCAAGGAGACTATTGCCAAGTATCCGGAGGGAGAGGCAAGTCCCATCCCTGAAAGGCTGCATCAAGACATGTTGTGCTGATGACCCGCTAAAGGAGAGTGCTGCGTCGAAGTTATGGTTGTATTCTTCTTTTGACTCTTTAATGATAAGCGACTATCGGTTATGGTTCCACTCTTGTTCTTGATCATGTTCATGAGTTATTTCCTCTTAAACTGACATATAGTTGTATATACTAGATTTTATGCTTGCGTTTGTGTTGTTTCTTGCATGTGCAGGTGTCCGATCACGGAGATCGTGAGGATTGTGATCTGCCTGGGAAAAGGAACCGGAGCACCACCTCTTTTACAAACGACAACGTCGGATTCCATGCAAGCCTTCCTCGCAAGTCGGTTTATTTGCAATTAGGAACCTGCACTGTAGCATGTTTGATTGTTGCTAGACCCGATCTGGGCTAGTAGGGATCGCCTCTGTCCGTAGAGGGGATTTACCTCCTCAAAAATTTGGGGACTCCTCTAGGGACTCAGCGTGTTGTTTGATTTGTAAACTATAGATGGAGCCTGAAACACAGCCAGATAGCCTTCGAAATGCTTTTTCTCTGCATTAGCGGAGTAGATCAACGGTGCTTCAGTCAATCTCCGGTTTGGTTTACGGACTAAACAACTTGGAGTTTTGTCTTCTCTTTCCGATCAAATTCTTGGTCTTGCTTGCTTGGTCAGCTCTTTGGACTGGTTTCTCCTGTTTGTTTGGCTTTGTTTTAGGCTTGTCATCACTTGTCTATGTTTGAGATTGCTTATTTCTCTCTTTCCCATAGTAAACTCGGCTGGCGCGCTTTTCAGCATGACAGTCGCGCCCATTTGCACAGGTTTCCTGTGTACCACCCACGCCATTGCCTTTCTGGCACTAATTTCAAGCTCACGGTCGCGCCAATCCTGTGAGCTATTAGGGTTTGTTGTGTTTCATGCTTTCTGAGACTGACTTGTGATTTTGATCTTGTTTTTTTAGCTGTTTGAGTGCATTGGAGCTGAGTTTGACTGATTTTAACCTCCATCCTTTGGTTGTTTTCCTATTTCTTTCGATTTTGCATTCGAGCCCTACGGCATCTAGGTGCTTTTGTGAGTCGAGCCTCCCTTGGGAGTTTTTGGTTTTCGTTCGTTCACTCAGCTTTTGGATTGCTTCCTTGCATTCGTTTGACAGTTGTCTATCATATTGTTACGATTTTTAAGTGACTGATTTCATTTTCATTCGAATTTCGCTTTGTTTCATTTTGGGCCTAGATTACATGGCTCATTGGTGTCTTTAGGACTTTTCTTGGTTTTTAGATACTTTTGGTCGATTTGAGATCTGATTGTTTGTGCCATTGAGTGAGACTTGCCTGTTTTTGCTCCCTATTTCTCGAATTGCTTCTCATTTGTTTTCGGTTTGTTTAGTGCATCTAACTATCAAACATTAAAAATAAAAAAAATCTCTTTTGCTTTTGATTGATTAGTGAAAATTAAAATATTTTCAGTGTTATTTGTAATTAGTAACTTTGGAGAAAAGTTTTTAATTTCATTAGCTGCATTAGAGATATCATTGATTGTCCTCTGATCATTTTGTTTGTGTAAAAAGCTCTCAACTCTTCTGTAGCTAGCTTTCATCGAACGAAATGATGTATTTAGGAGATTTTTGAGATAGTACATTCATTATGGCCTGAAAATTGAAACGTAATTGAAGATAAACTTTAAAATTTACTCAATTTATACTAAGGCAGCATTGAAATCTAACGAAACACATTTAGAGGTCTAGGCTAGAGACGTGTTCCGGCGTCTTTAAACCTAGCGAGTACATCGTTCACAACGCAGCTTTAGACGGGGCTAGTATGGACTTGTGCTCCCCCGTACCGTCGCGTATATAAAGGAGACCCTCCCTCTGAGTTTCAAACCTTTATCCATAGGAAGCCGAGTACGCCGCCCTATACCCGTGATACACCGAACACAACATTCGGGAAGTTTGCACACGTACGGAAGAGTCCTTGGTTGATTCTCTTTCATATTAGAAACTAGGGTGTATATTTAGGTTCACGGTTATTTGGTACACCCTTTTGATGTTCTGAGTAGTCATTTTGATCCTATCGACTCCCTAAATTTGAAAGGATCACCAAGCGCTTGTCCTTTCACGCTTGTGTCAAATCTGAAAGAGATAGAGTCACCTTTTTTACCGTTTCTCGACTCTTAAAACATGAAACGGTGAAGTTTCTTATGTTTCAATGTGGTAAAAAATTAATCAGCCACGATTACACACCCTGTTAGATTTTTCTTGTTGACCGTTTGATCATGTGTCTTGACTCTTTTTCAGCCCGTGTGTGTGTTTGATATTTTCTCTTGTCGTTTTTGTCACAATGGCGGAACCCTCGGTTTCGTGTACTGGTAGTCCTTACATGGACGATTCATCAGAGGTGTCCCAATCCTCTGCTGAAACACAGAAGCCCGTTGTTTCCGAGTTTCCTGACGGGGGACCAGTTCTTTTTGAGCAACCCTTTGGGGGACCAGTTGAGTTCGATTGGCCCTTTTCGGACCTTGTGTCTGAATTGAGATTAGGAGCTTATTTCCTTTCTCTTACATCGGGTTCGCCTTTTATAGCTATTGTTTTTCCTCCTAGTCCTCGCCGTCAATTGCGAGATCTAGCGGCAAGTTCAACCATGAGTGATTCTGGTGAGGAAATTCCAACGTCTGGTGAAGACTATCAACTCTTCCCGCGGACTATTAGCTCTTCCCAAGAAGATTATTTTCGGACAACTGCGAAACAGCGTAAGTAATCGACGTCCGATCCCTCATTACCCGCGGGGTACGGGTCCTTGGGTCGGATCATTTGCGCGTGCCTCTATGGGAGTGTCAACTCCTTCTCGAGGAACGGTGCTCATTCACGAGATGTCTCCTCGGAAACCCGTTACGTCATCCCGTTCGGCTTCGTTTGTACGTAGCCGTAGCCTTTACACCGTTGTCATGGCATCCTCACTTCGAACTATGCCATCTCTTTGAAGACATTTATTTAGAAATTTGCTATCTTGAAGAACATCTCCCTGGGAGGAGTATCGGTTGTCCCTGCTACAGCCGAACCCCGAGGTTGGACCATCCTCCCAAGATCCCAACCGCTCTTACTTTTCGCACTATGCATAGGATGGTACACCTGTGTATGCTTTTCCAGGTCAGTATGATGAGCACAGGGAAATTTTGTGTCTACCTGCTCCTGAGGCTTACCTCCATGCTCAAGGTTTACCTTATAACCAGGCTTATAACTCGCAAGGGAAACCTTTCCAAGGCCAACCTTCGGGTCAACCTGGCTATCCTTATGACCCATAGGGGCAGCCCATGCAAGGCTATCCTGCGGGCCAGCAAGGGCCATCGTACAGTCTGCAAGGACAGTATTACAGCCCTTCCGGTCAACCCATTCAGCCTCAGCCGGGGTACCAACCGGGACCGGTCTATGGTCCTGGGGGGCAAATCCAGCCTTCTCCACCAATGCAACCATAGTATCATGTTGTTTCTAACGTTGCATATCCGCCAGGACCACCCTTTGGTTCTGCTCCAGGTCAAACCGGTTACCAGCAACCACCTGGCCCTATTCCTCCACCAGGCCAACCAGCCCATCCGGTACAACCTGGTGTTCCGCCTCCAGGCCAACCGACCCATTCGGTACAACCTGGGGCTCCTTTACAGCCAGGTCAACCTGCGCAACTGGCGCAGCCTGTTTATCCAGGTCAACCTATTCACCCAGGGCAACCCTCTCAGCTGGGTCAACCTGTTCATTCAGGGCAGCCTGCTCATTCCATTAACCCTGCCCAGCATCCGATTCATTCGATGCCGCAACCAAATCAACAGCTGCACCCTAGTTTTCAGGCTCCGCAGGGTTCCACCTATCAAGAAGGATCATCCTAGGCGCTTATCCTCATGGTCAATCCTAACCAAATTATAATCAGCCCCAGGTTATCGCATTATCCTCCACTGTTCTGTTTATAATCGCTAAATGAATCCAAATGTTGGGCTTAGATCGGGCCGACATAATCGTGGTTCGTAATTGCCATCAAGCCCCACACACTCGTAACAATAGCACTAAATCAAATTTCTATACGACTACACTCTCTACGGTCGTGAATCCTATGGACAACCTGAAGTGATATCTACAACCATTGTGAGTACTCTGCACGTCCTCATCCCGGCTTCCCATGCTTACTAATCTGCCATTGCCATTCTTGGCTACCTTGGAGTTGCCGAATGTTTCAAAACTAACCAATGATCCAATTTTTCATAATCCGTATTTGCCTCCGGTTCCTACCAAGATACCAGGTGATTGCCCCAAGTTTGAGGGAAAAGATGGAGAGGACCCCCAAGCGCATGTGATGACATATCATCTTTGGTGTTCGTCTAACTCTTGGGTCGATGATTCAATTCGTCTGCGCCTCTTCCAGCGCACTTTGACTGGAGCTGCTGCTAAGTGGTACATCGAGTTATCCCGTGGCATCTTCCAAGATTTCAATTCCTTAGCCATGGCTTTTCTGACGCACTTTCAGTTACCGGTTCGTTATGAAGCCGGGACGCACCTCCTGACTTCTTTGAAGCAGGACAAGGCCACTCACATTTCCGATCACATTCATGAGTGGCGGCGCCGTCGTAGACTGATCAAGTTTCATATACCTGATCAGATACTAACTCACTGGTTCACCACCTCCTTCGTGAATAAAATCGCTCAAGATATTGCGATGGGAGCGTGTGTGACGGAGGAACAAGCCATTGCGCGTGCCCAATATCTGGATCTTGTATATTCTCAGTCCGGCACGCTTTATGATATCTTGCCTGATGCTCCACGGTCCGGAACCTCTAAGGCTCCACCTACCCCTGCAGTGGATGGTGTCATTGGTTCCGTGTCTCAGAATTCAAAGAAATCTTCGAATGGGAAGCAAAAGTCTAACTCATCCAATAATTCTGCTCCTCCCGCCCCTACTGATTCTGGCAAAACTGCAGAGGTTAACGCCATTCAGGCCAATCCTACGGAGAAAGCCTCCAAAGGGAAAAAGAAGGGAAAAGGTAAATCCAAATCCGACGCCCCAAAGCCAGAATCCAAATCTCGTATTGAGGATGGTTCTCAACGTAAACCGAAGTACCCCTGCCTCATTTGTGAAGGAGACCATTATACCAAGGATTGTCCACGATGATCTGAAGTTAGTCAACTTCTCAAAGGTTCTAAAGGGACTCTGGCAGTTCTTAAAGAACCATTCCCATCTCAGCAGACCCAGATGGTTGAACAACCTTCACCATCTGCACCATTTGGGTCCCAAGTTTTTATGATGAATGGTGCTGCACCTATCTCTATCGCTACGCGTTCGAAGGATTACAACAAATCGCGGCAGGCACCCAGGAAGGAAGTTTCAGATGGACCACCTCCCCCACCTGTCTCCGGTTCATTGGAAATCGAGAAGCCTACTCCTGAACCTGTTGTGAAGCCACCTTCTAAAGGTGTTCTTCGAAGATCTTCTTATAATCTGAATGCTCATGCCGCTCAACACTACAGTATTATTGAGGATTTGGCACAAGCACCTTCTGCTATGTCTGCACTAGAAGTTCTTCAAAGTTGTCCTTCACAACGGAAGGCTTTACTGTCTGCAATCGGTGGCATTGATCCCGCCGATTCAAGTCTTCTCACCTTCGATTTAGAGAATTTCACCCCCCGACTTCCACATCAGATTGCTCTTGTTATTCAAGTCGGGATCAACGGTCTGAACATCCATAGGGCCGTTGTGGATGAAGGTGCCTCTACCTGCTTCATGTCATCCGCTTGCTGGAAGGCCATTGGCTCTCCAGCCCTTTCGTCCTCTCCCAATGCCCTCGAGGCATTTGATGGTCGGGAATCCAAACCCCTGGGTGTTCTCGAGAGTTTAGCGATCACTTTACAGGGGAAGACTGTCAACGTGGAAGTAGAAGTAGTCGACGCCAGGCTCAACTACAATATACTTCTTGGCCGCAGCTGGACCCATGCCATGCTATGCGTGCCATCCACCGTCTTTCGACTTCTTAAGTTCCCTCATGAGGGCAAAATCGTCACGGTGGATCAGTTGTCCTTCTTCACCTCCACCTCCGAGAACAACGTACCATACGTGGATCAGATTCCGAATCCCCCTGATAGTGTAGGACCCGGTCTCTTCAAAGACCCCGTCCTCATGGGTATCTTTCCCGCACCACCACCGCACACCGCTCAAGTTAACATGATTTCCAGGTCTGATGACCCCTGGCTTATTCCTACGCCTGAGCAGGTGTTTGAGTTTGGAGAATCAATGCCCTTGACTCTAGTAGAGATTAGCTACTGTGAAATTGTTGCTGCATCTGATCCTCCACCTCCTCAGCATGCTCCTTTGAGCATGGCTCTAGATGTTTACTCTCAATCCCCCTGGCTTGGTCAGGCCGATTCACCTGATCCTCTCAAAGAGACTTTTCCTTCCGATGAAGCCATCATTGAAACTATGTCTCTCGAGGAGTTGCCTTGGGGCGATGGACATCATCGCTCCTCTTTTATGCCTAGCTTGGGGGAAATGTCAGATTGTCTAGAGCATTATGCATCTCAGGTTCCTACTCCTCCTCTCCAAACGCCAATCTTGACGCACGAGGTTTTTCAGAGGGAAACCTGAGTAATATCACTCAAACCATCCCGATCAACATCTCCGTTAAACCGGGGATCGTTGAGAATATACATGTGGGAGTGACTTGTTCTCCTGATGAGATTCAATTCTATACTAATATTTTTAAAGAATTCAGAGATGTGTTCGCCTGGTCCTACGAGGAAATGCCGGGGATTGATCCCAGTATCGTAGTGCATGAGATTCCAACCTATCCTGGTGCGAAGCCCGTGCGCCAACGCTTACGCCCCATGCATCCTTGGAAAGCCGCTACAATTAAGGCAGAAGTTGAAAAACTTCTGAATGCGGGCTTTATTTATCCCATCACCCTCACAGAATGGGTTTCCAACATTGTCCCTGTTGATATAAAGCAGGGTACTATTATGGTTTGTGTTGATTATCGCGACATCAATCGCGCCTTTCCAAAAGATAACTATCCCACTCCGTTCATAGAACAGATCATCGACGAATGTGCCGGAAGTGAGATTTATTCCTTGATGGACGGCTTCTCAGGGTATAATCAGATCAATATTGCACCTGAGGATCAACACAAGACTACATTCATCTGTCCGTGGGGTACTTTCGCGTATAAAAAACTCCCGTTCGGCTTGAAGAACACTGGAGCCACTTTTCAGTGTGCGATGTCTTACGCTTTCCATGAAATTCGCCATATCATTTAGCCTTATCTGGACGACTTGCCAGCTCATTCAGCTAGGCGAGAGGATCACCCTAAACACCTCCGCCAGATTTTTCTCCGATGTAGGCGCTACAATATTAGGCTTAATCCTCATAAATGCGTCTTCCGTGTGGATTCTGGCCATCTTTTGGGATTCATAGTCTCCAAAGAAGGAATTCGCCTTGACCCTTTAAAAGTTGAGGCTATCATCAACCTCCCATCACCCGCCTCGTTATATCAGTTGCAGAGTCTGTAGGGAAAAGCAAACTTCCTTCGACGCTTTATCCCGAACTACGCCGAGGTGGCCAAGGGTTTCACGCGCCTATTAAAGTAGAATGTTCCCTTCCATTGGGACGAAATTTCTCAACAATCCTTTGAGAAGCTGAAGACATTACTCGTTAATGCTCCTTTGCTTCGTCCTTCGGACTATCGTCGTGATTTCACTTTGTATCTCGCCGCCGCGTTTAGCACCATAGCTATGGTTCTGGTGCAGGATGATGATGATGGTAATGAAAATGTTGTTTATTATCTCTCACAAAACCTTCTCGATACATAAATGTGTTATGCTCACGTCGAGAAGTTGGCGTTAGCCGCAGTACACGCTGTGCAGCGTTTTCGCCATTACATCCTGTTGCGTACGATAACAGTGGTTTCGGATTGCAACCCCATGAAATATATTCTCTCTAGACAATTGCTAGGGGGAAAATAATCCAAATGGATCGTTATCCTGCAGGAGTTTGACTTAGAGTTCACTACCGCTAAGTCGACGAAATCACTTGTTTTCGCGGATCTTATATGCTCGCTCCCGACAGACTCCACTCCTTCACTTTTCGAGGATCATATCCCGGACGAAACTCTTTTCCTCATCAATACTCACGACCCTTGGTATGGCGACATAATCGTGTATCTTTAGACCTCCACATTTTGGTCTGAGTTGACTAAATATGCCCAACGTTGGATTCGGCATCAGTCTCAACCGGCATCGTAGGAGATACCTTATACCGTGTTGGAGTAGATTCGGTGCTCCGTTGGTGCCTAACCTTGGAAGAGGCTGAAAGATTCCTGAATGACTACCACAGTGGCGTCTGTTGTGGACATATGTCCGGATATGCTACTACCCAGAAAATTCTGCGAGCAGGTTACTTTTGGCCGTCCATATTCAAAGACTGTATCGTTGCAGTCCGTAAATGTCACGCGTGCTAGGTGTTTCAGTGCAAGATGCGCGCGCCGCCTCTCCCTTTGCATCCTGTTATTACCGTCGGACATTTTGCGAAATGGGGCATGGATTTTATGACGTGTAACCCTCACTCGGCCGGGGGGCATGCATATATCATTGTCGCTGTCGACTACTTCACCAAGTGGGCCGAAGCGATGCCTACACTAGCTGCTGATGGTAAGAAAGCTGCCCAATTCATATTCAACCATATCATTACACATTTTAGGGTCCCGCAAGCCATCGTTACTGACCACGGTACTAATTTCTGAGATTATATGATGGCCGAGCTGACTTCAAAGTTGGGCTTACGTCACGATAGCTCAACGCCGTATTACCCTCAAGTGAATGGCCAGGTTGAAGCAGTGAACAAGGTTCTGGTCACTATGCTTCAACGAACAATTGGTATCCACAAATCCAATTGGCACCTCCAACTGTTCTCAGCTCTATGGGCATACCGGACGTCTGCAAAGAGTGCAACTGGATTCACACCATTTCAATTGGTATATGGTCTAGAAGAAACTCTTCTGGTTGAATGCGAGATTCCTTCATTGAAATTAGCTGTAGAAATTCTACCTGACACTTCTGCTGAGGAAGAGCATCTTTTGTATCTGGAACGGCTAGATGAAACCCGTCGCTTAGCTGCTTTAGTCATTGAAGCACAAAAGAAGCGGGTTAAAGCTCACTTTGATCAATCCGTTTCTCCACATTTCTTTATCGAAGGAGACCTCGTCCTCCTATATGATCAAGCACATGACAAGCTTGGGGTCGGTAAGTTCCAACCTATGTGGCATGGGCCCTACATAGTAAAATGCGTTTTGAAGAATGGGGCTTATGAGCTTATATATTATGAAGGAGTTCCGCTGGCGCAGCCCAGAAATGGACTGTACCTCAAAAAATACTATGCCTAAAGTTATTTTTGGTGTGGTGTGTGTACATAGATGTGTGTTTTTCATTTGTGTGCATGTGTGGTGTGGTGTGCGATGTAAACATCTTTCTGCTGATCGGGTCTTCTTGATTGTGCAGATGTCCATTCGTCCGTTTGTTGGTTTCGCGGATGGTGCCTCCCGCAGTACCAGGAACCTGTCTTCGGCGGCCTGGGTAATCTATGATCCTGCTGGTGAGTTGGTCAACCTGCAAGGTGTGTGTCTGGGACATACTACAAATAACATCGCGGAATATAGTGTTGTATTAGAATTATTAACTGAGGCTGTAAACCTTGGTATCCGTGAATTTCTTGTGTATCTAGACTCACAACTTGTAGTATTACAACTGAACGGTCATTATTCAATCAGAAACCCATCCATTTTACGTCTGTATCTGTGTATTCATTTACTAGAAATAAATTTTGACTATATTACATATCAACATATACCCAGGCATATGAATACATTAACAGATGCAGTAGCTAATTTGGTACTAGATAGAAATTTGCGCAATTTGTAAAACAACATCACATGAAAAAGAAAGATCCATCCAGAAATAGATATGTATATATATGTCGAAATGTTTACATAGTGTGCGTCGCATAGAATCAAAAAATATATATGTTCGTCTTAATACATCCGGAGACGACATGTCTCTCAAAAAATATGCATGATAAAAGTCATAGGAGTCTAATCCACATGGTGCTCATGATAACAAGTGACTGCACGCACTAAGCATCTCAGAAGTCGGTGGAGGCGACTAAGCACTCCCACCGTATGTCTCTAGTACACCATCGGTACATCCGCCAGTCGGGCATAGTCTGGGATCCCTCGGGCGATGCCCTCGAGATTCTGGATTAACTCCCCCCCTCTGCACCCTCTGCCTGAGGATCAGGTGTGGGAAGAGTCCTCCGTGCGATAGGAGACATACCGGCTGGTCTCTCTAGACCCACATTTGCATACATATAAAATGTGTCAGGAAGAACATGTATTAACAAAAAATCATAAAACATAAAAATCAAAAAGAGAAGAGGTCATACCCAACTCCTCGTCCCAATCATCTCCCTCCGGCAGTGGGAGATCTGGATTACCAGTGAAATCGGTACCTGCATATGGCCATTCTTCCACTATGATCAACTGACACTGCAACCACCCAAAAAAATCCAGCCTCCAGAACATCTGTTGGCCCCCTCCAGCTCTGGGCATCAGTGCTGCCCAGCGAGCCATTCTTGGCTCTCGTGGAATCGGCTCAGCTACTATGGCCCCTTGGCCCTGGAAGATTGGTAATCGTTCTAGAATGAACGATACCAGAATAGAACCGTAGCCAAACTATTTTAGTTTTGCCTGCTTGCACTTCATGAGCTGTCTCTTCATGTTTATCGTCACTGCTGTGGCCCAGTCGAACAATAGGGGAGTCATACACTCTGAGGCTAGCAAAAGTTGGGCCTTTGTTGCCTCGTGCGGTGCCTACGACACCGTAGCCCGCATGATGGTATGTAGCACCACTCTTTGTGCCAGATCAGGAATGGTGTGAATGTCTACTTTCCCACTTTCGGATCCCAGGTGTGCCCCTCGGCACACTCATGCCATCACTTGCTCCATCTTCTCACCAGACGGTCTGCTCCCTGTCAATATGGGCACCGGACCTCTGCGTGATAATCCGGTTATGAAGTACACGTCAGCAACCTCCAGTTCTAAAACTTGATCCCACAGCTTGAATACTTTTTCATCTGCGTCCCACATATTGATCAAGTACTGTAGAAGCTCAGGCTGAGCTCGTAAATAAGGTGTTAGGAAGAACTTTTTTAGCCCACATTTCCTGAGGGCATTCATGCAAATTTCATTTTCCATGGCTTGTTCATCCTCTTCACCGTGCTCCCTCTCTTTCCACTCAATCACCATTTTGCTCGGTTTCCTGCATCAACATGGTCACAAAAACTTAATTAGATCTCTGATGAGCTTCAAAATTCATCCAAATTGATTAAAATCTTGATTTTTTAGGCGAAAATTTGGGTTCCGCCACTGGCGCGGCTGTTTCCTAAATATTCGCGCTAGTCGGCGCGAGCCCTTTTCATATAAAAGCCCATTGGTGCGGGTCCGTGCCCGATACCCGCGCCAATGAGCGGAGCCCTAAAAATTTAAAAAGTTGCCACAGAAATCTAATGCATGATGGAAAACTATTAAAAAATGGATTGAAATGGAGTACAAAGAAGCGCCTCTTACCTGGAACTGACGGGAATCTGAATGGTAGCCCGGATCGGTCGCAATCGCTGTCAGAAGTTCGCACACAAAATGGACCACTGCTGCTCTTCGGTGAGGTAAATAGTAAAAAGTAATTTTATTTTTACCATTTGACATATTTATAACTTTTTGAACTCAAAATAGGTTTTGAAAGTTATTTTTCTGAATATTTTAATATATTTTGTCAAAAATGGGTTTTACACTTGCTTTTTATGCAGCAACAAGTTTTTAACGCGACTTAAACGGTGAAACGAGTTGTATTTTATACTTTTTCGGACTCGGTAAATACACGAAAAAGTCACTTTGGAGTCATCTTTCAGCTCTTTTCTGACTCTCTAAACATGAAAAGATTGCCGAGGCCCTTGTCGTTTCGATCTCGTTAAATTGGACACGAATCGACATCTACCTAGTATACGTTTACCCCTTTTTCGGGCTGGGATGGATTGATTACGAAAAAGGAATACCCTAGCCTATCGCGACTAGGAGGTTTTCCCGGATATTGTTTTCTACCTTTTCGGATCTGGGGAACTATTTACGAAAAGGGACTTGTGGAGTTTTCTTTTTCGCTGTCTTTTTAAACTCTCTAAACATGAAAAGACGTCGAGTTCTTCCTTTGTCAGACTCGTTAAACCCTGATGACATCGGATCCAGTCGAAATGACGTTATTCGAGTCGCTCCTTCCTAGGGCTCGTTAAATGTACTAGGATGGATTCGCCCGAAGGGCGGACTTATATCACAAGCATATGCTATCCCCTTCAAGCTTGTTATCAAAAATAATTGGGGTACTCGCCAGAAATGGTGGGGGAAAAATGGAACCAACATCGTTGTCGTGTCGGCAGTATGTCGCTCTTGAACATGGCACTTGTCTGCATTCGTGTCGGGTTGGGGACATCTCATCTCGTTTTTCACTTTGCCTCCGTGGGTTTGGATAATCCCTTTTGACCTCTCATCTGCTCATTGCCTCGTCACCATGACCTCTGATCCGTTGATGTCAAATACTGCCAAGTCCACTGTCGTGCCGTTTACATGTTCAAGAGAAGTTGACCTCTGCAAAGTATCAACCTCCCTCTGATTCTCATTTGATTCTGATTCACAAAAACATCATGTTCCTCTGTCTCGTGTCGATGATGTGGGAAACATTATGGCCCACCTTCGATCAATGTCACTTCCTATTGACTTCATCTCATTATCCAGGAAGTTGATCTAGAGACTCCCTTATGGTACCTTGGAGCCTGCATGCCTCAATGGCAGGTTTGTCTCATTCGAGTGATTCTACGGGTGTTCGACACCATCTCATTGATTCGCACGCCATGGATTGTACCTATAGTACCTTGAGAGCCATTGTCATTATTGGTGGTTCCTCTTGCGTCTGTTAATAGCTTTCATCATTGGCTGGTAATCAGGCGGTGTTCTTGCATGTTCGACTTCAGATCGCATATTCGCGTGCTTGAACTTGTACTTTGTTCGGGACGAGATGGAGCGCAAGACCCTGGATTGTGTTTGTTGTAATCCAGGCTGCGATATTGTGGATTATTATTGTTATTTACATGACTCACTGATTGGATGGCTGCGACGATGCCTGAGTCTATTTATCTATCCTCACTGGATGGCTGCGTCCATGCCTTGGATCTAGTTTATTGTATACTCTGTTATGGATGGCTACGCCCATACCACGCATATATATCATGTATCTGAGACATCAGTTGTACTTCACTCCGCAGGTTTTACGGCGTCAGCATACCACATGTTACTTCACCCTCTCTCTCTCTCTCTCTCTCTCTCTAGCCCTTCCACGCTTTTAGGGGGCATTTGAGCTAATGTGTACTTGTCACCATCCCTGCCATTCCCCATCCCGCACATTGGAGGGCTCATTCCGTGACTTGTGAGCAGAGACAAGACTTGAAAATACTTTCATTGCATCCCTCTGAAGATGAGCTTTCATTGCCCTGAAGACATCTCCCTGCAAAAAACCCTAAAAATAGCTCTTTTTCCATTGGCGCGGTTCCACAGTTCAGTCCTCGTGCCAAGGGGGCAAATCCTCCAAATAGGGCGCGCCAATTGGCGCTCTGTCATAGAGTCGCACCCGCGCCAACCATATTAAGAGGTGTTTAAAAAAAATAAAAGGCGGAATTTTGGTCCTAACAAATTACTGGGCTGATTTCTATCTTGAGTTGGGAGGTTTGGCTACGGATCTCCATGGAGAGGAAGTGGTTTGCCACCTCTCATGGAAGCTTCCTCGATGATTGGCCAATCTCATAATTATAGGGATCCCAACTCCCCTTCCTCCTTCTATAAAAGCTTGCCCATTTCCATTGCAAGCTAGTTCCAAGTTCAAGAGCTTTTATATCCTTATATACGCAAGAGCCTTCTTGATTCCCTTAAGGCCAAACTAAAGGAGACTATTGCCGCATCCTGGAGAGAGAGGCTTGTCCCATCCTTGACAGGCTTTATTGAGACATGTTGTGCTGACGACCCGCCAAAGGAGAGTGCTGCGTCGAAGCTATGGTTGTATTCTTATTTTGACTCATTAATGATAAGCGACTATTGGTTATGGTTCCACTCTTGTTCTTGATTATGTTCATGAGTTATGTCCTCTTCGACTGACATATAGTTGTATATACTGGATTTTATGCTTGCGTTTGTGTTGTTTCTTGCATGTGCAGGTGTCCGATCACGGAGATCATGAGGATTGTGATCTGCCAGGGCAAAGGAACGGGAGCACCACCTCTTTTACAAACAATAGCGTCGGATTCCAGGTAAGCCTTCCTCGCAAGTCGGTTTATTTGCAATTAGGAACCTGCACTGTAGCATGTTTTATTGTTGCTAGACCCGATCTGGGCTAGTAGGGATCGCCTCTGTCTACAGAGGGGATTTACCTCCTCAACAGTCTTCCTCATGAATTCCCTTGACATTTTTTACATCTTCCCACTAGATATTTTATTTCCATTTAAGACTGAAGGTGGTTATCTTGGATTTCATGTGTTCTGAATAGCTATGAAATATAAATAATTTATTCGTTCTAGGAAACCATGCCTCTGCATCTTTTGAGTTCTTCATCTCTCCATCAAATGTAGGGGGCTTGAATTTCCTGAACTCCTCAAGAAAATACTCCCTCCTCCTATACATATTGTGATGGTGATGACTATGATGATGTCTCGTGGATGAGGAACTAGAATGATTACCATACATACTAGTCATCTGGCCAGGTGTATCTAATGATATACCACCTCTAACTGTGCCCCCTTTATCCAACCTGTATATGGACTGAGAGATGCTACCATAGGCTCCATTATTTTTATCTTCTTGCTCTAGACTGATCCTCAACTATCCTCATTTTTTCAACTCTGACAAGCTCTGAAGAATTGTTGCATTAACCTCTACCTGCTTCTCCTGAGCCCTTTTAATTATTTCCTAAGCCTCAAACAACCTCTCATTGTTTACTTTGAAACTTATATTCTATGCCCACAAGGTCCTTAATATATCTGCTATAATAGGAGAATAATCTTCTCCTTGCTGCCAAACCGATCTATAAGGAGAGTCACTAGAACTACAGTTTACCATTTTTCTCCTCATCTTTGATTCTATTCTTCCTTTAAGTGTACCATGTTAACTAAGCAAAATAGATACCAAAATAAAATCCATACCTCATTGATGTTCATGGGAGGCTTATCTCATATGCAATATCATTCCACATTAGCATGTACATGTATATTCATAACCATATCCATATAATAACATAACAACATCACAACATCATGCATGCCAATACCAACTATATACCATGATGCCATGCATGACAACCATAACCATGAAAACATCAGATTTTACCGAAAGGGAGCGCAATCCACTCTGATACCACCATGTAACCGACTCCTCCCACAGTTACCCACTTTCATCTATTTTCCCAGGGTAAACATGAGATGAGGGTCACTATGGTAAGACTCAACCTCTTATATGACCTTAAGGAAATGGAGTCGACAACTTAAGACCTTACTGAATCCCCTCAGGTGCTACAGGACCTCCAGGAGAAACCCAACCACTCTAGGTCATGTCCAACCCCAGAGATAACTCTCTTTTTTACTAAAATAGAGCCTCAACCACTCCCTTTCCAATGAATTCAAGTGACTATAGCCCACCAGTATCTTGCATAGGCTTTCCTACCAGTGACCGCAAAATTTTCTAGTCAGTTCTATGCCAAATACCCTGAATTCTAAGCCACGTTTTCAGGGCTAGGACTCATGCCTCTTTCCATGACTCAATGAAAATTATGGAGATGATGAATGACATAGAAATAAGGCTTATAAACCAAAACGTGAACCAAGACTTGGCCTAACCTCTCCCAACCAAGATTAAAATTCTGTAAAACAATTGGTAAACATGCAACCTATAGTTCATGAATGCAAATATGAAGATAAGGATCTGGAAACTTATCTGATATTTAACAAGAAGGATAAATTCCTTCTCACAATAGTTTTCATAACACCAATTAGGTCATACATTCATGAACTAGATGTTCATTAATGAAATAATATCCATACATAGATCTGTCAAATAACCATGATTATAAACAACATATAACCATATAAATAACAATTATAGAACAAACAATTAAATCCAAATCGAACCAGGTCTGATACTTCCATGTACTACCCTACCATATATTGGGTTGAACCAAATATTTCTTTCTGCTAATCACCCCCGTGCCATATTCCAAGCATGAATGTGTGATCTCATGGGATAAACCAATCCAAAAAAAAACAAGGAAATTTAGAGGTTAAACCACCTCCACCCTCACATTACCGCGATCTCACCTAAAATGGTGTCGATATCACTAAACAAAACCCATCCTGGATGCCCCAAAATTCCCTCACCATCCCTTGAGGAATTTTCTTGTCTCCACCCACTTATTGAGGGATTCCCAGAGAAAACCATCTCCACCCCCAACCCTTGGGATTTTCTTCGGACCACCTCACCTAGATCCAAAATTTTTTGGAAATCTAAAGCTTAACCAATAAATAATCCCACAACACCATGAATATCCGGAAAAGGAAAGGCAAGAATAAATTCCACTATCGAAACCCGACAAAATCCATGCCAATGATAGAAAAAAAACAAAATAGCAATATGCACATACCACGCATGTAAAACTTATATAGGGAATCATACATGCAGCTTGTTACCTGCAAGTATTCCTGTCGAAGTTGCTTGATCCAATTTTTCTTTGCTTGATCCTTTCTTTCCTTGGATTTCCTTGTCCTTCCTTTGCTTGCTTGCTTTCATTCTTTTCTTGGTTCTCTTCTCCTCTCTGAAATCAATTCCAAAAATGATCTAGAAAAAAGCTACCAACTGATGCTCAGGAACCTTTTTTATTATTGATGCCTTTAATGTCTTCATTTTCCTTAATTTTCCTCTAATTTCCTCCTCACATGAAACCCATGACCCTTTACCTTTCTTTTCTCGTAATTTCCTTTATTATCATAGATAAAGTGCCAAAAATACCTTTTCTCTTTTTCAAAGCATTTTCCATTGCCTTTTCCATTTTCCGCTAGTCATAAACACATCAAGTGATGCCCACTAGGATATTTTTCCCAACATTTAGCTTGGAATAAGTGTCCCTTGACCATGGTCTTATTTTTCATTCATTAACGTTATTACATGAAATTTTAACCCTATGTTGTTACAGGGTGGATCAAGAGATCTAGAAGAAACATAGAACTAAATGAAGAAAGGACCTGAAAATATCAACCCAACTCGATTGTTGTGAATAATTCACAGTCCTTGCTCAAAATGTAAGAAAACATTGATATGAAGTCATACCATGAAATGAGCAATGCTTTGAAGTTAAATTACTGGTTTCAACTATTAGCACTCTGTAATTTTGAGGTTAAAGACTGAATCTTGGAGGCAACATCAAAACCACTTCGAGTCAAGGATATAGCCCTCCAAGACTCAGAGAGGGATATCTCTATATGATTTAACTTTGTTTAGTGATTATGATATTAGCCTAGTAATGAAGGCATAAAGATTTGTTGAAGTTTTTGGTTGAGACAATAGAGGAGTGCCATTGGGCTAATGGAGTCAAAAGGTCAAAGTAGATTAAAATGAATGAATGAATGATATCGTTTGTAACCAGGAAAGACAATGATCCGAATTTTATGCAGGAATGAAAAAAAATATAGAAATAACCATGAAAATAGAGATACAATGGAAATAATGCTTCATTTCATTAGTATCAAATAACATAAATATGCTTATAGGCATAATGGAAATAAAATAGCTAGGGTGCTGGTAGCGAATCTATGAGAAGGGATGTGATGGCTACAGACCTCTGAACTATGTTACAATGAGGCTCGAGGGCCCATTTATTATTGACAAACAATGGAGAACTCTAAACTTCCAAAAACCTAACCCTAGGAGATGAAGTGCCAAAACTATGGGCCCCGTTTGGGTAAATTGGTGGTTCAACTTCCCGGGGACGTAACTTTGGCATCCAATCTCCGTTTGACGCTATCAATAGCTTGTTAGAAAGATCTATCCACGGAGTAAAAATTTTGAGTGAGAAACGTTGATCCATGGACCCATGTTTCTCTCAGTTTTCCCAAAAAACGTCGTTTAGGGCCTCAAAACAGCTCTGGAAGTTCAGGACCCGAAAAACTGCTAAAAATAGTAAGTTTTGTTGCAACTTGAAAAATGAAAGACCTGATGGTGGGGGTTCAAATGGAATAGGTGGGTGGCCACCAATATCCACCTAGATCATTAAGTCCCCAAAATAGCTCCGGGAGTGGAGGACCCAAAAACCTGCTAAAAATAGTAAGTTGTGCTGAATGTGAAAAGTTGCAAGAATTGATGGTGCTGGTCCAAATGGAATAGGTGGGTGGCCACTGATATCCACCTAGATCAGACAGTCATGTTAGTGGATATTTACATTCGTGAGATGGAGGAGAGGAACAATTTAGACTTCATTTTAAATGCATAGTAGACTTTATCTAAATTATACATTCAAACTTCAGAGGAAAACATGAATATTGTTTAAAGACTAAGCAGGGTGTCAAATGAAAAATCCTAAGAAAATTTTTCTTATAAAAAATAATGGAATAAAACAATGTGTGAAATAGGTAAATGAAAAATAACAACAAGAATCACTTCACCACATTATCATGACACAAGAATATGGAAAACAATAGGTTTTTTCATTCACCCAAGAAAAAGTCACTTACAACTAGCTGAACATCTTTACAATAGCTGATGGCATTCCCATACCATCCTTCCCTTTAGGTCTAACCCTTATCCCATATGAAATCATATCTTTTATAATTTCCCCATTACATTCAGATCCTACAAATTAGGATGATCTCAGACCATTTCAGATATTTTAGGAAAATGCCTATTTATGTTTCTACCCAAAATAGATATTTGATATATTTTATAATCATGCCCTGTATCCTAAATATAATAAAAAATATTCGATTTCTAACATGGAAAAGGAAAAAATAGCCAAAACTGCTTGTTGGTTACAACCTACGAATCTGGAAGATATAAAAAAATTCCAACAAAACTAGATTTGCTTTTGATCTTCTTTAAAACCCAATCTAATCAAATCTGAGGTTGACAACAACATGTTGAGGACGAGTTGTAATTAGAAGATCACTCTGGAGGCTTTAGAGATCATGAAGGAGCCAATTTTCCTTGATTTGAGGAGATTTGATGCTTTCTGTCCATAACAGAACTTTCAGCAGCAAAGGAGGTCAGACAGAGCGTGCTTTAGCTGCCGATTTTTTGGGCATGATTTTTGACAGCTAATGAGGGATTCTGAAAAGTGTATTTTCTCCTGAATTTAACCAAAAATTGTTGAGTTATCCTTCGACCCTACTTTAATTTATTACAACCACTTTTAACTGAGATCAAGAGCAGCTTGAGCTAGGGTATCAAGTGTGAGGTGAGCTTGAGGTTTTAGTTTCTTGTGAAGAAGTTTGAACCTCAAAACCTTGTTCATGTTTTTCAACTTGACATTATGCTTGTGAAGCCTCTTGTTCTTAAGCTTTATTGTTTCATATTTACTGGTTAGCTGATCTAGTGAAAAACTGATTTTGCTAGATGACTGCTTAAGGGTCTCATTTTCCTTCTTTAGGAGTCCCTCCGACACTTTTAACTCATCATTTTCCTCCTGCAACTTCAATATCTTAGGTTTTCTTCTAACCTTATTTGCTGATGATGTTGCAACTTCTTTAGGGGTTTGTGTTTCTATATATGATGGCCCTGCTTCCATTTCTGCAGCTAATGGTTTTGAGTCTAAATATGAATATGGTAGGTTGAGAAGATTCATTGCTGTAGTTTCACCTTGAACCTCTGCCTCCTTCCAAAAATATAACCTTTTCTTTGAATTCTTTGATTTTGGGGGAGAGGCCTTGGTGATAGTTTGTAGAGGGGATAATGCCCTCCTCTTCCTCTTGCTGGTTTTTCGGGAAGAAAACTTCTGTGAGGGAGTTCCTCCTTTCTTTGGTTGCATTTCTTGCTCAAAATATCCTCAAAATAGGAGATAGTTCCAAGTTTTGCTTCTTTTGTCGAGTTCTTCTAACACTATAAAATTGATTAGCCCATGGTGGAATAGGCTATTGCTATCTATCTGGGGTTTAGCCTAGACTTTAGAAGCCATTTTGGTGAGAATTTTGAGGAGATAAAATGGCATGCTTAGAGGCTACTTACCTGTGAAGTAGAGGAGTAAACTAAAATGATAGAGCATGGTCCTTCCATATCTCCCCTCACAAGTGATGTAAACCTGGATCATATTCAACAATTTTTTCCATTTCTCCTCCAAATAACTCTTGGGGAAATCCTTTTGCGACTTCATGTTTTGGTTTTCTTCTTTGTGGAAAAACATAAAATCCACTTCTTTGATGGACGTACTCTTAAACCACCTCTCTCCTTCACCAGGCATCTTTGTGGCTGCTGCCACACTGGCCTCATTTATCTGCATTGTCATGGGTCCAAGCTGCACCTTATAACCATGAAAAATCTTTGCAAATGCTTTTTTGATACCCTGATGGTATCCCTAGAACTTCTGACAGAACCTGTAACAACCCACCTGCTTGAACAATTCACATGCCTGAGGGTGTGCATAAAGATATGGTGTGTCTTGTAACTCCTTCCTCAACAGAGTGCCTCCAGTCAAAATCTTCTTCACCAGTACCTAAAAAACACTCTTAAATAACCTATGCAAGCTGCAAAGTAGCTGGGGTATGCGGAGGTGAGTGGTGACACTAACTGAATGTTACAGTGAGGGAAAAATAAAAAAATATAAGGACATAAACAATCAGAGATGAATGGAGACTTGAAGAATGAAGGCTTTCGAGCATTTGTGGACGACTTTTAAAACAAACAAAACTGACTGTCGACCAATTCAAAATGTGGGAAGGCATCATGACCATTATTCAGGGATTAATCAAAATGAATGGGCATGATTTAAACTATGATTGCGTGATATGGAGAGATAAACGAGTCATGATAGTTTTGAAAATCGGATGAATGATGGCTTGGCGCGGTTCTGATAGCTTGATTTCACATGATGACATGTGTAACACCACTGATATGGAGGTGAAACGACTCTCAAAACCCTAGAAAATTTTGGTACTTTTGGTAGCTAGAAATAGGTGCAGGTAAGCACTTTTAGCTACCGAAATCTTTAACTTTTGGTAGCTAACAATTATAAGATTTCGACTCTTTAGCTGCCGAAAGCCAAACGTCTTGCTAAAATTAAAACATAGCCAAATTCATAAAAAAAATTTAATTTAACCACTTTAGGGATTACACAAATGTATGTGAATGTATCATAATTCCAACGCTGCAGGTGACAAGACTAAAAATAGATGACTATCTGATTTGAGGAATTTGGAAATCCATGAAACCCTTTCTCTTCAGCACTTTATCATGATTTTTTTTTTCAAATTGATCATAAAAATTCCCAAATTGATAACTGAAGAACATATACCTATATTATAGGGTCCTAATAGAGGCTCCAATTGGGGATGGCAGCTCTGGAGGAGGTGTCAAGAATCCCAGATGTCCGAGGTTGTAACTCAGTGCCTTATCCATTGGGTTAATCCCACAACTTGTTTCTTGATCTATCCTGCAATTTAGTGACTGAAAACCACATGCTTTCCCAACAATATTATGAGCATCCTAAAAATATGAAATGAAAGTACATTTACACTATGCACTGCAAGCTATCTGAAAATCACTGTTGCATCTTGAAAATTTGAATGTAGAAATAGAATCTAAAAAATAAAAAGATGCTTTCCTAGCAAGCTTATTAGCACCATATACCTACTCTGGTCTGATAAAAGGGTTACCATATCAAGTAATAATCAGATTTCCAGTGAAACTAGTCAAGAAAATGCGTACTTACTGATATTTGCATCCCATTTCTATAGGTAGAAAAAAGGATTTAAAAAATGACAACTTAAATCTTACACTAGATTCAATAGCTCTATTAATCAACTTGGTGAGTTATTCCTTCACTGATGACTGTAATACCCTGACCAAAGGATCAAGGTAAACATGCAACATGAAATCTTCTAGATTCTTTGTAACATAAAAACAAACCTCATCCCAGATTGCTGCTTTTCTTTTGTGTTGGAACTAATTGTCTTCAAACATCAAGGAATCAAGTTGTTTTTCCTCATTATCCATTATAATCAAATGATCTGAGTGCTCTTCATTATTCCCTTTGTCATATAGAAGCTTTCAAGGGAGCTGCAAACTCTCAATAATTTCGGGTAAACGATCATGTTTTATAACAATATGTTGTGCAACTTCATTAACATCCTAGGAAGAACTTGATGGTAGATAAATTTTATGAATTTATTGAAGGTTAGAAAACTTAGAAAGAGGATTTGATTGGTCTTCATTTAGGAAACCTTATTGGTCTCTAATATTTGAATACAACACTACTTGGTGAAGATGATCTTGTGAATCAAGACTATTAAGTTCTACTGCCTTTTCTTCTAGATCACCATAATACTGTATGTTTTTAGTGTTGTCCTCTACTTGATCAGGTTCAAGAAGCTGACGTTCTTCCTTAACCTTTTGGTGATCAGTTTGTTCCCCTAATGCAAGAACTGTCTCCTGTGGTGAAACTTCATGATCCTCTAGACAACATACATCATTTATTTTTTCCTGATGGGAAGAAAATTCAAGCAAGACTTCTAATTTTTTAAAATTCCTTTCTTCTAAAGCTTCTAGTAATTTCTCATTCATGAACTGATCATCATCGTAATAATCCTCCAGTTATTCAATAAAACTTTCAAAATTATTACAATAGTTTTGAGCTAGCAACAAAGATGGATACTATTATTTGTACTTTTCAAAAAAGTACAACATGAAAATTCTTTAAAGAACATATATAGGAAGTTGGTAAATCTTCATACCAAGATCTAGCCTTCTCCTTCAAATTTTCCACAAACATTTTCATAAGATAATCTTCTGGGAATTTGATTTAAAACCTACGAATATGAATATGAAACCTTAATATATGTATAACAAAATCGTTTCCCCTTTTATCTTTAAACACTGGAAGATATTTTAACCAATCAATGTTGGGCATAGGGTTTGGAAAACCTGGAATTTTTGATCTATCCAAACGAGAATACCTATGTTGTATTCTTGAATTCATTTTGAAAACCAATCAACAATAGAATGGAGTCACCATAATTTCACAACAATTCTAGGTTATTCTACCAGTGGAGTCTTTGGATGAACTGAAATCTGTGGAGTCGCCAGGCCTGATGATTTCAGCCTCCTTGTGTCCAGCTGTTTGTTGACCACCAACAACTAGATCTGAACTTGACAATTGCTACTGAGGAACCTAAAACTACGTTTGAGTTCCCTAGGATTGTATCCACTATCTTATCATTCTCCAATTTTAATATTGGCAAGGATAATCATAAAAAGACAACATCAAACCACTTTGGAGTCTAGGATCTAGCCCTCCTAAACTTAGAGATGGATCTCTCTTTAAGATTTAGTTTTTCTTTTAATATATTATGATATTAGGCTAGTTAAACTGATTGTGACGGTTGTTTTTGATTGATAGTTTTGGTTGGATTAAGGGATATATTTAAACTATTTCCATTGGGCTATGGAGTCATAACAGGCTAGGTGGTTGCATCATTTTTTCCAGAGAAATTTCAAGGAAAACTAACCGTATTTACTGTATTTTTTTAACAGAGTGAATTATGGAATGAAGAAAAGTGATTTCAGTAGTGGTTTAAAAAAAAATTAATTATTCTTAAACTAGAGCTCAGAAGAAAAACACTTATATTGTAAAGACAACTAGAATTAAGGTGCTCTATGCAACAAATCTCAATCTTCATATTTTTGTTTTAAAATTAGAATTTAAATGATACATTGAAAGAAATAACAGGGGAAAAAATTAAACATAGTAAAGAAAATACATCACCACGAAAATGCATCACAAGAATATTGCAAAATGGTCTGTTATTATTGATGTTCTAGCTCCGAAAATACAATGCTCCAATAGAAAAATCTTACAATCTAGGGTCCAACCCTTAAATCTGAATAGAAATGCAAAATTTAAACTAATTCCTAGTGATTTTAGTATCAACATAGGAAATCTCTTATTTAATACAATGATAAATGGAAATTGACAAATGTGACCACCACGTGGACATGTTATAATAGCTATTACAAGTGGTTGAAATCTCCATGAAGCCATTATTGTGTTTTGTAGACTATTATTATGCTGGCAGATCAGAGGCTGATATGTTGAACTGATAAATTGTTTTGTGGAATTAATTGTTAAGATGTGATGAATTGTCACCCTTCCTATTAGTCACATAACTTATCCCATTCATGTGGATTCAGAATATTGATTCTAATTAACTTCATGTAGATTTCAACAGTTTCTGTTTATTTCATGAATGTTGGCATTAACTAGAAAATATATTTAATTTCATGTTGAATGTATAGATCATTATCCATAGCCTCTAAGAAGGCTCTTCCAGTCATTGAAACTTTTATTCCTGTAAATTTGGTAGTATCTTTGGAAATATCCTTAAGTCTTTTGACATAACTTGACCTATGCACGAGCTTATCATTTATCACAAAAAGAGAAGGAAGTCCTCTTTTGATCAAATGGTTCGAGTCTATTGAAGAATATGATGACAACAATTTGCATCTGATGACATTTTTCTTCCACCTGTGTAACCAAACTCTTTTTGTTCAATACCTTCTTGACTTCCAAGATGGTTATTATCCTGTCCTCCACTCCAAATGGTTTGTAATATTCCTACTTAGCCCAAGCTAAGAGGAATATACAATTTTGTTTCATTTTCTATTGATTGAATAAATGAATCAAGGAGGACATGTAAAACTCCTGAAAACAATGAATAAATCCATGCGTATGTGAACAAAAACAAATCTGGGCCATGTAAAATAAACACTTGCAGGTGTGAATGGGTTTGAACTATGAGACTGGGTCAACCTTGACCAAATCCACAACGTAGTCTAGATGCAATGTACCTCATGGATGCACAATGCAGTTCTAGAAGGAGGCTCCAAATGTGAAAGGAACTAAATCATTGAAGTGGTTTAGGGTTTGACAAGGCTTTTTCCTATAAAAGGAAGAGGAGGGCAGCATGAGGGGGTTGTTTATGTTTATCATTTTTCTGAATATATTTTCTATTCAGACATATAACATTCTCTGGTTGTTTAGCTGAGAATAATGTTGTTTAGCATTGGGTGTTCCTGAGCGGGAATCCCACCTCCTTCCTAGAGCAGCTCTTGGAGGAGCCTTGTTTGTCTTGTCCACTATATGGCATTTTTCCAAGCTTCATCTTGCACCTACAGCACTCGTCTTGTTTAGGATTGGGTTGTCCTTGTGAGCTGCAGCAAGTGGAAGACAAATCTCTTCAGATCTATGCATCTCTAGTACCCCTTCTCACTGGGAAAGTCATCTATCCCTTTGAAAAGAGTGTTCTAGACCTTGGGAGCTTTAGATATAGATCTTAGAATCAGGCCAAAGTATACTGAGAGTCTACAGCGCAATCCCTTTTGCAGTACTGCATTATTTTCAAGAGCAGAGTTGCAGGGAGTTCTGGCAACATCTTGGAGGAGAGATCTCTGGTGTGAAGGAGCCTTCCTTACACTGTGGTGATCCATGGATTGGCCATCCAATACATGTTTGTTTCAGATCTGATCTACCGTACATCACATACTTCAGAATTTTCTAAATATTACTGTAGATCTGTAACTTAGATCTCAGATCTACTCTTGTAATTTCATGTTTTGCTGAGATCCCTAAGGGGAGTGTATAGAGGAGCCTTTCTTGTATACAGATCTGAAATAGATCTGACATTTTATATATAGATCTGCTCTAGATCTAATTTGTAACATACTGCTACTTCAACCAATAGAAATAATGCTATTAAGCTTATTCATATGTTTCTTGTGGTTGTAGCACCTCATTTCTGAGGATTTCTTCATGTCTTCTCTTCTACTTTCTATATAATGATGTATGGGCTTCAATATAATCTATTATTCAACATATAAGATACATTATTGACCCTCCTTATTGATCACCTTCAAATATTGGGCTGAACTGTGTTATTTTCCAGCAGTGTTGTTTTTGTATTGTTGCAGTCCCTTCTTTGGGCATTTTCTAGCTGCACTAGGTGTGGGGAGACCTCTTTAACCCACCTAGGAGGATTTTTTTTTGAATCCCTCTTAGATTTAGGTGTTATATTATTAGATCTAAGGGATCCAAGTGTTGGTTTCCAATCCTGTGGCATACATTCTTGAAAAATACGTTTTTCAAGCATGCCTTGCTAGCAGTCCCGATTTTGGGATATCACAGTGGTATCAAAGTATATTTCTTGCCTCAGCCTACGAGTCTCAAGATAGAGATCAGAATGATGAAGAGCATGATATTTAAATAATCAGTTCTTAGATCTAGAAAGGACCTCTCCAAGGACGTTAAGCAGACAGAAGAAGGAGAAGAGGAAGGACCATGCACTTCCTACTCTCACAAAGCAGAAGACAAGAAGCATGGAGGACACTTGGATCATCAGATCCTGAGTGAGTACCTTCTTGAGTATAAGTCTCAACCTGGAGCCTTCAGGGAGACTCTAGCCTTCCCACAGTTCATTCAACTGAAGGAAGGGAGGAGACACTACAGCAAGGGAGAAATCAAGGGCAATAGGTTTCTATTATCCACTTTTGATGGGACATCAACAGCCAAAGCTTGGGCAAGAAGACTCAATGCATTTTTCCTACTACATCCAGTGGTAGAGAAAAAATTAGTGGAGATTACAGCATTGCACCTGAAGGGTGAAGCAAGAAAATGGTGGTTCAACAATGTGAGACATGCAAAGGTTTATTCTTTTTCATATTTCACTCAAAGGGTGATCAAGAGATTTGATGAGGAGATATTAGAGGAAGAGAAGTCCTCACCATCCCTTGAAGAGACTTGTACCAGCACTATCACAACCTTGGAGGAGTAGCCTTCAACATCAGTAGTTGAGGGAGCCAACATGATAGAAAGAGGAACTCTTGCAGCCATACAAGATGTTCCCAAAGTCCATCAAGGTATGATTGAGTTTCCATCTTCTATTATTGCAGCAAATATTTTAGAGGGATGTGGAAACCTATTGTTGCATGACCCAAAATCATCAATTACTGCTAATATAGAGCAGCTGAGTTGCACTACATTGTCTAAGAGAAGCAGTGAATAAATAAGGACCCATTCTTCATGGGAGCAATCAGATGTCAGCTTCATTCAGGAAGCAATGAAGACAAGGGGTAGACATCTTGAGATGAGAAACATTTTCTCCTCTCTAGATGACACTTTCTCAATGAGCATGCCACAGCTCAAAGAGAGACTTCTACTTGTAGCATATCCAAGATCCCACTGGTTTTGTAAGACCATGCATGAGGAGGAGGTCTCATCAAGAGATCCCATGGAAGGTGCACTTCAACATTCCATGAAGTGAAAAATTCTTGAAAGATTTGAGAAGTTTGGTGTCCTACAATGGGAGGATATCAAATGTTTTCATAATGAGGTCCATGATCCACTGGTGGATGAATGGATGTGTATGGTGAGCAAGAAGTTGGAGAGATACTTGCAGATCTATGATATCGGGCAACATGAGGCTTGGCTGCGCTGGCTGCTCTTGAAAGAGTTTGGCCATCATCCTCTTTCTAAGGGTATGTGGAGGAAAGATGTGTGGCAGGATACTTGCATCATTGAGAAGCAAGGAGTTTGGACACATTGTGTTGATATGAATTTCTTCATATCAATCACCATGTTTTCACCACATGATTTATATGATGGAGGTATGGGGAGGCAACAAAATCTTTTGATTCTTTGGATGTTCTTGGGAGAGCAAGAGCAGATTTGCTCTCACACTTTGCATGATGTTGCAGAAGGAGGTGATGGCATTATCTCCTTAGCCTTGGATGATCTGGAAGTACTTCCACTCTGTAAGGAACTTCTTGTTTGTAGCAACATTATGGGAGATGTATTTGACAATGAAGATGTCAAAGAAAGGAGCTATGTATTGGCAGGAGCCTATTTGCACAGGCCAATAGTGCTGTCACTCTGGAGCATGAACTTATGGATGGAGTGTTCCCAGGATAATTCCACTCTTGGTTCAATTGATGGACAAGAAGGAGGTGAGAAAGATGGAGTAATGAATGGAGACATCTATTGCTGTGATGTGTTCTTCTTGGCTTGGATTTCCAAGTACAATGAGGAAGGATCTTCATGCAGCACATGATTCATTCCTCTTCATGAGATTATGTCATATCATTATGGAGAATTTGTTCATGGATCCTATCATGATCTTAATTTTAGCACATGGTAAGGATCTTGTTGTTTCATTTAGTGATCTGCATACTCTTACCATTTCTATGCAGTGCATTTCTCCACAAGAGGGCAAGCTTTTCATTGAGCTCCATGATCAACAATGGGCCAGAATGTATGATGGAGACAACCATATCTTATATGGCCATGGGAAAGTGTTGTATTACTTCATGTATGTTGATTTGCTGTATACAACCATCTACTATTCAGTAGTACATGAAATAACATAATAGACCACCATGTATCCAACAGCCACTTGCCTTGTAATTTTCTGAAGCTGCAGTTGGAAAAACTGCGTTGCAACTTAATGGCAGACTATTGGTACCTTCCTGAACCATAGGAAGCCTTCATTATTTCCCTTTTCTTGATGCTAATCATGGTTCCAATTGCTGATGTTGATCTTGATTTTTTGAGGAGCATGATTGGAGAGGAATCACATTGGCTAGATGTGTTACTTTGGGAAGAGGATTCCCACATTTTCTACATTGCATGTTCTAATGGGAACATGAGAGGAGATATGGCCACCACAGCCAAATATTTGTTTCTTTATGAGGTGGGCCATGAGTTTAATGAGATGCCATATGGTGATTATTTCCCATCCATCACATATGGAATGGTTTGGGCCAGCTTGATTCACAGTGTTGGAGAGGGGATCTTTATAGATCTAGTCTTGATCTTGCCTCTTCAAGGCAACATCACTGTAGCCCCGAATCAACAAACACTCCACACTTATCTTAAGTGGAGAGGAGGACAGTGTGGGGTAGACACCTATGTCTACAATGTTCAGTTTTTTAGCCCACCTACATTGCATGAACTCAAGGTGGAGGAGAATTTTAGGGAGTTTCCATGTTGGGAGGTGACTCATTTTGTATGGATGATTTCTTGGGGAAAGACGTTTTCCAAATCCATTTCAGTTCTATCCTTGCAGTTGCTTGAGGACAAGCAACATTTGGGAGGGGAGGACTGTAATATTCCTACTTAGCCCAAGCTAAGAGGAATATACAATTTTGTTTAATTTTCCATTGATTGAATAAATGAATCAAGGAGGACATGTAAAACTCCTGAAAACAAGGAATAAAACCATGCCTATGTGAACAAAGACAAATTTGGGCCATGTAAAATAAACACTTGCAGGTGTGAATGGGTTTGAACTATGAGACTGGGTCAACCTTGATCAAATCCAAAACGCAGTCTAGATGAAATGTACCTCATGGATGCAAAGTGCAGTTCTAGAAGGAGGCTCCACATGTGAAAGGAGCTAACTCATTGAAGTTGTTTAGGGTTTGACAAGGCTTTTTTCCTATAAAATGAAGAGGAGGGTAGCATGAGGGGGTTGTTGATGTTTATATTTTTTCTAAATATATTGTCTGTTCAGACATATATCATTCTCTTGCTATTTAGCTGAGAATAGTGCTGTTTAGCATTGGGTGTTCCTGAGTGGGAATCCCACCTCCTTCCTAGAGCAGCTCTTGGAGGAGCCTTGTTTGTCTTGTCCATTATCTGGCATTTGGCCAAGATTCATCTTGCACCTACAGCGCTAGTCCTATTTAGGATTGGGTTGTCCTTGTGAGTTGCAGCAAGTGGAAGATAGATCTCTTCAGATTTATGCATCTCTAGTACCCCTTCTCACAGGGAAAGCCATCGATCCCTTTGAAAAGAGTGTTCTAGACCTTGGGAGCTTCAGATACAAAACTTGGCATCAGGCCAAAGTATACTCAGAGTCTACAGCGTAGTGCCTTTTGCAGTACTACGTTATTTGCAAGATAAGAGTTGCAGGGAGTTTTGGCAACATCTTGGAGGAGAGATATTTGGTATGAAGGAGCCTTCCTTACACTGTGGTGATCCATGGATTGGCCATCCAATCCATGTTTGTTTCAGATCTAATCTACTGTACATCACATACTTCAGAATTTTCTGAATATTACTGCAGATCTGTAACTTAGATCTCAGATCTACTCTTGTACTTTCATGTTTTGCTGAGATCCCCAAGGGGAGTGTATAGAGGAGCCTTTATTGTATACAGATTTGAAATAGATATAAAATTTTCTATATAGATCTGCTCTAGATCTGAGTTATAACATACTGCTTCTTCAACCATTAGAAATAACGTTGTCAAGCTTATTCATATGTTTCTTGTGGTTGTAGCACCTCATTTATGAGGATTTCTTCATGTCTTCTCTTCTACTTTCTGTATAATGATGTATGGGCTTCAATATAATCTCTTCTTAAACATTGAAGAGACATTATTTACCCTCCTTATTTATCACCTACAAATATTGGGCTAAACTACATTATTTTCTAGCAGTGTTGTTTTTGTATTGCCGTAGTCCCATCTTTGGGCATTTTTCTAGCTGCACTAGGTGTGGGGAGACCTTTTTAACCCACCTAGGAGGATTTGTTTTTGAATCACTCTTGGATTTAGGTCTTATATTATCAGATATAAGGGATCCAAGTGCTGGTTTCCAATCTTGTAGCATACATTCCTAAAAAATATGTTTTTCAGGCATGCCTTGCTAGCAGTCTCGATTTTCGGATATCACATGGTTCCAATTCAAAACTAGTCTTGGAATTCAAGAACTTGATGATATTGTTTGTAGTTTCAGGAATTCTTGTTAGCTCTCTGTTTGCCTTGTCTATGGAAATACTCACTAATCCAATTAGATCTATTTATTCAAAAATTATTTGGATGGAGGGTCATATCTCATTCATGGACTTAATAATAATAGTCCAAATAATTTCCATGGCTTGGCCAATAGTCTATCCAACTGTAGTTTCATTCTTTGCCTTGATTAATTTATCAATATGTAATATTATCAAAAATGAAAAGTAGGAATATAGTGAAAAATGATGGAACAATAGTGTTAAACATCATATGAAATCAAGAGGCCAATATGGAAACCTTTCATTTATGATAACATCAGAAAAATATACATAATAAATGGGCCATAAGATGTCAAATAAGAAAGAAGAAGCCTCTAATGGAAAAAACCCCTCAAAAGAGGTGCTGCTACTATATATAAAGAATTGGAAGACTACTGCAATGCTGTTTAAAAGGAAATGACACAAAAAATTATTACACAACATATCTAGGGCTTATATATGTTAGAAAAGATAGATATAATACAGATCTAGGCACTATACAACCTCCTTTGAGGAACCCCTTAAGGGTTTTCAGCAAAACACCATCTATAAGATCTGAATCAAAGCCCTAGGGCTAAAGATTCACTGTAATATGTAGATCTGGAAAGTGTGGCTGATATCATATAAGAAATAATGCAAGCTCTTCCAATAGATATCCTATATGAAAGGAAGATCCCCTTCACTAGCAAACCTTCTTTACGAATGGTGTGCCAAAACCACCCTGCAACTCCTCCCTCAAAATAATGCAGATCTAGAAATAAACTAAGCTGTAGGGGAAAATAAATGTATGGATTGATGCCAAGATCTAAAAATATGCACAAGGGCCTTCCTTACTGTCCTCCCAATGGAAAGGAAGCCTTCTCCACTAAAAATAAGTAATGAGGTGACCCAAAGATGGTCTCCACTACTGCAACCTACAAAACAACTCAACCCTCAACAGGATCTACGTTGTAAATGAAAGATGAAGCTTGGCCTTAAGCCCGAAAGTGGAAAATGTAGTACAAGACCCCTCCAAGAGCTTCTCAATGGAAGAGGTGGGATTCCCGATTAGGAACACCCAGTTCTAAACAACACACAATCTCAGCTAAACATCAAGAGAAAGTTATATATCTAAACATACCATATATTCAGAAATATCATATACCAATACATAATGAATATGGCTACCATCCTCTTCCTTTTATAAGATATGAGCTTCCAAACCCTAAGACCCATCCAATAATGGCACTACTTCCATGAAAAGCATCTCCATCTAAAACTGCGCTATCTTTCATTGATGGCCACTCCTCCATGACATCACTATTGATTTGGTCAAAGTTGACCCATTTAAGGTGTTCCAACCCCTTTTCACACCTAAGGGTGCTTAATTAAGCTGCCAAGATGTATCCTTTTTACATTGGCATTGATTTATTTATTATTAAGGAGACTTATGGACCTCCATTGTCCTCTTATTCGTAAAATAAAGAAACAAAACAAAAATTAATATTCCAAATAGCTCATGGCTAATTGGGAATATTACAATCCTCCCTTCCCAAATGTTGCTTGTCTTCAAGCAACTGATAAGGTGAGTAGTGCAACTCTCCTCCTCCATCATTGGTGACTCTATAATGTGATAAGCTTCACTCATAAGCTAAGTGTCTCCCAATCTATCCCTCCATGAAATGCTCCTCCAAAGTTCTCATGAGATGCAAATAATTCATCCAAGGAGACAATAGTTCCAATGAAACAAAGATGGTATGCCCAATCTTCTCCCTAAAACATGTAGCATAATGAACATGGAGAATCTCTCTCCTATAGGGCACATACAATCCTCCCATCCTCCCTGCAATCATTCCCATAAAAAGAAGAAGCATATCATCAATGGATGGGATCAAAACTAAGTACATACAAACATAAATTTGTAAAAATGGTGGGTCATAGTCCCACATGTGGAACCAGCACAGTAAATGTCCTTACTACATCATATAATGATATGGTAAGTGGTTTCCCTGCCACTTAATTTCTGCCCAAGTCTTCTCACAATGGCTGAAAGTGTGAGATACGTTTGGTGCTTTTGGAGTGCACCCACAATGATACAACATCTCCCTATATCCTCTAAGGGAGTGGCCATGTTAAGAAATGTTTGTGGCCCAAAGTTGGCCATGAAGTTTATATGGAATAATTCTCCTCCTTGGAGCTATGGCCTCCATATAGATGGTAAAGGAATGCAAGTAATCATCAAATCAAACATAATGTACATAAGCATGTTCCTTACCAAAATTTCTGCTCATACAAATAGAGTGGTCCATAGATAGATCCTCTCTCATTCCAAAAGAGGAAAGAGGTGGTTGTGATAACTCCTTAATTGAGTTGTGTCTCTCTTCCAACTCCACATAGTTCATGCATCTTTGAAAATGCTGATATAGTTCCTCTTCAAAGCCTTCCCAAGTTTAGCTCTCCATGATAGTGTTGTAGGCTCTCATGGAATAAGTATGGCTAAAAAGGAAATCTTCATGAGCCCTTTTTAGCAACATCTCTTTGAGCTTGGAGGCTCTAGATACGAAGACCCTACCATGATAATAGATGAATTATTCTTGGAATGAATAGCCCTCTTCATGTAGCTAGTCATCAAGTATCATGCATGTGAAAATATCCTTGGAATAATCCACCAACAGTTGGGATTTCCAATATGGATCAATCTTCCATAGTGACAACGCTGATGATCTATCACAAAGAAAATTTGTGTTGGCTTGAGGGGGTCTTGACCCAGGTTCGGAGGTTAATAATTTCCAACAAACCCCTATACTACTGGCCCTTTCGGCAGTGACTTTCTTGCGCAGGCCAAAGTCTCACCCGAAGCAGTATAGGAGGGTGATGGAACTAGGTTTCCGCACCCAGAGAGAGAGAGTAGGTAATTCAAGAAGATCGAAGTTCGCAACCTATTAGGTTCGCACAAGATAGGTCTATTCGCAGGTTTGTTAACAATATAATCCACAGTTCATCATAATAGAGCTATTATCATGCACAGATCTGGTCAGCACCTTCGCATCCACGTGCGTATCAGTAGTTATTAGTACACAATATCATAAACACATCAATAATAGATTACAGATACACTTCATACCTTAACACAGATAGATTCACAACATAAACAGATATCACAATCATATTCGTAGCTCCAACAGATTCAAAGAGTTCGCATCAACAGTAACACATCATATCAAATAGAGATACTTCAACTATATCCGCATCTATTAGTATAAAAAACTAGTCACAATCCAAACACAGCCTGCACATATAGCCAACAGGGTCTGCACACAACAGGACTGAGGATCTCCGCACACACAACCAATAGGAGTCCTTACCAAAAAACCCAAAACAGATCTAACAACTCACAATTAGCATCAGTCTTAATTCTTGCTTGCCTTAAGACTCAAAATGTTCATCTATTTATATCGACTTAGCCTACGCTTCCAATGGCCCACAAACAATGGTTTATGGACTCTTGGTCTACCCTTGATCCATTACAATGCATTCGAGGCTTTGACCCACCCCAAAACCCCTGCGTTAGACTAATTAATATAAAAGATATAAAAAATTATACAAAATTCGTAGCTTTAGGGGACCCTGTACCAATAGTTCCCAAACACAATCTTGTGACTCGTCCCGAGTCACTATGGTCATGGGGTCTCCACTTGCACCTACAACAGCATGATCGCCTCAACTAGTGGGGGTAGAAATCCTTCACTCTAAGCAGTAGCGTTCTGAGAAATATCCACCAATTTTTGCAAAGTGGGTCCTTATGTCATAGCGGCGACACTCTCTAGAGTTTGGTTCAGTTGTTTAACAGTGACATCAACATCCTGAGAGATCTTGAGGGCTTCATTAGCCCAAGGCTTAAGGCGGTCGCTGAGGGTCTTCTTCTTCTGGTGGAGTTAGTCAATATCATCCTGAAGGGGATGGCTGGTATGCAATCGTGCCAATCATTGATCAGGAATCATAGTAGACATAGTGGCTTCCAATTGCTCGAACGCTTCTTCCTTCTATCATAGGTCTTGGTTGATTTTACGTAGGAAAGGGTCACGCTGCACCTTGGTCCATAGCTCCATAGATGTTTCCAGTATTTGGGCACCCTGAGAAATTTGTCCTGTAATCACATTCGTGGCCATTGTAACCAGTGCAGCTTGCTGGGCCTGCACCTCTGGTGTTGTCTCTGGTTGCAACTTGGCCTGCAAGTATGTGATTTGCTGTTCCATCTGTGTTTTGACCACCTGGGTCTCAGTCCTTGAGGCCTTTAATGCTACGACCAACTCCTGAATCTTATCTTGGGGGGTAGCCATAGCCGGGATTCCTTCTGTAACATCTGCGCAGTCTACTAATTAAGTGCTCCAACTTGGTCTACTGCGCGACAATGAGGGTATAGGCAGCTTGTGCCTGGGATGCTTCAACAGTCTTTTATTTGATGACCTGTTCAGCCGTACTGAGCTGTTGATGAACTTGACGATCCCGATGTTGGATATCTTATAACAGGGATGCGTGAAGAAGATGTAAAGGTTCATGTGGCAGGCAGGTGAGATCCAACTGTACCTCCGTGTAGGCCTGGAATTGCACTCCTAAGTCGTGTGGACTTAGTATGAGGGCTGCACCAGGGAGAGGGAAAATGTGACTTTCTGCCATATTGATCACTGCACTACTCATTGACGGGCTGATCTAACCTGGATCATTCTTGTCTGCAAGGTATCGATTTTTAGTTGTAGGGCCCAGAGCTCAACTTGGAGGGTGTTGACCGCGGCTTTCTACTGCTCTTCTAGAGCCAACCATTTATCCTCTACAACCAAAGTGACCCCATCTGCAATTTTCTCAAGGTCCCCTTCGGTGAGTGTAATGAAGTCATCACGTTCAGCCGTTGAGAGCGCTTCTTCTTTCATGACCCTTTAGTAGGGTCACTAGTCCTCTTCTTACCTTGGGGGGAGTCAGCACCCCCATCATGCAATTCTTCATTTCCTACGTCCGGTTCTGAGTCCTTCTGTTGTGCTTGGTCAGTACTCTTCCCAGTATTCATTTTTTTCTGCACAGTTGTCTGCGATGGCGGGTCCACGCCTTTGCCAGTATTATTACTTGGTCCTCCAGTCTCTTTGGTAGTGGTGGGCGGGGTGACCTTTGTGATGCTCGTGGCTTTAATGCCATTCGAACCTTTTTTGAAACCAAGCTTCCAATGTGGAGGCAATTGCGCAATTAAACGGTCAATCTCTTCATCAACAACCATATAGGGGAGCGAAACCCACACAGGATCCTTGCGGCCTCTGATTTGGATGTTATGCATAGTCACTCGGAATGCAGTGATGCTTTTATACTTATCGTAGGTGGCTTGCGACAGATGTAGCCGGGAGTTTATAGCTGCTACAAGCTCGCTTTGAAACATCACCTAGAAGATTTGATTGTCCTCATTGCGCTGCGCATCCTTAGAGTCCCACACGTTTGTATATCGAACCCCCTCGCACATGTCTAGGGTGAGCTCGGGGAGGACCGAGTCCTCAGGTGCTTCCCATGTGACCAACGCGATGAGAAGCAACAACCAAGAATAATTGAATGTGCATCCGTGGTCTTGAGATTCGCAGACATTCGCTAGAAACTCATTGCATAGGTACTGGGACCAATTGAAACAGACCCCTTTTTCACACTGGCTTTCCAACTTAATCACATATGCAGGGATGATGGCAACCTAAAATTTTCACATCATATTGCATGCTAACAATAGGGTACCTAACTACGTACCGGGGTTGCTGATGGTTTTAATCATGAAGCCTTGAGTGTTTCGCTCCACATGGTAGTATTCACGAACCTGGTTAGCGATCTTCCCCTCATACTTATTACCCATGTGCAGTAGAGGGTCCGACCCTACCATGGGAGACCAGTACTTCAATGAATGAGCACAAAATTGATGGGGATTCAATCCTGGATCCATAAGCAAACATCATGGACCATGACAAGCAACTGATGCACTAGACGGTTCGTGATATTGTAGTGGCCAAAATGCGGCATCCTCAATAGGTTTAAGAGCTCGAAACCTACCAGTCCGCATACCCAGTGCATGGGGACAATTTTTATCCCATTGTCTTCCTGTATTCTTTCAAGGTATAACTCGGGTGCCAATTCGGGGTAGGCCTCCAAATTGGTCATGTCCTGGTCATAGAAATTCACCTCATGAAGCTTGCCAAAGGGTTCGCCATTGACAGGGACCTCACCCGGGGTTAGTGGAATCTACAGGTAGGTGTGCAAGCCATCGAGATTCTTCGGCGTGTGTGTGGAGGGCCTGTGGGGCTGAACAAAAGGTGGTAGCCTATTGATTGGTTCAACTACCTGGGCCTCTTCCTGAGCAGACAAGGGTCGTTGTACTGGGTTGGGCGAACAGGCCTAGGACGTCATTTGTGGGGACTTCACCCCAACCCATTTCGCGGCTTTCCCTGACCCCTGTGCTTTTTCTTTCCCCTTCTTCTTTGCTTGAATCGACGTAGATATAAATTTCTCAGCTTCTGGTTTGACTTATACTACTTCCTCGGATTCTTTCTCGGTCGAGGTCATAGGTTGGGATGAATCGGTGGGATTAGTTGCACTCATTCTAGCACAAAAAAAAAACTCTGGGTGGCTACTGTCTGAGGGGGAAGCACGCTCAGACATCAACAAAGCACAAGAGGCACATAATCGTATAGAGCACAAACTGTTCAAGCTATACGGAACCATCTTCTAAACTATCCCTTTGATTTTATAGCCTTGGCGATTGACCAACGGTTGGGTAAACCTTATTTGGAACTTACCATCAAGTAAATGGTAAAAAATCTTCCGAAATCGCCTCATTAAATGTTGGCCGCCCGCTCCTCTCAATGGGAACTTTTGTCTTTTACCTAATTTTACTGTTCCAATGGCTAGTTTTCACACCTCATATGCGCCCAACGCACCCCTGCGCTCCCAGCATATCTCCTGTGCTCCTAGCACACCTCTCCACTACTAGCACACCTGTTGCGTTCTGAAAATATGCATGTGCCTCTTGCGCACCCCTCCGGGCTTCCAAATCAGTGGCCGCTTCCTTCGCGTACCCTGGTTCTTTCTATACTTACCTTCCTTGGTGGACGTATCCCACTTCATACAACTACTCTAGCCATATAGTAATTTGATCTGATATAGTTTGAGTCGGCTGCCATTGACATAGCCGAGTAGCATATTTCCGCGCAGGGTGGCTAACCAAACAACTCTGCCATCCGCGATTTCTTTAACTGTATAGGGGCTTAGCCAGTGCTATTGGAACTTCCCTGGGTGTTTCACAAACTGGCTATCATACAGTAGGACCAATTCACCCTCCGAAAAGGTATTTTGTCAAATATGTCGATCATTCCATGCCTTATCCCGAGCCTTTTGAACCTGCTGATGGAAATTAGCAATGAAATGATCTTCCTCCAAAGCCATCAACTGCGCTAAACGTTCCTCCATGATATTAGGCTTTGCCATTTTTGTAAAGGTTGCAATGGGTAGGCTAGGAACAATATATTCCATGAGCATAATGGCCTCCTTGCCATATACCATCCTAAATGTTTTCTTCCCAGTTAACTTCTTGCAGGTAGTTCGATAGGCCGAAAGAACAGACGAGATGCACACGTCCCAATCACCATGGTCAGCATTGCAGACCATAGTCATTGCTTGCTCCAAGATTTTATTAAAAGCTTCTACCACTTTGTTTGCTTGTGGGTGATACGGAGTGTTGTTCGTATGATGGATCTGAAATTCTTCCATCAAGGCCTATATTGTTTCATTAAAAAAATGCGTACCTCTATCACTCATTAAGATCTTAGAAAATCCAAATCTGGTCAGAATCTGCTCAAAGATGAAGTGCATAGTGGTATTTGCAGTGCAATCCTTTGCCACTTGTGCTTCGGCCCACCTGGTTACATAATCAGTGGCAGTTATAATGTAGCGCACACCTGTCTTCTTTCCGGGTGGGTTGATAGGTCCCACAAAATCAATGGCCCATTTTTCAAATGCTTGCAGGGCCATTTGTGTTTGAAGGGGCATTTCATCTCTACGCGATGGCCTTCCTGTTCATTGGCACGTATCATAGGCTTTACAATAGTCGTGAGAGTCATTATGCAGGGTAGGCCACTATAGTCCAGCTCTCAAGACCTTTTGCACCGTTGTTTTCCCTACGTAGTGACCTCCTGCTACATCGTCGTGAGCTTCTACCAAGATAGCATGCCTTTCATGCTCCAAAACATATCTTCACAGCACTTCATCAACTCCCATATTATATAGATGGCCTATGATGATGGTAAAATATGTTGCGCGGGTACCAACTCTTTCTTCTGCTGTACCAAATACGCTGCAGGTGCCATGCCCATAGTTAGGAACTGAATGATGTCGGCAAAGTGTGCATAAACTACCTTAATAATGAATAGCTGTTCATTAGGAAATCCTTCTTCCAGGTTGGTCGGTTCCTTGCCAGGGAAAATTTTAAGGATGGAAGTTTATTTTAAAGTTTAGAAACCTTGGAGAATATTACTAGTCCCCAATATGTAAATTGTAACTTTGTTTATGATATTTGTGTAAAAAAATTTAGGTTTCTAATTATTTTATATTATTATATATAATTTTTTGGAAATTTTTAAGGTAAAATACTTTTATAATATAAAATTTGGGCAAATAGTTTTTCATAAAAATGGAAATTAGCGAATTTTTTTTTTGGAAAAATCATGGAAAATTAGCCCACCTACGAATATTCGCCCCTAAAATTTTCCTTGTTCCTCGCCACTCTCAATTCAGAACAAGTGATCCGGCCCAACATTCAACTTCCTCGGCTTGAAAATTATCTCAAAGTCATATTCTTGGAACAATAGTAGCCAATGGCATATTTTCCCCCCATAACAGGGTTATTCACCAGGTACTTCAAAGCCGAGTGATCTGTAAACATTTTGAAGTTCCCTCCTCCCAAATGGTGCCGATATTTTTGTATTGCATAGACCATGTCCAATCCTTCCTGTTTTGTATTGGAGTAGTTGCGTTCCACGCCGAAGAGTTTCCTACTAGCAAATGAAATAGGGTGATCAATGTCTTTGTCTCCGAGGCAATTCCTGATGCGTCTAAGGACAACTCCCAAGGCGATTCCTGATGCATCTACATGAACATAAAATACCTTCGCCCAGTGAGGAAAGATGAGAATAGGCATAGAGACCATCCTATTCTTGAGTAGCTCGAAGCTTTTGTGACACTCGTCATACCAAAAGAACGAAACATCCTTCGTAAGTAACTTTTCCATAGGTGCTATGATCAATGCGTACCCTTGAATGAACTTCTTGTAGTAGCTTGTGTGTTCGAGGATTGAACATAGTTGTTTCTCAGTTGTAGGAACTTCCAGGTTTATGATAACTATGAATTTGGCCAGATCAACCATCAATCCCTGTCGAAAAACTATATGCTCGAGAAAAATTCCAAAGGGTACGTAGAATATTCACTTCTTGATATTCAGGGAGATCTTGTGCTTTCTATAGGCATCCAACATCATGCACAGGTTCAAGAAATGTTTTTTTAGTAAGCCGAAGATAGTCCAATCAACAAAATAAATGTCCAAACATTTGTGCATGAACTCTTTGAATACTGTGACTATTACCCGCAAAAAGATGGAAGGTGCATTCTTGAGCCCAAATGGCATGACAATATACTTAAAATATCCCCATTCAGCAGCGAACGTAGTTTTTCTGTGATCTTCAGGTGCGATCCTGATCTGATGCTAGCCCGAGAACCCGTATGTAAAATAGTACGCTTCCTCCCCTCCCACGCTATCAAGGATTTCATCTGAGAACTGCATGGGAAAGGGATCATGCACGCATGCATCATTAAATTTGCGCAAGTCAACACAAATTCGTATCTCTCCTTTTGTATTTTTCTCCTAAACCACCATCAGACTTACCCAGTCTGATTGTTCAACTGGTTCGATGATACCTATAGTGAGAATCTTGTCGATTTATTCCTTTACCTTTTGCTTATACTTAGGGTTCAATCGATAAGGCCGCTACTTCACAAGGCGCACATCTAGTTTTAACATGATGCGCATGACCCCTAGGTCCCCTGTGATCCCCTTAAGCTCTGA
Organism: Pinus albicaulis; assembly: GCA_034641835.2. Lineage (NCBI taxonomy): Eukaryota > Viridiplantae > Streptophyta > Pinopsida > Pinales > Pinaceae > Pinus > Pinus albicaulis. Next base: position 537,681,505 of record CM076584.1, read on the forward strand.
AAAATTCGTCGGGAATAAGTCTTGATATTCTGTGAGCAGTTCAACAACCTTGCTTACTGTATCATCATCCCAGTAGTCCCCAATCTTAGCCATCTTAAGTTGCTCCTCCGTTCCAATGTTGGTTTCTCGCAGCTTTAGAGGCTTAGTAACATCAATAGTTTGCAGTGGAGGTCCAGCTACTACGCGTTCTCCTTCCAACTCTAGCATAGAGACATTTCGTGGATCCTCATTGCACTCTTCTATGGCTAAATTCTGGTAGTTGAAAATATCCTGCATCTACGTTGCCCATGTTGGTGCCCCGAATGCTACGTAGGGGCATGATTCATCAAATACTGTTTTATCTATATCATGTAGAGCTTTGTCAAGTGCCTATGTTCCTCCTACTAACCCAAACGTCCCTACAAACTCATCCATGAATGTTTCCCAGTGGCGAGTGCACTGATGTAGCTCTGCATATAAATACCATGCAGTGGGAATTGGTCCCAAGGCATTAATAAATAGGTGAACCCATTCTTCTGGAGTTCTGTCACACCACTTCTCCATCCAACCGAACAGATGCTCGCGTGGGTCCCCTGGGCCAAGGAATGACTTTACATGCAAGTGAATTGGAGGTTCAAATCAGAGGATCATCATATCCCGACATTCTTCCCAATCCTAGAACGCCCCCTTATGCATGTCCCACCACCTTATAGGTGTTGTGTGCATGGCTAGATTAAGGGCCCATAGTCTTCGCTCCTAAGATACTTCGGCTTCAAATGCTCGCAAAAACTCCTTAATACTACTAGAACCATCAAAGTAGTGCAATTATCTTACCTCTAAGGAGATGTAGCGGAAGCTCTTAGTGATTCTAAGAAATCGTAGCGTAGATACATCATGTAACCGATTCGGCCAATTTTATATCTCCCCGTCAGAGTCAGAGAAACATTCGTTGTCCTTTTCCTAGAAAAGCATACCAGTGGCCGTAGGATTGAACCAATATTCATCCCATGCAGTTAAATTAAAGACGTGATCCATGTCCTCTTCTTCACGCACTGGCTTCGTATACTGTTCTCCTTCCATCGGGTCTAATGGTACTATCACCTGCGTACCTTCATGTTCAAACACCATGCTTCTTTTTTTAGATTGATGATACCTCCCATATCTATGGACCAATCCAATCCTAGGGGCGCAGGATAGGGGTCTGCATCTTCTACAATCTGAATTACTTAAAAGTTGGCGCGGAACTTAACTCCTGTGATATCTACCATGATCTTTGACAGTCTCCCCAATGGTATGATCTTTTGCTGGTTGGCTATGCATAGCTGGATAGTGGACCATTCCAACTTAGGTTCTCGCATTCGCTGCCAAGTTTGTTTCGACAATATGTTCGCATATGATCCTAGGTCCAAAATAGCCCGATCTATTTCATAATCACCGATTTGCGGAGTTAGCTGCATTTTCGTACCAGTGCATTTCTTATGCTTGTAAAACTTGTGCACATCCTTAACTTCCAGAGGTGGGTTAGGTTTCTCTGTGCAGCTGTCTATTAATGCTTCAAGATTCTCTAATTTCTTCTGTTTGCACAAAAAATTCATACATGCCTGGAGAAATGGTTTAACTTCATCATTGGTCTTTAGGTTGGCTGGCACTTTTGGCATAGGTGCCTCATCCTTAGTGAAGTCTTTTCAGGCTGTGACAAAGGTTTCCTTTTCATTCTGTAGGTCAAAACCTTCTTGTTTGACGGCTTCTTTTCCGATAAGAGGCTTGGCCGCAGCTTTCTCCTTAGCTCCCCCAGTAGCCATCCCACTGCAGGTCATGACATTAATGCTCGAGCCTTCATCATGTGGTTCGACCTTAACCCTCTGCACATTTTGTGTAGGTGTCTTCTGTTTTTCCTGCATTTTTGCGATCTAAATTGGATAGTCTTCAATCACATGATCCAACTGTTTACAATACCTGTAAGATTGTCTTGCGTGGTTTGGATAGTCCCTCGCAAAGTTCCCTATTTCTCCGCAGTTATAGCAAATCAATTGTCCCCTTCCCTGACCTTTGTCTCCACCCCTCCCTCCTCCTTTGCCCCTGGCTGGGGAGCCTCCTCTTCTCGAGGGAGATAGAGGTGTCACAAGTTCAGCGTGCATCTGGTATAGGTTACCTCAGTCAATCATTAGGTCATATGTCTGACAGGTTTTCTCTTCATGTCCCACAGATGAGCAAAATCGGCACCATTGTTGCTTCAACTCTGGGACATAAGCAGCTAGACGAGGGAAGTGGTGGGTATCATGCAGTCCTACTATGTGGAAGTCAGCGCACCATAAGGTTGGGCCACTTGGTCCCGCAACTTCTCTAGGACATAATGGGCTAGGTCCCCTGACCTATATATAATATGTCAATAGAGGGCACTGATCCTTGGTGTGCCCCAATACCCGAAATATTATGCACCACATATCCGGGTTAGCTTCCTTCCCTCTCTCCTTGCGCAGGTTTTGGATTTCGAGATGCATGGCCTGCAACTTCCCTTGGATTTGCTATACTCTAAACTAGGCATCATCTCTTGGCACCACTTCCAACTTCATATCAATATCCAAGGCTTTTTCTTATGATTCAATGCCTTGCTGACCCATAGGTATGCGCAAGTGAGATAGTAAAATAACGATGAACCATTCCTTGTGCTATCTATCATCATATAGAAATTCCCCTTCTTTGATCACCTTCTTCAGTCGTTGGTCAACCTCCCATACAGACTTAGAGGGCCCTTGCTTAAAATATTTTAGGTCATTCACTATCTAAGAGTAGGAATTAGGTTTCTGGAACTATTGTTTTAGGGAATCCTTAATCACTTGAACCGTCGCATTCGCATGCTGAGCTATGTATCCCATATAACAGTCTAGGGCTCTATCTTGAATGATGAGGGATAGTTGCGCCCTTTTTATAGCATTGTTGGCCACATTTTGTGCAGTCCATACTGATTCTGTGAAAAACCAGAACCGGTCCATATCTTCATCTCCTACACCCTTAAAGATAGGTAGCTTCATGTGAGAGGCCACATCATCTTCTGATGGAGGTGTTTGTATGGGTGAGTTCTTACCCCTATGCTGGCTTGAAGGTGGTGTAGCTGGAGGGCTATGCGCAGCCGAATCTCTTACTGGAATGTAGACATATGTCTCTCCTTCTTGATTAGTTCTGTAGTATTTACCACTTTGTGTTGTGCTTTCACCCAGATCAGAGGTCATTCGCTTGGCGTGGCTACATAGAATACCTTTTTCACATAGAAAAATCTTGATTAATAATGGCAATGTCTTCATAAAATTACCTTGGAAACCTTTGAAGAACCTCTTCTTTGCCTCCGAATAGGATACGAACTGATCGACTGCAAATTCTGTCAGAAATCCTCCCAGCACGCTTTCTACCCAGTGTTCTACCATATGAGTGATTGTATTATCAGTTCTTTCCAACTGCTAGATCAATTCTGGAGTCCACTGCATGACCCCCTCATCCTTCCAACACTTATGGAAATCTACAAGTCTCTCCAACCACTCCTGAAGCTCGTTCGCAAAGGTCACAAAGAATATTTCGTAGGCTTCAGTGAGGATGTATTTATTCTTCCACTTCTCAGCCGTCAATTTCATGCTACGATTTTATTTTACAGCAAATTCCTGAACCTGTTTTTCAAACCACTCTTCAATTTATAACCTCTCAGGTGTCCACTGTTCCCTTGGCATTACCCGATCTCTCTCTCAAACTGCTCCCGGTCTCGGCAACGGAACCATTTGTTGGCTCAAGGGCATCTTGATCTAGGTTTGGAGGTAAAGGTTTGCCAACAAACCCCTATACTACTGGCCCTTTCGCCAGTGACCTACTTGCGCAGGCCAAAGTCTCACCCGAAGCAGTGTGGCAAGGTGCTAGAACCAGTTTTCTGCACCTAGAGAGATAGAGTAGGTAAGTCAAGCAGATCGAAGTTCTCAACCTATCAGGTTCACACAATATAGGTATATTCATAGGTTTGTTAATATTACAATCCATAGTTCATCATAACAGAGCTATTATCATGCACAGATCTAGTCAGCTCCTTCACATCCACGTGCGTATCAACAGTTATTAGTACACAATATCATAAACACATCAATAACAAATTACAGATACACTTTACACCATAACACAAAAATATTCGCAGCATAAATATATATCATAATCGTATTCGTAACTCCAACAGATTCTAAGAGTTCACATCAACAGTAACACATCAGATTAGATATCATAGAGATACTTCAACTATATCTGCATCTATTAGTATCAAAAACCAGTTACAATCCAAACACAGCCTGTGCACACAACCAGCAGGGTCTGCACACAGAAGGACTAAGGATTTTCGCGCACACAGCTAGTAGGAGTCCTTACCCAAAAACCCAAAACAGATCTAACAACTCGCACTTGACATCAATCTTAATTCTTGTCTACCTTAAGACTCAAAATGTTCATCTGTTTATATCAACTTAGCCTATGCTTCCAATGGTTCGCAAATCGTGGTTTATAGACTCTTGGTCTACTCTTGACTCATTACAATGCATTCGAGGCTTTTACCCACTCCAAAACCCCTGCGTTAGACTAATTAATATAAAAAATATACAAAAATATAAAAAATGTGCAGCTTTAGGGGATCCTGTTCCAACAATCTGTCATATGGCTTCCCTTCTCCTTGACATCTCCCATCCCAAAGGTATATGTTGGAAGGTTTCTATCCTTCCCATGCTTCTTCTCCCACAACGCAGAATCTGAAATGAGAGTGGGTATTGATGATGTTGGGAGAATGTCTCCCTCCTCCTTGAGTCTACCCAAGTCTCCCAGCGTTGTATCTTGGCCTTCTAATTCTCCCATTCCTTCAAGATCTATGAATGGTCATCATGATGTGAGACATGTCTCACAAAATCTGGATCAGGTGGCCTCCCTAGTGGTTTGCCAGAAAATAATAATGCCCCATGGCCCAAAGTCATGTGCATGATATATGGGACTATTAGGTCCTTGCTTCCACTGGACAAATCCATCTCTATTTTCTGTGTGGAAGTTGCATGTGAGGGATATGTGTGCATGCATTTAATCATTTGAGTCTTTCCACTCTTCCTATCCACCCATTCCATCTGCAAAGTCTCCTAATCTATGGTGAATTCCCCAAAGTAATCAACCATTGCACACCCAATATCACATTGGTGTCAGGTATGTCAACCACAAATAAGTGATCAGTCAATGTATATGTACCCATGGTGACTAATAAGGATGGAACATGCATGCATTGCATAGTTCTATCTCCTGGGACCAAAACAAAAAATCCCTCAAAAGCATCAGTGGGTATTGCCCTCCTCTGCACTAGTTGGGCATCAATAAAATTGTGGGTAGCCCTAGTGTCAATCAAAACAGAAACCATCTGATCTAAGATGGAACATCAAACCCTCAAGGTCAAGTTCTTAGGTACTCCTCTCAATGATGAAAAAGCCACTCCAATTGGAGAAAATGCCCCATTACCATCTTCTAATGGTGTTGGTTCATCTCCTGCTATGTCAGTGTTGTGACCTATTTTTGGTTCATCTTCTTCTTCCTCATCATCTGAGAAGACCTCTATGTAGTGTTCCTTTTCTGCTGCACATCTATGTCCGAGTGCCCAAGATTCTTGGCATTTGAAGCAAAGCTTCCTCCTCGTCAAATCTCTTCTAACATCATCATCAAGAGGTTTTTTATTTTGGCTTTCCTTTGAAAGAGGTGCCTTCTCATATTTTCCCTTTGATGGAAAAGAGGGCTTGTGTTGAAATGATGCCTTTGTTTTTGGCAAGGCATCTTGAAGATATCTAGCCCTTTCAATGGAATCTTGAAGGGTAGTGGGCTTGTTAGACTTAACCAACCCATGAAGAGGTTCATATAACCCATCAATGAACATATAGACCCTTATTGCTCCATATAAATCATGAACAATAACATAAAGCCTTAAAAATTCAGAAATATAAGTTTATGGATTACCTCATTGTTTTAGATTTGCAAGCCCCATGAATGGTGCTTCAGGATCTCTTCTATCAAACCTCTCCACCAGCCTCCTTGTGAACTCTGAATATGCAATCACATTGGCATGACCCACTGTATACAATCCATGGAGCCACAAATCATGTGCTTCACCCTCAAGGTGCAGCACGACTATCTTAATGGCCTCCATTTCTTGAACTTTTTTCAGCTAGAAGTAGATGTCAAGCTTCTCTACCCATGGTTTGGCAGCGCATTTAGATGGCCCATCAAAGTTGGGTAAGAAAAATATGCCCATGGTGCGGTGTAGATCATGATTATGAATGAATCCACCACTTCTATTGTGATGCCTAGGTCTCCTATTTTCCCTGATTTGACAAAATTCTTGAAAACTCAAGTGGTCCTTGAATCTCTGAGTTTGAGACTCATACTCCATGAAATATTCTTCAAGGGATTCTTGTTCTTGAAACACTTCATTTCCCACTGCCAAGAATGTGGGCATTGCAGAGCGTTGGGAAACTTGTTGTTGCTGCATTGGTTGATCAATCTAGTGATGAGAAATGCCGAAGCCTTCACCATGTTGAAATCCTTTAGGGGATTCCTTGTATCTATCCATTCTCATCTCCTTTATTTCTCTAGAAATGTCTTGCATAACTTTGAGAAGAATCTTAGGAAACTCTTTTTGTTCATCTTCTCCTCCAGGTAAAGGAGTTTTACCCTTGTGTTCTTTCTCATTTGTATAATCAAACTTCCAGTGTCTTCTTCTTTGATACCTCTTCTCTCTATCAGTAAGAGGATTTCCTTCTTTAGATGACATATTGGCGTTTCAAGATGCATAGGTTGTGCCAAGATTCTGCTTTGATGCCACTGTAATATTTCCAAATGGGAAAAGCAGGAATATAGTGAAAAATGTTGGAACAATAGTGTTAAACATCATATGAAAGAAAGAGGCCAATATGGAGACCTTTCATTTATTACAATAGCAACAAAATATACATAATAAATAGGCCATAAGATGTACAATAAGAAAGAACAAGCCTCCAATGGACAAAATCCCTCAAAAGAGGTGCTGCTACTATATATAAAGAGTTGGAAGACTACTACAACATTGTTTAAAAGGCACTGCTACAAAAAATTATTACACAACAGATATAGGGCTGATATATGTCACAAAAGATAGATCTAATATAGATCTAGGCACTATAAAACCTCCTTTGAAGAACCCCTTAATGGTTTTCAGCAAAACGCCATGTACAAGATCTAAATCAAAGCCCTAGGGCTGAAGATTCATTGTAATATGTAGATTTGGAAAGTGTAGCTGATCTGATATAAGAAATAATGCAGCCTCTTCCAATAGATATCCTAGATGAAAGTAAGATCCCCGTCACTAGCAAACCTTCTCTCCAAATGGTGTGCCAAAACCACCCTGCAACTCCTCCCTCAAAATAATGCAGATCTGGAAATAAACTGCGCCGTAGGGGCAAATAAATGTATGCCTTGATGCCAAGATCTGAAAATATGCAAAATGGCCTTCCTTACTGTCCTCCCAATGGAAATGAAGCCTTCTCCATAGAAATTAAGTAATGAGGTGACCCAAAGATGGAATTTGCTTCTGCAACCTGCAAAACAACTCAACCCTCAATGATATTTATGCTGTAAATGAAAGATGAAGCTTGGCCTTAAGCCTGAAAGTGGAAAATGTAGTACAAGACCCCTCCAAGAGCTTCTCAATGGAAGAGCTGGGATTTCCGATCAGGAACACCTAGTGCTAAACAACACACAATCTTAGCTAAATAGTAAGAGAAATTTATATGTCTAAACATACCATATATTCAGAAATATCATATACCAATACATAATGAATATGGCTACCATCCTCTTCCTTTTATAATGTATGAGCTTCCAAACCCTAAGCCCCATCTAATAATGGCACTACTTCCATGCAAAACATCTCCATCTAAAACTGCACTCTCTTTCATTAATGGCCACTCCTCCTTGACTTAAGCAGCTGACCAGTTGGTCAAGTCAGCCTGAATCCAGGAGTATTCTGACCTTTTCACACTACTGGGGTATAATTAAGCTACCAAGATGTATCCTTTTTACATTGGCATTCATTTATTAATTATTAAGGAGACTTATGGACCTCCATTTTCCTCTTATTCATAAAATAAAGCAACAAGACAAAAATTAATATTCCAACTAGCTCATGGCTAATTGGGAATATTACACAATTTTCTTCTGAGCCCTCTATATCTCAATCTCATGTGCATTGTCTCATATTTTCTTTAAAGCCTTCATATTTTTTATTTCTTCTTTAAGCTTTTTAATCTTTGTTATTTGAAGGGTGATGTTTTCCATAGCTTTTTCCAACTGCTGTGCACTACCTGACGTGCATGCGGTTGATGGTGTTGATGTAGGAATAGATGCAATTGGAACAAACTCTAATGGAACAATGGTTATTTCTGCACTCCCCTTCTCTTTCACTAGTTTTTCCATCTCTGTCTCCATCTGTTTCAACTATGTAGACTGCTCCATGATCAATTTCATCATCTCATCCTTTTGTGCTTCATTTTCTTCAATGTCCTTTATCAAGGGGTCTTCAGTTGCTGCAATTGCTGCAATATCAACATTCTTTTTCTTGAATATTTATTCTATAATTTCCACATTGGTTGGGTCATACCCAATATTTATCACTAAGTCCTCTAAATATTTGATCCTTGAATCTTTGGCTAGAGAATATATATTATCCATCTTTAGCTGAGATTTGAAGTTGGCTAAATATACATGCAGTTTGGATAAACTCATGGTGGTGCTGGTCAAAGTGGAGGAAATCATTTCTCCAGTTTGCTTATGCATCTCTATCTGATCTATTGGATGGATATATTTTACATCGAACTCAAAAGCGGTGTGCTTCTAGTCTACAGGTGTTTTGGGCTGAGAGATCTATGATTGTAAGAAGGCCATTCTCATTTTCCCTTTCTCTGAATCAAAGGCTGATAAAAGCCTACTATGTGTACTGCTTGAATGTTTCCAGAATTGATTGTAGGTGCTGGTTTTGAGAATTTCATTCTTCCTCTTGATATCTCTGAATGTATCAAATATGTATTCCTTCTTTCCTCCTGTAGTAGCAATAGATATGGGAGTTTGCAAGTTTTGTTGTTGGAATGGAATGGTGGAAGTAGATGTTGAAAATATTGTTTAGCCACCTGCTGGAGAAGAGCTTGGAGAATCTCTAATTGTAATGATTTTCTGCTGCTCCTTTTGACTTCTTTGGTCAATGTTCATGTGGACTCTAGCTCTTTTTATGTACTTCATCTTAAATCTTTGCTTGATGTATTAGCCTCCATATCAGACTGGTCATCTCTTGGCCTCTTCCTTACTGTCTCTTTCTCTTGTTCCTTTCCCTTAACTTCTTTATCTTCTGTAGTCTTCTTGTCCTATGGAGTGGGGGTTTGAATGTTGGAGGTGGAGATCACCTGCTCTTCAGCTTCTTGTAGTGTATTTCGCTGCCCACACTACTTGATTCATATATTGTTCTATCTCAGGTCTGTGTGTGTGGATGTATGGGGTTGACTTGTTCTCCACCCTTTTCTTGGATATGATCCCCAATGGGTCATAATACCAGGTGAAACTATGACTAAATTTCATCTCCTTCAATAGCTTATCGGCCTCCTCCCCTGCTTCCATGCTATTACAAATAAAAGGGCCAATTTTGGACTTGATCCTAAATTGGGATTTCTTCTTTGCAGAGACAAAGTGGACTTCATCTGCATTGATAATTTGTCTTATGTATTCCAAGGAAAAGATCCACATGGGGAGGAACTTTGGGAACTTGTAGGGGGGAAACTCACATCCATATATTCTGATCTCTGTATAATTTTGGTACAAGTACTAATCTCTCATTCTCACTTGATTTGTCAAATGCATAAATTTCTTGATTCCCTCATTTATCCTTAGCTCTGTTGTACTGTCGAGTATATTCATTGCTAGATGTACAAATGAATTAAAAAAAATCTTGTATGTGTAATTCTTCTTCTCCTTCATTAGCAAAGTGGTCCAGAAGATGATTGATTGAGACTAAGAGTCATCGTTGAGCTTTATCATTTCAAACTGGGACCTGTTGGCCTGAAAATAAAAAAACATACATACCAATATTGAAGTGTATTTGAACACTTCCTCTGTGTGAAAACTTAGGAATTGATCATGGATGGCATCAAAAAGGAATTGAGAAAAATTGAACATGATTGAGGGCTTATAATCTAAAGAAAGAATGGACAGAAAACCAATTATGGCCTCATCTACCCACTGATCTGTACCATACCCCAAAAAATATTACAAGACAGTAAAAATATGTTGGGTCCTATCAGGGAAAGTGGATGAAGTATATGGAGGATTATTTTTAGGCATTAGGGCATCAGTGGCCAAGAAGAGTTATAAAGTTTTAGCTCTGCTGGAAAAATCCAGCTTCTGATATAGTTCTCTAAGAGATTCATAAGAGAAAGGGATGGTTTCTTCAACGGTGGGAGCTTGCATCATTTGATAGATTGATTGGGCATTAAAATTTACATAACCTCTCCTATTGGGGTCACTACAACTCTTTGATTTATGTCATAACAAGCATGGAATTTCATTACGAATTTAGGACTTCTATGGGTCTTGGGGAAAATATAATATGAAAATTTAGCTTCCCATAGGCTTATGTCATCAAACTCATCTAAGAGTTTATCCTTGAGCCAGAAGTAGACATCGAATAAATCAAAGTCTGACTATGTCTCATGGATCTTATAATCTATATTAGCCAAAGCCACATGATCCAGGTCTAACTGAGGGTATACCATAGGATTGAAGGGCTGTTGATCCTTCTTTGGAGGCATTCTGTAATATGTGAATAATCTGACTCTTTGCAGAGAATAATGGGTGTAAAGAAATAGGGAATATTGAAAGGAAGCTGATGTAGATCAGAAATGGGTAGGGGAAATAATGAGAAGGGATAATATAAGAGCTTTAATCGATCCTGCAGATAACTAAAAAATTTTCTACACTTGTATTTTGTTGAAATCCTTTACAAATCAATCAACTGCAGTAAAAATAATGTTGTAACAGTGGTAAACCATGACACTGGTGTGGAATTTTGGTTTTATAATGTGATTGGGCGATTGTTTGATATGGCGTGGGCCCGTTGGGTAACGACCTGAGCCATTAATTGCCCAATGATTTTCTGGCTGGAGCGCATTTGATTGGATAGAGGGGATAGGTAGGAAGTGATGTGGCACAATGACAATGGCAATGGTCATAAAATAAGCATATGGGTGCGCTGGTTTGGATTTCAACGGAAACATACTTTTTTTTTGGGTGGGGGCGAGGGAGGGGGGGGGGGTTTCATGGTAAGTTGTAGCAGTCAAGGGGGGTGAGAAAAAACTTGGGCATGAAACATAGTGAAGAAGGTGGTATCAGAATCCATTTATTTCATACCCCCCCTCCCCCCGACGTTAACGTTCAGAGGCTGAGGGGGGCCGAAAAGTATCGTGGGTCATTAGATGATGAGGAGGATGCGGGAATGAAGTGAGAGAAGTGTGGTGTTTAGTGTAATATGACAAATGATTAGATGGTGGGGTCGGGAAGCATGTGTATGGAGGGGGTATAGTTTAGGACTTAGGATAGAAGTGAACATGTGTTTTCAGAGGTTAGGATAAGGGAAAAATCATATAAAGTATGTCACTATATAATTTCAGATGAACCTTAATTCCCGATCTTAGAATAAAATATCCTTTATCCAAACTTTTGGAATAAAAACACCCTTTTTTATTTTATTTCTCCCCTTTTGATAAAAAACATATGAACTTTTAGGATAAGCCTTTGGAGTAAATTTCATCTTTCCTCCATTCTTTCTTCTCTTCATGTTTACCTACCCATGTCACTAATCTAATATTTTCTATTCTTTAGCAGGGTGCATTTGCACATGCATACCCTAAATCATATTTTATTTAAAATTCTAACCTACATCTATCCTTATTTCTTCCATTGACTCAGATTAAACTGTTGAGTCAATTTCATTTCTACCTATCTACTGATATGCCAAGATTAAACAGTTTGGAAAATTTTTAATTTCTAACCTATCAACATAAATTTAAAATTGTTCAATGATGCTTAAACTGTATGATTGAACAAACCTATATAACGAGTAGTGACATTTTGATTGGCAACACTTTCAATATTATTTCTTTTGGGGTTTTCTTTATTTTTCTTTTTCTCTTTCCTTTTTTCTTTATACCCTCTTTTTTTATATATTATTTTTTGGAAATCACTTGAATATTGAAAATCATTCTCAATATGAAATTGCAAAGAATATGAAATATCCAATCACCTTGAGATCCTATTATTTATATGATACTAAGACATGCAATGCTAATCACTCCAATATGTAGGATATTTTCTTGTTCCCTAATCATAGAGTCACAAAATATTTAAGAGAAGGTATTTGATAGGAGTTTCCCAAAGCTTCTCTAGTGACACAAATGTAGATATACTAAAACATAGTATTAAGAACCAAGCTTTTAAAGAATAATATATATTCAAATTTCATAATATAGATTGACCCTACAGTATTTAATCAAATTTCTAAGTTTTTTATACATAATATTCAATTGAAGAGAAATCATTAGGACTTAAATTCATGATCTAATTTTGAATTTGATGAAATATAATAATATTTTTTTTACCAAATATCATTTCTAACCTTTCCCAAACTTCATTAAAAGCACTGGTTTCTTGAATATGAAATCGTAAATTAGGAGAAATGGACATTTTGATTAATCGATGGGATTCATCGTTTTTATTACCCCATTTCCCTTTCTTACTAGGATCAGTGGGGGAATTTTCTTGTCTCAAGGTAATCTGGTACAATCCTTTACTACTAACTACATCATCCATGCTGAATTTCCATGAGAAGTAGTTGGAACTAGTAAGAATACGTTCACTTAGAGTAGCCATAATAAAATATGAAGATAATATGGTTTCAAAAGCTAAAAGTGACTGTCCAGATAGAAAGTTCTTGAAAAAATAGGCCATTTAAAATAAAATGACACTTAAAATAGACTTCATATGTGAAAGCTATACCCTTTTTTAAAAATGTGTTAATGGTAGCAAAGAGCAACATGATAGGTAGAAGTTGGCCCATATGGTGATGGATGCTGATAAAAAAATTTAAAACGAGACTTTAAAAAATCCCTTCTCTAGGTTTGCTGATAATATCACTTTTACAAATAAATTACTTGATGAAGTGACCCACTTTTTAAAAACAAGTGAGAATCACTTTCACGATGAAGTGACTTTATAAATGAATTTTGCATGCAAAAATAACTTAAAAATAAATATTAAAGTTATTTTATAGTGATTCACTTTTATATGACAAGTTAAATGTAGGAATTTATAGGGTAAGTTTCGTAGATCAAGAACCAAAGGTCACCACTCACAAACAGATCACAAATCAGTACACCAGTATAATCACGTGGTTAAAATCTGCAAAGAGGGAAACAGTCAATGGCCTGAGCCAAGACGACCACTTCAGGAAATTTATTAATATAAAAAGAAAAGTTACATATGTTTCTCTCATAAATGGTTACTGGAAAAATGACCCTCCACGCTCTTTAAATAGAGATCATGGACCAATTGGGTGTCAAGCCATGGATCAAGTGTCGTTAATACCGAGGTGAGAGATAACCATCGGATCACTACAAATCGTGACCGTCGGATTATAAGTTACAAATGTACATGGTAAAGAAACACACTTTACCTAAATCTACACTATACTAAGTTATTCTTAACTATTTCCTATGTGTTGGAATATCCTAACATCCCCCCTTAAGAACAACTTGGGATAGGATTGAAGGATTTACAAAGGTGACACAAAAGGAGCCTATTTCCTATGTGTCGAAATATTCTAACATCCCCCCTTAAGAACAAATTGGGATAGGATTGAAGGATTTACAAAAGTGACACAATAGGAGAAGGAAGGAGGCATTAGAGCCTATCCCCCCTTAATGACAACTTTCCTGAACTCCAAGCATGGATCAAAGTTTGATAAACTTTGCTTCTGTGAGTGCCTTTGTAAAGATATCAGCTACTTGATCATTGGTTGGATAGTACTGCACTTCAAGAACATGACCATGAATGAGCTTTCTGATGAAGTGTATGTGGAGTTCAATTTGTTTCATATGCTGATGCTGAACTGGATCTTTACATAGCTGAATGGCACTCTGATTATCACACCAAAATGTCGTTGGATGCTACTGATGAAGACCAAATTTAGACAGGATCTGACGAAGCCACATGGCTTCCTTGCTGGCTTCAAATGCACCATGATACTCCGCTTCTGCTGAAGAAAGAGAGATGGCACTTTTTTTCTTACAAGACCAAGTAATAGGTCCTGAACCAAGAGTGAATACATAGCCTACAGTAGACTTTCGATCATCAGGGTCACTAGCCCAATCAGAATCAATGAAACCAATCAACAATGGAGATGCTCCTACACTGTAATGAATCCCAAACTCAACTGTACCTCAAATATATTGAAGTATTATTTTAGCTACTTTCTAGTGGCTTTCATGAGGTTGGTGGATAAACTAAGTGACAAGACCAACGACAAAGGAAAGGCTAGGATGGGTATGGTTTAGATACAGAAGTTTACCAAGAAGTTAGCGATACAAGGTAGCATCAATTTCAGGGGTAGTACAAGTGACTGAAAGCTTGACTCCAGACTGAAAGGGAGAAGGGGCTAGCTTATAATCTTCCATGTGAAAGTGGTGTAGAAGACCACAGGCATACTTGGACTGAGAGAGGGTAATGCCTTCCTTGGATTGCAAGACTTGAAAACCAAGGAAATAATGCAAGTGTCCTAAGTCTGTCCTTTCAAACTTCTTTTTGAGGCTAAACTTCACATGGTTTATATGGTTTGGATCACTACCAGTAAGGATAATATCATCAACATAAAGAACAAGGATGGTGAAGGACTTACCCACTTTCTTGGTGTAGACAATGTTGTCAGAATGACACCTATAAAAACCATTATCTAATAGAAATCTATCCATTTTGGAATACCAAGCCCGAGGAGCTTGTTTGAGACCATAGAGAGACTTCCTAAGGTGACAAACAAGGTTGGAGTCTTTTTGGATAAAGCCAGGGGGTTGTTCCATGTAGATTTATTCATGCAAATCTCTATGTAAGAAGGCAGATTTAACATCTATCTAATGGACTTCCCATTTAAAGGAGGTAGCAATGGGAAGAACAAGGTGGATAGAATTCACTTTGGAAATAGGGGAGAAGGTTTCAGTATAGTCAATGCCTTCAACTTGTGAAAATCCTTTAGCGACAAGACAAGCTTTATGTCTATCCACTTTTGCATCTGGTCCGAACTTTGTTTTGTAAACCCATCTGCATCTGACAAGTTTTCTTCCTTTTGGAAGAGGAACAAGATCCCAAGTATCATTCGCCAATAAGGAATGATATTCTTCATCCATAGCTTCATCCCAAGCTAGATGACCGGAGGCTTCTTCAAAGGTTTCTGGATCAGTATTTTCTGGAACTTGAGCCAATAATGAAGAAGCTCTTTTGAACTGAGAATGTGTACGTCGTCGATCGGCACGGTCGCCTGCAAGAGAACTTGCTGCATCCCAAGTAGAGTGGACCCATCTTGGAAGCGGTGGAGTATAAGGAACAATATCAAGAGGTGGAGGAGGATTTTCATCCTCATAGTCATCATCTGAACTAGAAGGAATGCTATTAAAAATAGAAGAGAGAGAGAGTGGTGGCACATATGCCGAATCAGGCTCACAGGCAAAAGGTGGCACACCTGCCGAACTAGGCTCACAGGTTGATATATTTTCATCAAATTTTACATCTCTTCTAATGATTATGTTTTTGGATTTTGGTTAAATAATTCTATATCCTTTTACATCTTCAGAATATCCAACAAAAATGCATTTTTCACTCTTAGGTTCTAAGGCTTTATGTTTTAGCATACAGATACTAATTTGTATCGCTACAAAAACACGAAAATTTGAAACACATCAGTTTGATTGAGCTCCAAGATTCTTCTAGAGTTATATTCTTTAAAACCTTAGTAGGAGTGCGATTTACTATGTAATTTTCACAGTTAATGGCTTTTGCCCAAAAATTGAGACCAAGTCCTTTAGATTGAAGCATAAAATTAGCCATTTCTTTTAAGGTGCGATTCTTTCGTTCAACTACACCATTTTCTTGTGGAGTATATTTAACAATATGTTGCAATTGAATGCCATTCTCAGTGCAAAAGTTGATAAATTTTTTGTTAACATATTCTCCTCCATTGTCTGATCTTAACTTAAGAATTTTATGTCTAGAGTTTTTCTCAACAAAGGCCTTAAAGGCCAAGAACATGTTAAAAACTTCACTCTTGAGTTTGAAGAAGTATACCCAAGTGCGTCTCGAAAAATCATCAATGAAAGTTAAGAAGTAATTACAACCAGATAAAGAAACAATAGGAAGTGGACTTCATAAATCACTGTACACAAGATGCAAAGGGGTTGAAGCATGCCAAGAGGCACGTTTTTCAAAACTATATCGATGATGTTTTCTGAGTACACATTTGGAGAAAACACCATCTTGGAAAGATACCATAGGAAGACCTGTCACCATATTTTCCTTACATAGAGTTTGAAGTGAGCGATAGTTTAAGTGACCAAATCGCTCATGCCAAAGTTTGCTCACTTCATCATTATGAGCAACAAAAATGGAGGGAAGACATGATGATCCAAAGTTGTCAAAATTATACAACCTTGTGGAATCATCAACAATTCCAGTAGTTAAAATATGTTTAGGATCTTTGAGGTCCTTGATTACAACATCATGAGGTGAGAATTCTACTATTTTCCCTTGACCTGAATGAGTTATGTAATAAATAGTGAGAAGATCGCATGACAAGGTAGGAACACATAGTACATCATTAAACTGACCATTATTGAGATGAATGGTTCCAGATCCTACAACACTAAGAGATCTATCATCACCAACATAAATATGTTTGGTGTTACAATCATTTAAAGAAGAAAACATGGCTTTATTTTTGGCCATGTGATAAGAAGCTCCAGAATCAATGAGCCACTCATGAGAATGAGAAGAGGAAGATACATTTAATGCATAACCAGATCTTTATGCTTGACAACCACAGGCAGAAAGTACCATTCCTGAAGATGAAGGTGAAGAGTGCTCCAAATTGATGTTGTGCTTCTTCATTGATACTTCTAAGGCTTCCATCTTCTTACAACATTTGGACTCTATATGGCCATAACGATTGCAAAATTTGTAATGTCTATCTATCTTCTTTCCTTTGTTTTTATATGCCTTATCATTTTGGTGAGTTTCCTTTTCAGTTTGCGGTTGAAATTGCTTAGGACCCTTGTTTGGTTTCAGACCATACTTTTTAGGATACGTCTTCTTGGGATTCTTTTGATATGATTGATGTTGGGCTGCTAAGGCTTTCTTAGAAGTGTTTCCAGAAGTGATAAGACCAAGGTGTAAGAGTTTTTTGGTTCTCTTATCAAAGAATCGCAAAAGGAATCAAAAGAGGGATTCTTGTAGGTAGTTCTTGAAGAAATGATGGATTCTCTAGTGGAATGGAAGGCAGAAACAAATATAGAGTATGCAGGGCCAAGCTTAGCAAGAATGCAATAAATGAAGCTACCATATTCCTTTTTGACCTTACAACCTTCTAAAATAATTCTAAGGGTCTTGAATTTGGACAAAAAATCCTCAATAGAGGAGAAATTATTGGGATCCAAAGTAAGAAACTCATTTTCAAGCTGATGGGCCCTGATTTGATTATGAATGCCAAAGACAATATTTAGCTTGTCGAGGGCTTCATGAGGGGTGTCAATGTCAAAGATATGAAATCGAAGATCTTGAGCAATGGACATTCCTATCAACCCTCATGCTTGATCTTGTTTATTTTCCCATTTAGCGACTTTATCATCATCAGAAGGTTTAGTTTCTAGCCCAATGGCTATTCTGTAAAACCATTTACTTCTAAGTATATCTACCATGTGGGGTAGCCATTGGAAATAATTGGTGCTGTTAAGAATAATCGGGCATGCACTTTCAATTTTTTTTAAAAAAATTGAAGCTGAGAAAAGCTGAAACTAACTACTCCAATGGAAATATCTCGAAAAATTAGGCCATTTAAAAAAAAAAGTTCGAAAAACGGCTTCCGAATGAAGAAGTTATGCCTTTGGAAAAATGAGTTGAAGCTGTCGAATAGTTACGAGAACGGGATGAAGTGCGGCTTTTTAAAAGAATTCTGCCCCTTTTAACAATTTTTTTTTTTACAAAAGAAGTTTGAGAAAGATATTTGAACCCAAGACCTCTATTCTCATAAACTAACCCCTCACCAAGTGAGATAGTAAAAGGATTCTGTTATTTTTTAAAAGGGGGAAGGGGTTTTTTTTTTTTTTTTTTGCATGCCTTTTCTTGCACAAAAAAACACAAAAACCGAGCAAAAAAAATGAAATACAAAGCCTTATGGTAGAATGTTAGATTTTCAGCTACCCTTACTGGAAACTATCAGTTTTTTTGCTATTTCTGATTTCCCAAAATCACACAAAGAGGCGGGGAAAGAGCATATGTAGCAAAAAAAATCCCTTTTCCTATTTCTGATTTGTCGAGATCGCACACAACGCACAACAAAGATCATACATAGAGAAGAGGGTACAGATCCGAAAAATAAATAAAACCTATAAACCGAAAATAAAAAAAATAAACCGAAATAATCAGAACTATTAACAAATATAACTGCAAAAAAGATGCTTTATACCTCCAGATCAAAACTGTCATAACTTGGGCAGCCGGAAACCTTTTCGCACGAAATGAAACATGTTCCTCATTGTAACAGATGCTCCAGACACAAAAGAGAAGTTCTCCAAGCCCAAAAAAGTTCAGAAATAGTAGATCTACAAAACAACATTCACATGCAATCAAACCGGCTTCAGATTTTGATCAACAATGGATGTGACCCTCAAAATAGCTCTGATACCATGTAGTAATTTATAGGGTAAGTTTCATAGATCAAGAACCAAATTTCACCACTCAAAAATAAATAAAAAATCAGTACACTAGTATAATCACATGGGTAAAACCCTCAAAGAGGGAAATAGTCCACGACCTGAGCCAACGCGAGCACTTCAGGAAATTTATTAGTATAAAAAGAAAAGTTACATATGTTTCTCTCGTAAACGGTTATAGGACAAATGATCCTCCATGCTCTTTAAATAGAGATCATGGACCAATCGGGTGTTAAGCCATGGATCAAGTGTCGTTAATGTCGAGGTGAGAGATAACCGTCAGATCACTACAAATCGTGACCGTTGCATTATAAGTTACAAATGTACATGGTAAAGAAACACACTTTACCTAACTCTACACTAGACTAAGTTATTATTAACTATTTCCTATGTGTCGGAATATCCTAACATTAAATAAGCTTTTCAAATGAACTAATTCAAAAATAAACTTGAAAAGAGATTTGAACTCAATACCTATTACTAGAGAAAGTAACTTTTGACCAAGTGAGCTATTGCAAAATACATAATCATACCAGTGAAGGAGTGTTTATTTGTTGTTGTTGTTGGAGCTCCACCTTGAATTACATTCCCATGAAAAAATATGTGCTCATCCAAAGAGAAACAATACTTTAAAAAAAATCCAAAACTCAACAATAAAGGGTTAAATCTTGGTTAGCTTACCCAAAAAACATAAGTTTTTTTATTATTTTTTATTTGTTGAGATTGCACAAAGAACATAGCAAGGAGTATACACAATAAAGAAAACACCTTCTACTCTATTTTTTATTTGATGATATTGCATAGAGCACATGGAAAAAAGAATATGTAGACCAAAAAGAGTAGAAAAATGGGAATATAAACCAAAAATTATAATATGAGCTCCAAAAAAAATAATTTTAAAAAATGTCGTATTTTGAATCTACACATCTGGATATGATGAAAAATGTTGTATCTCAGGAAAAAAACACCTTTTTTGATGAAACGAATACCAACTCTAGTTGAAAATAACATCCTGTATGCAATGGAATATCTTGTTTAGGCTAAAACAATATAGAAATAATAGATCTTATAAATGCGACAACACAAGATTGAAGATCTCGATCACCAATAGGAGCAACTATTCTTCAAACGAGATTTGATACCATGTTTGGGTAAACATTGTATTCCATACAGGACAAACACCTTCAATAAACACTCACACAACCATATCAAAATTACAACATTAGTGTTTTTATGTGGTTAAAACCCCCCGAGAGGGAAATAGTCCACGATCCTAACCAAAAGGACCACTTGAGGCAATTTTATTAATGAAAAATAAAATATTTTACATAAGAGGGTTCTCACAATTGATAATTTTCCATGACCCTTTATTCCCTTTAAATAGAGATCATGGACCAATAAAGTGCTAAGCCATGTATCAATAACAATTAATATTGAGGAGAATATGAGTCTTCATTATAAAAAACCTGGGCTAAAAGTTCATGTATTAAAAGTTAATAAAGGAAAAAATAATATGATGGTTAAGGGATACATATTTCAAGCAGAATGTTGGGAAAAGATATCCTATTGGGAATCATTGGATATGTGGTTATTGCTAAGGAAAATTGGCAAACGAAATGGCTAAGGCATTAAAGAGGAAAAAGTATTTTTTGAACTTTTATTTATGAAAATAAATGGAAATATAAGAAAAGGAGGGTAAAAGGTCACAAGTTTCATGTGAAGAGGAAAATGAAGGAAAATAATGGAAAATGAAGAAAATAGAGGCCTAATTGATAAACGACTTTTGAGGATCAATTGCTACCTTTTGTTATTTCAGTTTTGAAGCTCTTTCGTTATTCTCTCTCTCTCTCACCCTCTTGGATATGTAGGGTTTTCTTGGAGAAATTCAACATTGAGTCAAGAAAGAGGAAAGAAAGAAAATGAAGAAAAAGAAGTTAAAAGGTCACAAGTTGCATGTGAGGAGGAAAATGAAGGAAAATAATGGAAAATGAAGAAAATAGAGGCCTAATTGATAAACGACTTCTGAGGATCAGTTGGTACCTTTTGTTAGTTCAGTTTTGGAGCTCTCTCATTATTCTCTCTCTCTCTCACTCACTCTTGGATACTTAGAGTTTTCTTGGAGAAATTCAACATTAAGTCAAGAAAGAGGAAAGAAAGAAAAGGCATGAAAGAAAAGGAAAGGAAAGAAAATATCAAGCAAGGAAGAGAAGGATCTATCAGCTTTAGTAGGAATACTTGCAAGTAACATATTGCATGTGTGATTTCCTAGATGGTTTGGACATGGATGGCCTATTAATGTTGGTATTTGGTTCTCTTGTTGTCAGTGGGATGGTTTTTTTGGGTTTTGACGGTGGTTTTCATCATTGCCTTGCCTTTTTCCGGGTGCCATGGTGTGTTGGGATTTTGATCTCAGTTTTGAGTTTTGAAATTTCTGGATGGATTTTGGAATCCGAGGCGAAGGTGGTCTCAAGGAAAATTCCCAAAGGCCTAGGAATCCCTTCACCAGTTTTGGCGGGATATATGGTAGAGCAAGAGGGTGGTGTCACAGTTTAGGGCCTAGTGATCTGGGATTAGATTGTGGTAAATCCTGAGAGACATAGAGATAGAAAATTCCTCAAGCATAGTTATGGATTTTCGGAGGCATTCCAAGCTCAGTTTGGTTTTATGATCAAAGAATTGGTTTTGGTGTGATCACTAAATAGTGACGGTGGAGGTGGTTTAACCTCTGGATTCCCCTTTTTGTTTTTCGATTGGTCTATCCATGAGATGCTAAATTCATGCTTGGAATATGGCATGAGGGTGACTGGATGAAGAGATATTTGGCTTAACTATGTCTATGGTCGGGTGGTACATGGAACTCCTGAACCTGGTTGGTTATTGCCTATATTTAGTGAAAGCTAAGCTCTCTTGACTTTGTACTTATTAGTGTGTGGATTTAATGGATGCTATAACACTTTTATTTCCATGGATTTATGCTGGTTATAAGCATGGTTAAATGACTAATTCACGTCATGGTTATTTCAGGTATTTACTTGTAAATGTTAATATAATGGATGCAAGACCTAATTGGTGTCCTATTAGTTCAAGGAAGAGGGTGGTGAACCTTATTGTAATGTCTCTCAATAGTTTTCAGTCATTTTTTCTCTGTCTTGTATTATAGACCTATAGATTTCATTCATACCAAGTGTTTGACAGAATGTCATTCTCGGTTGGGGATGGTTAGGCCTAGTCTTGTAGTCATTTTTTGGTTAATTGAAATTGTCTCCATGTGTTTGATGTCTGAAAGCTATAGGAAGTTCTGGGTAGTGTTTGGCTTAAATTTCATTAAATTTCGTGGATGCAGGCATAAGTCTGGGTAAAAGAGTCCCTAGACGCACACATCCTCCCAACCACACCTTTGCCCATATCAAGGGAGCTTCTAGGCTTTTTTTAGTAAAGTTAATGGAATCCAAGGACGAGTCAAATTGATGACTGAGATAGCCTCTAGGGTCCTGTGGCAGGGGAAGGGAGTTCGTGTTATGGATTTCTGCATCGATTACACTTCCTTAAAGTCACCAAGGAGTTTTAGTTTTCTCTTAACTACCTTCAGCTCATGTTTACCCTAATTGGTTGGTTACTTGGGTAGATGTGAGGGGAGGTGTACATTACAGGTGGTATTAGAGCATGTTTGCACTCTCCTAGTGAAAATTCTGATGTTGTCAAGATTATTTTCATCATGCATTTCTTTGGTTGCATATGTGTTTCACATGCTTGTGGTCCTTGTACTTGTTACATCCACGTGGTGTTGGTCATGTTGGCAGTAATGTCACCATGGAAGGGTTGATGGTGTTGTGGTAAATGTGTTGTCATGAGCACATCGCTAGTTATACATGTCAGGTGCTTACATGTTGTCAAGTCATGGTGTATAGTTGATATTGTCATGAATTAATGATTGGAATCTAGCTAGAATGATGTCTATGTGCTAAAATGCCCATGCATTATAAGTCTATATGTTGTTATGATTATGTCTATAAATTTATTACATTTATTGGTTGTGTAATATTCCAAAATTTACATGCAACAAATTGGAATATTAAATTTTGTTGATTTCACTTAGGAGATGAATAAATGGGTAAGGAGGCCCATGCATAATAGAAGCTTGAATAAAATCCCTCATAATGTGAAAGGGGATCAACATAAAAGTTGGATTTCACACCTTCATGTGTGAATAGGCACTTTTGCATGTGGACAAGGTCAAGTTTGACCAATTCAACAGCACTGGGATAGGAGGTGGAGAGCATCTTGTGAGACAACGCAGAGATAGTGGGAGGAAGATTCCCTGGTGGAGGAAACCCTAATTGAGTGGGGCTCAAGGAAGGAAGGCTCACACATGTATAAAAGGAGGGCAAGGTAGCCATAGCAAAGCATCTTTGGAATGATATTTGATTTGTCTGCTTAGACTTTTTTGCATCCTCTTGTTGTTTAGCATAGTTGCTGTGCTGCTTAGCACAAGGATTTCCTGTTTAGGAATCCTTCTCCTTTCTTGAGAGGCCTCTTGAAGGAGATTGTACTGATTTTCCTCACATCCAGGCTTGAGTCCAAGCATCCTCCTTCAGCTACATCATTATTTCTGTAGTATTATAATGTTTTGTTGCAGGGTGTTGCAATGAGGGTTTACAACACCACTTCCTGCACTCATTTTTCAAAGAAGGGAGTCTCCATTCCTTTGGGAGATCAGTAAGGAAAAAATTGGAGCATATTTCCATATCTTGGCAATTGGCCAAAGGAATTCCATCATCTGTAGTGCATTCCCTTACAGGAACTACATCCTTTCTTGCAGAGTTGCAGTGTGAGGGTCAATCCCCTCAATCTTGAGTTGCTTTCTCAGGGAAAGGGCCAACCCTTCTCCCAGAAAGACTTGTAAGAAGGATCCTCCTTCAATTCTTGTATTATTCAGTTGTATTCAAGCTTCAACAGACTATGTTATTTCAAATCCAGATCTGCAGATCTATGCATCTTGTACTTGTGCCTTCATAAAACCCTGGTCGGGTGATCTTTCTGATGTGTAAAAGGAACTAGATCTCTATTTTTATTCATTTTTTGAGTAATAAAACTCCTGATCTAATATTTTCAGCATATTTTATCATAAACCCTCTTAAAATGATGATGCTCATGCTTCAGAAACTTTCTGTTTAGTCAAGTCATGGGATTTCAACATTTTTAAGCCATACCGAGACCGGGAGATATGTTTAAATATGCAAAAGTGATTTTTTTTGGAATATTTTCTGGGGGTGAGTCCCAAATTACATATTCTAAGGGATCACAACATTATTTTCCCCTAATATAACGAAATTTTCTGAATATAACTTTTTTAGGGCATAAATTGTTGTTTTCTCCCACTTTTCGCTGATGTAATGGATCATATTCCTTGCTGTTGTACATGTAATTGATGGCTATTTGTTTATTAACAAATTTTAAGAGATGATTCTCACTTTTTTCACATATTTTCCTGAAAACAACGTTTTCAGTGCATGCATTGCTGAGTTTTCCCTTTTGGGATATTACAGTGGTATCAGAGCATGATCTTTGGCTCAGCCTGTGAGTTCCAGCTATCAAAAGGATCAAGATAAGAATGATGGAGAGGATGAGTTTACTCTCATCAATTTTCAGATCCAGAAAGAACCTCTCCCAGAAGGTTAAGCAGATGAAGAAGAAGAGATGTTAAGAAACTCCTAGAGGGTTTCAATAAGAGGAAGAACCATGCACTTCCTATTCTCAAAGAGAAGAAGACATGAAGCATGAAGAACACTTGGAATCTGAAATTCTAAGTGAATACCTCACTGAATACAAAGCTAAATCTAGAGCCTCTAAGGAGAATCTAGCTTTACCATAGTTCATTCAGTTGGAAGAAGAAAGAAGACCCTACAGCTATGGGATGATGAGAAGCAATACATTTCTATTGTCCACTTTTGATGGATCACTCAAATGTGCAGCAAAGGCTTGGGTAATGAAGCTAGAGGCTTTCTTCCTACTACATCCAGTAGTAGATAAAGAGGCTGTAGAAATTGCAGCACTGCACCTTGAAGGTGAAGCTAATACTTGGTGGTTCAACCATTTGAGCCATGAAAAGGTGTCTAATCTTGCTGAGTTTTCTCAAAGGATGATCAGGAGATTTGGTAAAAGGAGGGAGAAGCCCTCACCACCAGTTAAAGAGGCATGTACCAGCACTGTTGTAAGCATGGAGGAGCAGCCTTCATCTTCAGCAGTTTGGGAAGCCAACACATATGGGGAAGAAAATCCTACAACCCTACAAGAAGCTTCCAAATTTCACCAAGGTATGCTTAAGTTTCCATCTCTTGTCATTTCAGAAAATATTATGGAGGGATCTAAATCTTTGTATAATTCTGATTTAGAGCAACAGAATTTCACTGCGCTATACAAGAGCAGTGATGAAGAAAAGAGGACCCATTCCTTATGGGAGCATTCAAATGGCAGCTACATTCATGAAGCAATGGAGGAAGAAGAGAGAGATGGTAGACATCTTGAAGTGAGAAACACTTTCTCCTTTCTAGATGACACTTTCTCAATGAGCACTCCCCAGCTCAAAGAGAAACTTCTACCTGCAACAGATCCATAACCTTATTGGTTTTGGAAGGCCATTGATGAAGAGATGGTCTCATGGAGAGATCTCATTGGAGGTGCACTCCAACCCATCATGGAGTGAAAATTTATTCAAAGGATTAAGGAGGTTTTTCCTTCATCACACTTGGATCCTTATGGATTCAAGCTCATCATTGATGAGAGGTCTTCTCTAGAAGATCTCCAAGGAGTTGTATTTCAACATCCCATGAAATGCAAGGGGATAAATTTCATTTGGGAGGATGGTAGTCTTCCTTGGGGGAGTGCTAAGGAAGAATAGATGGGAAGCACCTACATGTGGATAGATGGGTGTGGATGGAGAGCAGGAAGCTAGAAAGATACTTTCAAATCTATGATATTGGGCAGCAGGAGGCTTGGCTGCATTGGCTACTCTTGAAAGAGGTTGGCCATCATCCTCTTTCTAAGGGTTTGTGGTAGGATACTTGCATCATTGGGCAGCAAGGAGTATGGAAACATTGTGTTGATATGACATTCTTCATATCAATCCCCATGTTTTCACTACATGATTTGTATGATGGAGGTATGAGGAGGCAACAAAAACTTTTGTTGCTTTGGTTGTTCTTGGGAGAGAAAGGGCAGATTTGCTCTCACACTTTGCATGATGTTGCAGGAGTAGGAGATGGCACTATCATGGTGCAAAGAGGCTACTCCTTAGCCTTAGATGTTCAAGAGGTACTTCCACTTTGGGAGGAACTTCTTATGTGTAGCAGGATTATGGGAGATGTCTTTGACAAGGAGCATGTCAAAGAATGGGGCTATGAGTTGGCAGGAGCTTATTTGCATGGGCCAACAACGTTGTCACTTGGGAGCTTGGGGTTATTGGTGGAGTGTCCCCAGGATCACTTCACACTTGATGCACTTGGTGGACAAGGAGGAGGTGAGAATGATGAAGTAGTGGATGGAAACATCTATTACATTGATATGATCTTCTTAACTTGGATTTCCAAGCACGAGAAGAGTGATTTTCATGCAACACATGGTTTATTCATCTTCATATGAGTGTGTCATACCACTATGGAGGAATTATTCACATACATATGCATCATATTACTCTCAACACATGGTAAGAATATTTTTTTTGGCATCCATGGATTGTCTAACACAATATTTGGATACTCTTACCATTCATATTCAGCGCATTGCTCCACAAGAGGGCAAGCTTTTCATTGAGCTCCATGGTAAACATTAGGCCAAATTGTATGATGGAGATAGCCATATTTTATATGGCCTTGGGCAAGTGTTTTATTTCATGTATGTTAAGTTGATGTATCCAACCACTTACCATTCATTATTATATGTAAGAACATACATAATTATCCATGTATTAAAAAAGAACTTGCCACACTATTTTCTGAAGCAACAGTTTGGAAAACTGCGTTGTGACTACTTGGGAAACTATTGGTACTTTCTAGCATCACATGAAACCTTTAGTATTTCCCTCATTGAGATTCTAATCATGATTTAATTTGCTAATATTGTTCTTATCTTTATGGGGAGCATGATTGGGAGAGAGACACATGGGTTGGATGTGTCCTTTTGGGAAGAGGATTCCCACATTTTCTGCATTGGATGTTCTAATGGGAGCACAGGAGGAGATATGGCCACCCCAGCCAAACACTTGTTTCTTTTTGAGGTGGGCCATGTGATTGATGGGATGCCATATGGTGATGATTTCGTATCCTTCACATATGGAATGATTTGGGCCAGCTTGATTCACAACGTTGGAGAGGAGATCTTTGGAGATCTAGTCTTCATCTTGCCACTTGAGGGAAATTGTATTGCAACGCAAGATCAGCATATGCTCTGCACTTATCATAAGTGGAGAGGAAGACAACGTTGGGTAGGATAATTTTCCTACCATGTTCAGATTTTCAGCCCACCTAGATTGCAGGAGCTCAAGGTGGAGTAGCATTTTCAAGAGTTGCCATGTTGGGAGGTGACTCATTTTGTATGGATGATTTCTTCGGGATGGAGGGTCCACATGGGAAGGATGTTTCCCAATACATTTCAAACTCCATGCCTTGAGAGAACCTCTAGAAAACACCTTATTGCCTCCTTCAATACTTTAATTACTCATGATGATAGCCATTTCGCTAGCTTGCATGTTTGGGAGGGGAAATTTGAAGATTCATTGATGATAAAACATCTCATCCCTTGGAGGAGTACATCATATGTGGATGCTACAGTAGGAGGGAGGAAGGCTCTTCAGTTCTATCCTTGCATTTTCTTGAGGAAAAGCAACATTTGGGAGGGAAGGACTGTAATATTCCAAAATTTGCATGCAGCAAATTGGAATATTAAATTTTGTTGATTTCACGTAGGAGATGAATAAATGGGTAAGGAGGCCCATGCATAATAAAAACCTGAATAAAATTACTCATAATGTGAAAGGGGATCAACATAAAATCTATATTTCACGCCTTCTTGTGTGAACAGGGAATTTTGCATGTGGACAAGGTCAAGTTTGACCAAGTCAACAACGCTGGGATAGGCGGTGGAGAGCATCTTGTGAGACAACGCAGAGATAGTGGGAGGAATTTTCCTTGGTGGAGGAAACCCTAATTGAGTTGGGCCCAAGGCAAGAAGGCTCACACATGTATAAAACGAGGGCAAGGTAGCCACAGAAAATCATCTTTGGAATGATATTTGATTTTTCTGCTTAGACTTTTTTGAATCCTCTTGCTGTTTAGCAGAGTTGTGGTGCTGCTTAGCACAAGGATTTACTATTTAGGAATCCTTACATTTTCTTGAGAGGCCTCTTGAAGGAGATTGTACTGATTTTCCTCACATCAAGGCTTGAGGCCAAGCATCCTCCTTCAGCTACAGTGTTATTTCTGCAGTATTATAACTTTGTGTTGCAGGGTGTTGTAGTGAGGGTTCACAACACCACTTCCTGCACTCATTTTTCAAAGGAGGGAGTCTCCATTCCTTTGGGAGATTAGTAAGGAAAATATTGGAGCATATTTCCATATCTTAGCACTTGTCCAAGGGACTTCCAACATCTGCAATGTAGTCCGTTGTAGGAACTACGTCTTTTCTTGGAGAGTAGCAGTGTGAGGGTCAATCCCCTCAATATTGAGTTGCTTTCTCAGGGAAAGGGCCAACCATTCTCCCAGAAAGACTTGTAAGAAGGATCCTCCTTAAATTCTTGTATTATTCATCTGTATGTATTAAAGCTTTAGTAGACTACGTTATTTCAAATCCAGATCTATAGATCTATGCATCTTGTACTTGTGCCTTCATGAAACCCTTGTCGGGTGATCTTTTTGATGTGTAAAAGGAGCTAGATCTCCATTTTTCTTCAGGTTTTGAGAAATAAAACTCCTGATATGATATTTTTAGCATATTTTATCAGAAACCCTCTTAAAATGACGATGTTCATGCTTCACAAACTTTCTGTTTATTCAAGTCATGGGATTTCAGCCTTTTTAAGCCATATCGGGACCGAGAAATCTATTTAAATATGAAAAAGTGATTTATTTTGGAATATTTTCTGGGGGTGAGTCCCAAATTACATATGATAAGGGATCCCAATGTTATTTTCCCCTAATATAAAACAATTTTTTGAATATAACGTTTTTAGGGCATAAATTGTTGTTTTTCCCCACTTTTGGCTGATGTAATGGATCAGATTTATTGCTGATATACATGTAATTGATGGCTATGTGTTTATTAACACATTTTATGAGATGATTCTCAAATTTTTCACACAGTTTCCTAAAAACAACGTTTTCAGTGCATGCATTACTGATTTTTCCCTTTTGGGATATTACAGGTTGACCTTGCATATGATATATCCTCCCCAAATTATGCTAAGGTAAATTGGTTTATTTTGATTTGGATTAAGATGACATGAGATGGCTTGCAAGAATAAATAAATGATGGTTATCAAGATGATAGACTACAAAAATTCTCCTTATGAATCCGATGGTGTTGGGCACTCATATGATTTAGTAGGTGCACTGAGAATTTTGAAGGACGATATAAGAATTTGTGAGGTGGAAAATGACGGAACCATATAGGCACAAGAAAATCAAGCAGAAGTAAATGTGACAATCCTTTAGAATTTTTTAGATTTGTAGCGATAGGGACTACCTTGGAACAGTTATGGATAGGAGGATGGAAATAATGGGGTATATGGTAATTGGTCTCTCAATGGTTATATGTTGGATAGAGATGACATGATTAGAGATGGAGGATTCTTGGACACTACATGTAGGAGAGGTGATAGTCACATGTTCTACTCTAGTTTTGGTTCTGATAGGCATTACGATTGTCATCGTTATCATCCTTTCATGAGGAGTGACAGGGGATATTTTTTGGATGAGTTTAAGAAATAAAATCCACCTACCTTTGACGGAGAGGTGAGGAAATAAAAAAATGTAGAGGCATGGTTTCTTGGTATGAGGAAGTTATTCAGGTTGCATGATTATTCATAAAACATGAAAGCCATAATTGCTACATTCAATCTCAAAGGTAACGTAGACAATTGGTTGGAATATGTGAATAATTACAATGGTATTTATGAGGAGGAACTAACTTGGAGTGAGTTCGAGAGGCTATTTTGGAAGAAGTATCTATGATAGAGGTGTTATGACGCTAGAGCTAAGGATTTTTATGAGTTGCATATGCTTCCATGATAGATGATGAGTATACTAGCAAGTTTTTGGAGTTTTTGAGACATGTGCCTTACCTCAAGGAGGATAAGTCCAAGGTTCAAATATTCATCAGTGGATTGCTAGTAGACTATAGATATCAGATTGAGTTCAATGAGCCTAGATCATTGGAGGAGGCCATTTGAAAGTTGAAACATTGCTATGAGTAATCAAAATGAAAAGTTGATCCTAAATGTGATTTTAAAGGAAATGAGAAAGCTAAAGGAAGATGGCCACTAAAGTGGGAAAGACCACAAGATGCAAGTGAGAAATAAAATTTGGTTCCTTACAAGAAGTTAAATACAACTAGGAAGGGACCTGGAGAGAAGCAAAATAGAGGTGATGGTATAACATTTTTTTAGTGTTGGATATGTGGCAAGGATCATTGTAAGAGGGAATGTCCATAGTATCCAGGTGGTAGAACCCAGATCTATAGTGCATAGGAGGCGCAAGAAGTTGGGGATGTTGGTCATAGAGTTCCTCAGATTTATGCAGCTGTAGTCAACATGAAGGAAAATCATTAGGATTCTATCATTAAGATGGATGGTAAGCTTTGTGATAAAGTTGTTTCTACTTTGATTGATTCTAGATCTAATTATAGTTATATTAATCCTAACCTAGTGGATAAGTGTGGTTTGAGATAAGAAATACATGCAGAATCTTAGTTAGTGTAGTTGGCTACATGTGCAAAGGAAATGTTTAATCATTGCATAAGAGCTTGTGCATTTGAATTATATGGTATTCCTACAACAACAAAATTTAAGATATTTCCATTGGGATCATATAGTATGCTATTGGGTGTGTACTGGCTATGCCTTTACATGACCAAGGTGGATTTTTAAGACAAATCCATTGAGTGATTGGATGAAAATGGGGAACCAAGAGACTTCCATGGAAATAATAAAGCCACATCAGTTAGGATGGTCACATATATGCAAGCCAAGTGCATTCATAGGAAAGGGTCTGTGATATTTGTAGTACATATCTCTAGTGAAAAAGGTAAGTAAGTTGAGGATGTAGAAGTTTTGAGCAGGTATTCAGTTCTACAGCAGTTTTAGGATGTATTTCCCGCACAGATTTCAGAGTTTCCACCTCATAGGGAAGTAGAATTTTCTATTGAGTTGGTATTAAGGGCATAATCAACATCAAAGGGACCTTACAGGATGAGCACACCTAAGTTAGAAGAGTTAAAGTTGTAGATTAAAGAGATATTTGATAAGGGATATACTAGGCCAAGTGTATCGGCATGGGGTACACTAGTTTTTTCATGAAGAAGAAGGTTGACACTCTCAGATTTTGCATTGATTACATGCATTTGAATAAAGTGACCATTAGGAGTAGGTACCCATTACTGAGGATTGGCGATTTGTTTGATTATATGAAGGGAGAAACACTGTTCTATAAGATTGGATTGAGATCAAGGTATCATCAGGTATGCATCAAAGAGGACGTCTACAAGACAACTTTCTAGACTAGGTATGGGAATCATGAGTTTGTTGTAGTTCCATTCGATTTTATTAATTCTCCAACTAAATTTATGTGTTTGATGAATAGTGTGTTGTACCCTTTTTTGGACAAGTTTGTGATTGTATTAATAAATGACAGCTTGGTATACTCTAAGAATGATGAAGAGCATGTTGAGCATTTGGTAGCAGTGTTGAGATTATTGAGAGAGCATCAATTTTGTGCTAATATTAGAAAATGTAGTTTATTTCAGACCGTGGTACATTACCTAGGACATCTTGTCTCTAAGGAGGGAATAGAGATGGCTCTAGAAAAGGTAAGAGCCATCATGGAGTGGAAATCTCCTAGAAATATAGTAGAGGCGATATCTTTCATTGGATTGGTAGGATATTGCAGGAGGGTCATTATGAAATTCTCATAGTTTTCTTCTCCAATTACATCATCGCAGAGGAAAGGTGAGAAGTTTGAGTGGATAGAGGATTGTGAGACCAGTTTCGAACAACTTAGGAAGTTCTTAACAAATGCTCCAGTGCTAAAGATCACAGATCTAGAAAACAAGTTTATAGTGTGTACATATGCTTTCAAAAGAGGGCTTGGTGGAGTCCTTATGCAGGATGGACATGTGGTATACTACGAATCACATAAACTAAATGAGCATGAACAAAACTATCCAACGCATGATCTTGAGCTAACAACGATCATACATGAATTGAAGATGTGGAGGCACTATATTATTGGCAGGAGGTTTGTACTAATGAGTGATCACAATGGATTGAGGTACTTTTTTGACCAACCTAATATGAATGTTAGGCAAGCTAGATGGTTGGATATGATCAATGAGTTTTATTTTGAGATCAAATACATCAAAGGTAAAAAGAAGAGGGCCACAAATTCTCTTAGCAGGAATATACAGGTAAATCACATTGCAACTATGAGCTCCTATGGGACATATTTACATGATATGAACTTGTAGGAAGGTCAAAAGGATGTTAGGTATATGGAGCTTAGGCACAGATTGCATCAAAGTACATGTACAGGTATAGGTGCATGTGTACAGGATGTGGACTATCGTCTCATGGAATATGGATTGGTCAGGTTTATAGATAAGATATATGTGCCAGACAGTAGTGAGCTCAAGAAGGTGATCTTGAGGGAGTTTCTTGTGAAACCATATTTATGTCACCCATTCTATCAGAAGACATTGACAACAGTGAAGAGGTTATATTATTTTCCAAATATGAGGAAGGATGTGGTAGATTTTATGGCTAGATGTTTGGAATGTCAATAGGTGAAGGCAGAGTGTAGGCATCCAGGTGGTCTACTATCCTATTGTGATTCCAAAATGGAAATGGGAGGTAATTTCCATGTATTTTATCACAATTATGCTGATGATAGTGAGACAACATGATTCTGTCTTGGATGTTGTGGATAACTTGAAAAAGGTAGCACAATTCATTCTAGTGAAGATTATGTATTCATCTAGCAATGTAGCATAGGTCTTCATCAAATATGTAGTCATATTTCATTGTGTTACAAATAAAATTGTGTCAGACAGGGATGTAAATTTCACTTCCAAATTTTGGAAGGATTTATTTGTAGGTTTGGGCATAGAGTTGGTCTTGAGCACAATTTATCATTTGCATATATATGGACATCCAGAGAGGGACAACAGGATCTTGAAGGACATGTTGAGAATGCATGTGATGCATCAACCTAAGAAGTGGGAAGGTTATCTACCATTGGTTAAGTTTTCATACAACAATGGGTATCAAGAGTCATTGGGGATGAGTCCCTTTAAGGCACTATATGGGAAGAGTTTTAATACTCCCATTAGTTGGAGTGATCCAGTTAACAGGGTGTTGATTGGAACGAACATGTTGGAAGTCATGGAGTAGGAAATGAGGTTATAAAGAAGAATATAAATGAAACATACGAAAGAAATAAGAGTTATGAAGACTAGCACAAATTATAAGTTAGAGAGCATGTGTATTTATGTATCAAGCCGAAGAAGAGCTCCTTGAGGATTAGATCACGTGCCAAGTTGGCACCACAGAATTGCGGGCCTTTTGAGATCCTTGAAAGGATTAGACCAGTGGCCTATCGACTTGCACTGCCTCCAACACTAAAAGTGCATGATGCGTTTCATGTTTCATTACTTAAAAGGTAAATAAAGGATGTTGATCATGTTATTGATTGGTCTGTATGGAAGGTGGAGCAAGAAGGAGAATTCCAGCTGAAACCTCAGTGCATATTGCAGCGGAAGCATATCATGTTTAGGAACAAATCCATCGAGCAGGTTAAAGTGGAATGGAAGCACTTTGGGCCCGATGAAGCTATATGGGAGATGGAAGATCAGATGCAGGCCATGTACCTTTTATTGTTTGTCGGTTGAGGCAATGAAGTTTTTATTTTATGTTTGGTATATATATATATATATATATATATATATATATATATATATATATATATGGATGTAAATAATGCCATGTGCTTAGTTATAAAGCTCCAATAAGTGGTATGGATTTTATATGGTCATGTTATCATGGTTTTTTCTTTTGAGCATATTACTCATTGTAAATACTGCATCATGCTAAGTTATAAAGATCCATGAGTAAGTGTGGTTTAACATTGAGGATAGTGTTCCCCAAGGGGGAGGGTTTTGTAATAGACCCAGGCTAAAAGTTCATGTAATAAAAGTTAATAAAGGAAAAAATAAGACCATGGTTAAGGGACACATATTCCAAGATGAATGTTGGGCAAAGATATCATAGTGGGAATCACTAGATATGTGGTTATGGCTAAGAAAAATTGGAAAAGATAATGGCTAAGGTATTAAAGAGGCAAACATATTTTTGGCACATTTATTTATGAAAATAGGGGAAATGAGGAGAAAAGGAAGGCAAAAGGTTAGAGGTTTCGTGTGAGGATGAAAATGAAGGAAAATAATGGAAAAATGAAGAAAATAGAGGCCTAATTGATAAAAGGATTCCGAGGACCCATTGGTACCTTTTTCCAGTTTAGTTTTGGAGCTCTCTCATTATTCTCTCTCTCTCTCTCTCTCTCTCTCACTCTTGGATATTTAGAGTTTTCTTGGAGCAATTTAGCATCGAGACAAGAAAGAGGAAAGACAACAAAGGAAGGAAAAGACAAGGAAACAAAAGAAAATATCAAGTAAGGAAAAGCATAATCTTGCAGCTTTAGAAGGAATACTTGTAGGTAATATATTGCATGTGTGATTTCCTAGCTGGTTTGATCATGCATGACTTATGCATGTTCATATTTGGTTCTCTTACTGTCGGTGACATGGTTTTGCTGGGCTTTGACAATGGTTTTCATCCTTGCCTTGAATTTTTCCAGATTTCATTGTGTGTTGGGATTTTAATCTAAGTTTTGAGCTTTGGAATTTCTGGATGGATTTCAGAATCTGGGGCGAAGGTGGTCTCAGGGAATTCCCAAAGGCCTAGGAATACATTGAACGGTTTTTGTGGGATACATGGTAAAACATGAGGATGGTGTCTCGATTTAGGGCCTAGCGACCTGAGATTGGATTGCGATAAATCTAGAGATACAGCGATACAAAAAATTCCTCAAGGATAGTAATGGGTTTTTGGAGGCATTCTAAGATTGGTTTGGTTTTGTGATCGGAGCACTGGTTTTGGTGTGATCATAGTATGGTGAGGGTGGAGGTGGTTTAACCTATGGATTCCCTTGTTTTTTTTGGATTGGTTTATCGATGAGATCCCACATTCATGCTTGGAATATGACATGGGGGTGACTGGCCGAAGAGAGATTTGGCTCACGCATGTCTATGGTTGGGTGGTATGTGGAAGTCCTAAACATGGTCGATTACTTCCTGTGTTCAATGAAAGCTAAGTTCTCTTACTTTTGTACTTATTAATATGTGGATTTAATGGTTTTTATCTCAATATTATTTCCATGGTTTTGTGATGGTTATAATAATGGCTAAATTTCCAGTTCATGTAATGGTTATTTAATGTATTTACTTGTAAATGTTAATATAATGGATGCAATACCTAATTGATGTCATATCAGTTCAAGTAAGAGGGTGGTGATCTTTCCTGTAATGTATCTAAAGAGTCTTTAGTCATTCGTGCTTTGTCTTGTATCCTAGACCTATAGATTTCATTCATGCCAAGTGTTTTACATAATGTCAGTCCCGGTTGGGCATAGTCGACCTAGTCCTAGAGTCAATTTTTCGTTATTTGGCATTGTCACCATGTTTTTGATGAATTCTGAAAGCTACAGGAAGTTCTGGGCAGTGTTTGAGATTTTGGGCTTAAAAAGTGCCTTAAATCCCGTGGAAGTAGGCACGGGTCTGGGTGAAAGAGTCCCTGGATACACGCATGGCTATGCCGTGGGAGCATCCATAGCCTCCCAAACGCACCCCATCCCATATCAAGGGAGCGTCTGGAGTTTTCTTCAGTAAAATTCAACGAGACCTAGGGACAAGTCAACTTGATGATTGGGATATCCTCTGGGGGTCTTGTATCAGGTGCAGAGAGTCCATGTTATGGTTTTCACTGTTGATTCCACTTTCTTAAAGTCACCAAAGAGTTTGATTCTACTCTTAACTTCCCTTAGCTCATGTTTACCTCGATTTTCCGATTACTTGGGTAGATGTTAGGGGAGGTTTACGTTACAGTCATATCAATCTATGTCTAAAACATATCATGACCATCAGATTACAACTCAACTAATACATACTAAAGAAACACATCAAAAAGCATAATTTTACCTAATATACACATTATACCAAGTTGAACTTTACTAATTTCTAAGTGTCTAAATATCCTGGCACAAGCTTGCGACTTATGTTATTTGAAGTACTATCAACATGGGATTAATTGTCAAGAGATATATGCGGGCTTCTTAAGAAGACATTTGGCATATTATTGGCATCTAAATATAACCCATGATTTTGGTCATACAAAGGGTGGTTGTTGTTGTTGTTGGAGCAAGAGTTTTTCCCCATTATTATGGGGAGTTATCTCTTATATATAATATATAGTATGATGGTTGTAACAAAATTATGGGAAATGGATGTTCAAAATCATGAATATGTAAGGAAATTGCTATCATTGAGTGAAAGTAATTACAATTGGGATTCCCTTGAGTCTCCATTAATAACATTTGATATTTGGTTTATGTTGGAGCTTGAGATAGAAGTGCGATATATTGCAGGAATGCATGGTAGAGAAGTGGATCCCATTCCTTGATTTGTGTGGGATGAAGGCAAGGGAAAGCAACGTGTGGGATGGGGATATCTTTAGAGGTTGCATATTTTTAAACTGTAGGAAATTTAGTCGTGTTATAGAAAACATAAGTGATTTCATCCTCATGGACCCATAGCCTCAACTTGTGGGTAGCCCTATTGTAGAAAGATTAAGGGAAAAAATGTTCTTATGGGTGGGTGGAGTAATCTTAAGTTGCAGCCATTTGGTGATTAATTTCCAGAAAGATGTGTTACGATTTAAATAACATTATTTCAAATTAATGTTTTTTATGTCATGATTTTAATGTTATTCCATTTCATGCATAATTTTTCATTTGTATCTATGATTGATTTTTTGTGTTTACATGAGACTTCATTATCATTTTTGCATGTATTCATAGATTAATAACAAGACAATAAGGAATGGGCATTAGAGCATTAGGTCATTGATTTAATCATAGTTAGATGACTGAACAAATTACAATATGGTAGTAGATAAAGAAAATGATGGAAATTGGTAGTTTTAAGAGTTATCTTATATGCTTAATGGTGGAAAAAGGATATTGGGTATGTTAAAAAGTGGTATCAAAGCATAATTTTAATTTAGTGGGAGGAATTTGGAGAACCCCACCACCTCAAAAACATTATAGTGGTGCTTGGGTATATTACATTACATATTATTTTCTTCCCAATCATAAGATGTGACTCCTTGAGTTCATCCCATGCTAAGATGCTTATCTCTATGAGTAGATCCATTACACGTAGTGCCCCAAAAGGAGAAATCCAAATGAAAATACTAATGTAATGTGTATTCCAAAGAAACTCCAATGCTCCAAACTTGTGATATTAAGGTAAGTTCGTACAAGAATATAATCAAATACAAGAATAGCTCTACAAAATATAATCTCATGAGTCCTTTTAACTTGTATATGTCCATATCTATTCCAAAAATATTTCAAGTACTAAGAAAACAAAGAATTTGATTCTTTTCCAAATTTGATTATATAAAATTAAAATGACATTTTAGGTTGTATTCTTGTTTTAGCCTAATATGAAACTTCAAACAAATAAGATTATTCTAAAAATTAATACTTATTTAATATGTATTCCAAAAAAACTCCAATTTGTGATATTAAGATACGTCCCTACAAAAATATATTCAAATAAAATAATAACCCTAAAAAAAATAATCTCGCAAGTCCTTTTAACTTGTATATGTCCATATCTACTCCAAAAAAATTTCAATTACTAAAAAACAAAGAATTCGATTCTTTACCAAATTTAATTATATACAATTACAATGACATTTAAAATTGTATTAGTGCTTTAGCCTAGTACAAGACTTCAAATAAATAAGGTCATTTTAGAAATTAATCAAACAAATACTAATGTAAAGCTTTACACAAATTAAACAAATAGTAAATGTGGCAAGGTGTTATTACTCTATTATGTTAAATAAATAAAATTATTTTTGAGTATCCTCAACAATTGTACTTTAGAAAAAATAAAATTGTTTTCAAGTATACGCAACAATTATACTTTGGAAAAACTATGATTAATGTAGTATATTTTTTTTGGTCATTTTCATGCAATCAATTATAATCAAATGACTATTCACATTATAGTGCACATAGTGAATTTTAGTGAATAGAGTAAATTTCAGGATAACATGTACTCAAATCAACATAATAAAAAATAAAAACGTGATGTTTTATTAAGCATATTAAAATATTTAAGTATTATTAAATATTTTTAAAATTTTATATTGATTAATAGTAAAATTATAAACTTTTAACCTGAATAAAATTTTGAAAACGACTTTACATAGAAAAAGAGCACCGCCCAAGAAAAAGAGCACAACCCTCCTAATAAAAACAATGTTATGAATGTAAACCAGCTAAAAATAAATCTCCTCTCAACTATTAATGTATTTATAATAGATTAAAGATAATAATTTGTCATCATTAGTGCCTATTTCTAAACTCATGACACATCATAGATTAAAGATAATTTGTCATCATTAACGCCTATTCCTAAAATCATGAGAATGAAATTTCATGCTATATATATTATTCTTTATTCTTTATGCCTTTATAGTTGTCAAGGATTTATTTCCAAATGTATTTTATATTTTTTTAATCATGCAACTGAAGTGTTTTCTTTTATACTCCCATTAGATGCAGTTTGAGTCACATTCATGTACCTGTTATGGTAAATTGTCTTATATTCACATTGGATGTAGTTGGAGTCACATTTACGTACTTGTTATGGTAATTGATTAGACATTGATAAAAATAACTTATCATATTTATTTATATTATTATTTATGTTTCTTTATATAAATAAAGTAATTAATAAAAAATTGAATTACATATTTAATTTATATTAAATATATAAAAAATTAAAATAATCAAATCAATATTATTATATTTGAATTATAATAATTTACGTAATTGAGTAATAATAAATATTCAAGATTTATTCAAATTAAAAACCAATATGAAGTATGTATTCTAGAGGCTGTTTATGTGGCATAGTTATAGATGTACCATATGGCATTTTTAATAGTTGTTTCATGAGACATGTACTAAAACATTCAAGGTATTTTAGTAGTGGCACCAATCTAAAAGATTTAAAAATTGACAATTTTACAAATATAAAATAACTTAGGTTGGTGTTAAATTTAGTGATATTTTTCTTAAATCATCTAATATCACATGAATTGAATTTTCTTTGTCCAGTTCACTTTCATGTCTTAGCATTTTCATCCAATCCTATATATCTCATTTCATCACATACAACATGACAAGACAATTGTTTCAACTGATAATGGATTTTTTGTATCTCATTTCATCACATACAACATGACAAGACAGTTGCTTTAACTGATAATGAATTTTTTGTTCTTTATCTTTTTTACTATGAATTCTTTTAGGTGAATATAGATATCTAAGCTCATTTGATCCAAGATTTCTTGAAATTATTCAAAATTTATATATATTTTTAATATGATATTGAAATTTTGAATAACTTATATGATTCATTGTTTCTCTTTATGATATATTAGTTGTAATAGAAATCTAAAAATGAAATTATTCAAACTCAATGCATAACTTATTAAATTATGATTTAAATATATAAAACATAAAATTCAATTAACTTTTAAAATATTTAATTTTTATTTATAGAAAATTTATATAACTTCAAAAATACATTTCTTTCGATTATTAGTTTATTATTTTTGTTTTTTAATATAATTGATATGTTGTTAGTCTTTTAAAATATAATTGGTATGTTTTTATTAAGATATTATATAATTAAATGACATAATTTCTTGAAATAATATTTTCACAATTTAGATAATACTCATAGTATATATTACGCTATTTTAGTTATTTTAATGTTAAATTAATATTTTTTAAAATTAATAAAACTACAAAATTGAGTATTAGTTTAAAAGCCATAATCAATAACATAAATAGTTTATATGTAGGTATTAGTACTTATTTTAATTAAATTTTTATAGGTTGAACAATAAAATATTAGGTTAGAAACAAAATACCTGTATATATATTTGTATATGTGTAACCATGCATGTATTCAAATATGTATACACATCTTTAAAATTGTTAGTGATTTTAGTGGTGATGATTATATGGATCATATTTAATTCAAAATGGAAGTTGGAAAAATAAGTGTAAATTTTGTTTATGTAGGTTTACTAATTCAACAATAGAATTAAAGCAGTCAACTCATCTAATATGGAAACATAGCTACTTAAACACCTATGTAGATGCTTAGCAGCCAGAAAAACCAAAAAATAGCCAAAGCAGACATCAATGCATCTCTTTTAGCTCATCATCTCCCGGTAAACCGAAAAAAGAGATGAGAGCAAAAAGAGAAGAAAACACTGAAAAGCCCATAGCTTTGCTAGCACAGAGAAAGGGCTGGCAGTAGAGACTATCCCAGCCCCCGAAAGTATATCAGAAAAAAACCAAAAATGGAGCCCAGAACCTCCTTACATAAGGAAAACAATTCTGGACTCTATATAGTAGTTGTTTTAAAGTTTATTGAAAAGAAAATATATACAATTCAAAAGAAAAATAGCAGAAATTTAAACAAAGGAAGGTTGTTCCCGAGCATGAACAGCCCCATTCACCATCTCAGTTACTGTCCAGGACCCCAGATCAAGCTGAGCACCTTCTTTAGATAATCGATCTGCTTCCTGGTTCCTTTCCCTGTAAATGTGAACAACAGAAATCTCAGAGAAAAAGCACTTAAGACGACGGATCTCCTTAAGCAAAGGTAACAAAATATAATTCCTGCATTGTTGAGTCCCATTGAACCAATTCACAACATTTCTAGAATCACCAAAAATCTGAATCTGTCTCATATGTTTGGATATCAACCAGCAAAGGAGAAAGTGGAGGGCTTTGAGTTCAGCAAAGTTATTGGACCCTTGCCCAAGGCCTACGGAAGCACAGAGAGAGTTTTCACGAGAAAGATGAATGATAAGACCAGCACCACAAAGATCATTAACACCAG
The DNA here is from genome assembly GCA_034641835.2 of Pinus albicaulis. Taxonomy (NCBI): domain Eukaryota; kingdom Viridiplantae; phylum Streptophyta; class Pinopsida; order Pinales; family Pinaceae; genus Pinus; species Pinus albicaulis. The sequence goes on from CM076584.1 coordinate 537,723,108, forward strand.
AAGCCCCATCAAAATAAGCCCACAGAATTGACTCATTAATAGCTCAGGCTGAATATTATGGGATGAGCCTGTACTAGAAGGAGTAGGAATGTTGTCAAAAATAGCAGCTCCCTCTGCTGCCAGCCTGGCTATAGGAAAAGATTGCTCATTGAAGATCACCTTGTTGCGCGCAATCCAAGTTCCCCAAGCTATAAGAAGAGGAAAAGCCCTGACTTTGTCATTTGGAGCCTCCTGCCACCAATGATTCCAAGCCTGAGAAAGGTCCTCGCCATGCCACATCAAGGGAATATTGGTCAAGCTCAAAGTTTCTGCCCAAAGGCTAGAATTAAAGGGGCAAAAAAGGAAAAGGTGTTGAATATTTTCTTTAGCAGACTTGCAAAGAGAACAACAACTCGGCCCCTGTTTCCCTCTCTTTTGAAGAAAGTCCCACGTTGGCACCTTATTATGGAGGATGCACTAGAAAAAGAGTCTGGTCTTGGCTGGACATTTCAATTTTCAGAGTGGTTTATTCCACCAGCTTGGGGTCCCCCACCCTTTTTGAGTCATTAGCCATTTATAACCATACTTGGGGGAGTAGATGCCTGACTGCGCATAAACCTAGCGCAATTCATCAGAAGAATCTGAGATTCGAACAGAAGAAAAAGATAATTTTGCAACATAACGATTCCATTCTTCCAGTCACCTCTCTTCTAAATGCAAATCTGGACCCGAGAGCCAACCTTGTTTCACAAGGGAAGTTGTTCTAGGATCAGCCACCTGATTCAAAGTGTAAACTCCTCCTTCGTTAATATAATTAACCAGGGCCGGAGAAAGAGAGTAGTTGACAGAGCAACCAACCCAAGGATCACAGCCCACACGTACTTGAGTGCCGTCTCCAACCTGCCAGGCCAATCCTATTTCAATTGTCTGAACGGAAGCCACAACAACTTTCCAAACAATAGAGGCATTTTTAGAAGATTTTATTGGAGAACGAATCCAATCCAGGACAGAACCTTGATTGATATATTTTCGTTTGATGACCGATGCCCAAAGAGAATCAGTAGAGATCAAACGCCACGCAAGTTTGGCAGCCAAAGATTTTGCGAAAGTAAGGCAGATTTTTTATTCCCCAGCCTCCCCATTCCTTTGGTTTAGAAATTTTATCCCAAGCAACCCAGGGGCTGACATTGTCCTGTTTTGACCCTGTCCAAAGGAAGATTCTACATAATTTATCAATTGAGGACAAAATGCCTTTTGGAACCCAAGAAAGGCTGGCCCAGTAAACTGGAATGGCCATCAACACTGACTTAATTAAGACCAGACGACCTGCCCTCGAAAGCCACCTGAAACTCCAGTGGTTTAGCCGTTTTTCTACCTTAGCTAATAACCATTTCCAGTCCCGGATTCTGTAATTATCAGGTTTGAGAAAAAAGCCCAAGTATTTGAAGTTTTCCTGCAGAGAATGGACTTCAAAATTCAGAAATCTTCTTACTCTGCCTATCTCATCGACAGAAAGGCCAGAGGGAGTGATAGTCGACTTTTGATCATTTATTTGGAGCCCGGTTGCTTTAAGAAAAAGATCCATCAGATACTTTAAGGCACGGCAATCCTCTATGCTCCCATTAACAAATAACAATATGTCATCTACAAAAAGTAGATGAGTGATCCAGAGGTTCGGAGCCACTTCAATACCTTTGATTTTGCCCAATCTTTTGTCTTTATGGATCATTAGGCTTAAACCTTCAGCTGCCAGCAGAAAAAGCAGCGGAGAAAGAGGGCAGCCCTGTCTAAGGCCACGTTCTGGAGTAAAAAAAGAGGTAGCAGCACCATTTATCAGTAGAGCAATAGCAGAAGAAGATACACAGCTCATGATCCATCTGACAAAGTCAAATCTAAAGCCAAGATGAGTGAGTAAAAGCCTCAAATACAACCAACTGAATCTATCGTAAGCTTTAGACAAATCTAATTTGACAATAACCCCTTTCCTACCACTTCTCTTCAGGCTGTGAAGGGATTCTTGAGCAACGCCTACAACTTCATGGATCTGCCTACCACTTAGAAATCCAAACTGTTCTGGAGAGATGTGGCTGGAGAGAAAAGGTTTAATCCTGGAAGCTATGACTTTTGCAATGATTTTATAAACACAAGTGCAGAGAGAGATAGGTCGGAAGTCAGCAAAGGAACTTGGCTGGTCAGATTTAGGAATCAAGGCAAGAAAAGTGGAATTGAAAGGGGGGGAAATTTGTCCCGTAACTCTGGATTCCTCAACAACAGCAACAAGTTCATCACCAAGCGCATCAAAAAAATGCAGGAAGAATTCAACAGTCCAGCCATCCGGGCCTGGGATTTTGTCCCTTTGCATTCCTTTGAGAATGTCCTCGATCTCTTGATTAGAAATAGGTGCCATGATGGCATCATTCTCTTCCTCCTCAATGAACCTAGGAAACAACTGCGCCACTCTTATGACTTCTGATATGGATGCTACAGCCGGGGCTTTAAAGAGATCTTTGAAATAACAGATACCCAAAGAAGCCAGATCCTCAAAAGAAGAAGCCTTTTCACCATTTCCTTTAGGAATTTCCCAAATAGTATTTTCCATCTTCCGACCTTTGGCATAGTTTTGGAAGAATTTGGTATTCTCATCGCTCGCATGGAGCCATATCGCTCTGCTTTTCAATCGCCAACTTTCTTCCCTGAGCTGGAGAATGTTTCTCCTGGAGGCCTCCAAGTCCTTGATTTTATTCCTCGATTCAAGAGAGACATATCCTCCCCCTTTCGGGTCTTTCAACTGAGCAAGTTCAGAGTTAACCCTTTTAAGCTCCTCCGCCTCCTTCTCCTTTTTTTTTGCAACCCAATTTTTTGAAGTTGCTTTCATTTTTTTTAGATTCTTCCAAAAGAAGGCACTCCTAGAAGAATCAGGCTTGAAAGGATCTTTCTCCCAAGTTGATGAAAATAGTTCCTTATACGAATCATCCATGAGCTAGGCAGGATTAAAGCGGAAGGGCATCCCGGGTTTATTTCCAGCACCTTTAACTTCGAGAAGGATGGGAAAATGGTCCGAAACACCACCCTCACCAACCCAATGGCGATAGTCCATGAGTTTATCCAACAAACCCTCACTTAAAAGAAACCGGTCTATCTTCTTTCCCACCTAATCCTGACCAATCCTTCTGTTTCTCCAAGTGGGTTTCAGCTTCAGAAGAGGCATGTCCACCAGATGAGAAAGAGCTAAGTGATTTTTGAAAAAATCAGTTAATGGGTCAGCTCTGGCCGAGTCACCCCATGACTCCGCTTCCCCCAGAGAGAAATTCAGATCTCCTCCAATAATTAGATTTGGGTGAGCTACCTAGGAGGAGCGAAAGACAGAAGACCAAAAACGCTCTCTTTCCACACAAGGACCGTAAATATTTAAGGAGAGCAGGGAAAGGTTGAGCTCACTGGAGAAAAGTTCCAAGGCCAACATACTCGAGGACCCCCAAGAAGAAACATATTTTAACTTCTTAGGATTGAAACCAGAAACCACACCCCCGGATCTCCCAACAGCATCGAGGGCATAAAAAGACCAGTCAGGCAGCGATTTAGAGATGATACTAACAACCTCCTCCCCTTTGCCCAGAGTTTCTTGAAGCAAAATAATGTCTGGATTCTGAGAACGCACAAGATCTTTGAAGGCTAGCTTTTTAGGCTGGCTAGCTAAGCCTCTGCAATTAAAAGAAAGAACAATCATGGCACCTCTTCTGGGGGTGGATGCTCTGCTCTAAGCACCCCAGTGAGAGACATCTGTTTACCATCAGCTATATCCACGACTGCTTTCGATTGGGCTATGGAGAGGTTAGATTTCCAGCCTCTCATCTTTCTGGCCCCAATTACAACAGGGTTTGAGGCAAGACCTCCCACAACCAGGCCAGACCCTCTCCTATCAGCCCGAGGTCTAAGGTTATAAGGGAGAGGTTCATAAACAGTAGGCCGAGAGCAGGGGAGCGGAGGGGCATCAGTAACAAAAGAGGAAGAAGGTCCAGAGATATCAGGAACGGATAAAATTACACTATCCAGAGGTGGCAAAGAAAGGTTTAAAGCAGAAAGATTACTCAATAGCTGCCTGGAAGGACCAGGCTCAGTACTATCAACAAAAGGAAAACAAGCAGAGGACGGATGCAAGAGAGGAGAGGAGGAGGACATACCCGCCTGAGACGCCCCAACGAGTTCAGCAACTTGAAGGGGAACCAGGGAGTCTGCCAGATCCTCGATGGGTAGGGAGGAAGGGCCAGCTGCATCCTTTGGGGCCTGATCCACGTTCGCCACAGGGGAAGAGGGAATCTCTTGAACCGAAGGGCCTGTCTCTGTTTCCTTAAGACCCTCATCCTGATCTGAAACTGAAAGTGTCTCCTTCCTGTTTTGCTTTCTCTGTCTGCGTTTACGCTGGTGACTGAGAGGGCATTCTCTTGCCAAGTGACCAGTCTTATGACACCTGTTGCACCGGAAGGGAAGGTGCTCATAATCTAACATCTGCAAAAACTCCATATCCTTATAGTATAGCGTCATCGCGTCAGCAAGACCTTCTCTCAGATTTAAGCTCACCAGTATACGAGCCACACTCTTGTCCCTTGTTTGCAGGTAAGATTTATCAGCTTCAAGAAAAGTGCCCAGGGTATTTCCAACAGAAACAAGGACCGAATCAGTCTATAACTGCAAAGGAAGGCCGTGAAGCTTAACCCAAACAGGCGATTCAGCCATTTTTTCCTTCTGAGCGTCAAAGAGGGGTGTCCATCTTCTAAAGAGAATGGGTCTCTTACCAAAGAACCATTTTCTCTCAAGGACCCGGTCCACTTGATCTTTTCTTTCAAACGTAATACTGAACCATCCTCGCGCAAGAATAGAAATATCAACAGGCATACTTGGGGATTCTTTCCACATTGTTTGAGCCCATTCAGCTATGTAGTCTGCCAAGTATTTCCGGCCCCTTACTCTGCCAACAATCATAATCTCAGTTAGATCCATAACATTCTCAATGCTAATATCCACACCTAGCAAACATTTCGGGCGAACTTCTTTGGATTTAATAGATTTGGCTTTCTTCCGCTTCGCTCCCACAGCTTTCTTGAAACCCTCCTCCTCTGCTACCGGATTGACTTGAGGAACCTTAGCTCTTAAAGTCTCAAGTAAAAATTGCCTCAGGTCTTCGATGGATCTCGGAGGCGCAAGACCCTTACTTAAATTCTGCAGGGCAACGACCCCTGAAGCAACTTCACGTCGCGGCGCAACACCTTGATTTTCAGAGGCAGAAGATTTTGGGAGAAGGTCAACTGCCTCATTTGAGGAAACCCTTGACTGGATACCAAGACCTAGAACCCCATCCTTTACCAGGTCGGCCAGCCCTCCTTCATTCTGCTCTATTAGCACTTGATCCTTCGCCACCCCTTTAGAGACTACCTTTGTAAAACCATTCTCAACCCCAGGCAAGAGAAGCCCCCCCGATATCTCCTGAGAAGGTCTACCTAACAAGGCAAGACCTGTGGTGTTGTCAACCCTAGGAAAAAAAGAGCCCTGCGGGAACTGAAGCCCTCTACACCCTACTACATCTTCTAAACCACCAGTTGCAGCATAAGGAAATAAATTACCCTTAGGTGCCGAGCACGGCAAGTGCCGATCAAAATTGATTGCTGCCTTGAAAAGATCTTCAGAGGTCTGAGGACGACTGCTGCTCGGAAAGTGCTGGCTACAGTAGCAGTGCCCACTCCTGGAAACGACAAGGTTTTCACCAGCAGGACCAAATCCTTGCGATAACCCTCCCAACGCTGCTTCAACAGCCAGATCAATCGAAATCCGATTTGGAAAGTATTGTTCGAAATTCTTCTCCGAGATTTCCAAGCCCCAGCAAGTAAGAAGGTCCTCCGGTGAGGGTTCTAGCTCAACAAAGACGCTTTCAAAACCCATTGTGATCGACGAAAAGACCTCTTAAGGAAAACTGCAGAAGACCGCAAAACCCGCTTGACCTCAGAAACCCTAACCTCAAAACACCGATCAACTCATCTAATATAGGAAAAGAGAAAATCAATCTTATTTTTATTTTTTTATTTTTAATTCATGGGACCATGTGTACATTAATAACACACACAAACATTCATTATTTTTACCCAAAAGAAGAACCATGTAAAACTCCCTCACCTTAAAATGTTTATTAAAGAAAAGTTTAGCACGAGAATCTTCTTTTAGGGGTAGAGGACTTATTCTCATCTCCCAAGCATAGCTAAGTATCCTAGATGTATTCCCTTTGTGCAAAATTACCTAAAGGTTCTTGGAATACCATTAAGAGGTGGAAGAACTCATAAATAGGGAAGGTGTAATGTTGGGGGTGAAAAATTACCTAAAGGTTCTTGGAATGCCATTAAGAGGTGGAAGAACTCATAAAGAGGGAAGGTGTAATGGTTGAGGGCCTTGCTGAGAACATATATCTGATCTCGAAAGTTAAATTTCTTGAGCAAGTCCGTTCACTAGTAGAAAATGATGAAATTAATGACTAGGTGACTAAAACGTTAGTCACCACAATTATTTCAAGTGAATTACTACTAAATTTGAGAAATTTTAAGTGACCGAACTAAAAGTAACTAACTTAAATGACTAATTTAGTCTAGGGATAAAATATACGTCTCGATAATAAGTGACTAAACTAAAAACGACTAACTCCAGGACTAAAATATATGAATAGATAATAAGTGAAAAAATTAAAAATGATTAACAAAAACTGAACACTATAGTCAAAGAATAAAAATATGAGCAAATAACTAGTGCAACACGTATATGAATTAGTAATTTATGCTAGTCATTTTTAATTTTCACTTCAGATTTATGGTAGTCATTTTTAATTGATTTTGAGGCATCTTAGGTCTCGACTTGATATGTATGATCCATGTCTATATGATATATCCAATGTGTATTATTTTTATTGTGATCACTTAAGCATTGTAGTGTAAATCTTGATGCTTTGGCTATATGTTCTAAGTTGAGTTGTTCCATGCCGTTTCATAATTTTACTCAGAGAAGTGTGTCATATTGATGGTTTGGGTATATACTTGGTGACTTGACTAGGTGCTACAAATTGATCTTATTGTACCCCTTATTTCCCTTATTCAAATTTTATCCCATGTCTCTCTTAACAACACATGTGGAGGTCTTATAAACTATGGCTAGATTCTAATAGGGTATTTTTGAGCTCTACACGAAGTTCCCTGAAAATAATGGGATACCTACAACTACTTTCATTTATTGCTAACATTATTGATATATTTGAGGATCTTTGCCACCTATTTAAGGGTTAGTGGATATTTCCGTTATGTGTAAATCTCATGTCCCATTGCCCTCCTTATATAAACATACTTGCCTATATAAAGGAGGTATTCTATAATTTTTATTGATAGCCTTATTCTAACATTATCACTCGTGGAACTTCATCATCATTAGATATAATCTATATGTCAACCAACCTCTTTTTGCTCAATTGAGAAAAAAAACAAACTTAACTAAAATGTCGACAACATAAATTCCCATAGAAATTGCCTCATAAAAATTACTACCTATTAAAATATAATTTCCCACAATTCTAAAATCTAAAATTGACCTATTACAATATAGTTTTCCGCTATTTCCCGCCACTTTTCCTTCTTCCGAGGTTGTTGGGAGGGAGTTTGATACTCTTTCTACGCTCATCATTTTCTTATGCCTCGCTCATGGAAATACTCAATGCACCTCAACTAGCAATGCGAATATTTTTAGTGATGGTGGTGTTCGATAAGTTGAAGAGAGTGTCCCCTCACCTTGGTTTGAAGTATCGGTAAGGGAAGATGCTCTGTCTCATTGCTTGCAATTGTCCCTTGATGTTGTTATACACCAAGGGATCCGAGAACTATGCTATCTCGTGGAGGAAGGTCACATGGAGCCTCTGCAGGCCTTTCAGGACTTCCGCGCAGTGCTTGATTCTGCGCCACCACATTATGTTCAAATATTCGATAAGTACATCAATTTCCTTTGACGTCTTCTCTACAAGCACCAATCAACACATATTTCAACCAAATTTTCGTTACTAGATCAACATCCCTTCCTCAAGTTAAACATAATTTTCCTCCAATTTTTTTTTCTTCAATTATAAAATCCCCTAAAAATCAGGGGAGGAGAACAGTTTGAGTATTCTATGAATCATGAAGACATTGTTAAAAACTCATAATTTTCAATGATTTCAGACAACAAGTGTATAAACATTTTTTTTTTCTTTGGCTCACTATTCTAAGGTCCTTCTAAAGAATAAGAGGGCCCTCATTGAGTAAGCATGGATACCCATAAGATCTGAGGATATAACTGGCCGAAAATATCAATGAAAATTTGGTTTTCATCCCTTTATCGGCTGAAATTCATTAAAATTTTTGATAGATATACTTGATATTTTCAGTTAAACAAAGGTAGTACTCTCCAAGTTTTCTATTTGGAATTGTTGAAATGATGATGTACAAAATTTTGTGGTAAAAAATTATCATTTTTTGAAATTTAAGACGAATGCTTCTATATATTTTAATCATGGTGTTGGTTTCTACAGAGATTATATGCATCTGTGTGCATTATTTTGGAAATGGCTAGAAAAAATTTGTGGAGAAACCCATTAAACCAATTGTAACCAGGTCGTAGCTAGGAGTTAAACCAAAAAGTTGCATAATATTTTTGCATATGTATGTGTTGATGAAGAAATATCAAATAAATATTACTGTTAGGTATTATCATCAAATCATATCTCTAAATTCCTACTCTAGTTTGGAACATCTTTAAAAACCAATAAATTTTTTTAATGCAAAGGCATTTTATATATTTAAAAACTAATAAAAAATGCACACAATAGTTATGGGGATTGAAAAGATATGAAACACAAACTATTTACAAGGTATGCACATACCTTGTACTTCAAGCTAGTTAGTCTTTCTACTTTAGTTTTTCGTTGAAATATAGTTGATAGTTAACGTTTGTGATGAGATAACATTCAGTTTCTTGTGATTTTTCAATTGAAGTGCCTTGGGATGTTTGTACTTTATAACGAGAAAAAATTCAATACATCATGCTTTTTCTTTCAAAGTGACTTGGGGCAATGGATTTCAAGTCTAGTTTTTTGTGTCCTTGACTTGAGTTTTCTTCTTCCTTCCATCTTTTGTATATCTTGTCCATTCCTTTTTGAAAGGTAGCAAAAGGGATATTTTGGATCCTAGCTGGCTATGAAATTTCTACCATTTCTGGTGGATTCTTTCTTCGCATGTAAAATTTTCCTTCAAAGTTTCTTTTTTCCGTAGGGGGAAGCTCAAAGGGACACTTAACACATCTTTCTTGGAATTTGAAGTGCTTGGAGAGGGGTTAAGATAAGCTGCATTAAGCTTGTTTTGTTGCATATGGAAGCTCAATGGGACACTCTGGCACCTCTTCCTTAGGATCCGAAACTACTTGGAGGGGTTTAAAAAAATTGGACTTGCTCATTAGGATGTTTTCTTCTTTTTATAAGATCTAGAAGTCTGACTTTTGGTTGTTTTCTAGTATGATTCTCCTACATGTTGAAATGGGGTATTTGGAGGTTTAATGGTAACCTTCTTTTCTTTTTGCTAGGTTTGTATTCTTTACTAGTTTTTCTGGTTTGGACATGGAAAAGCAAGGTGACAATGTTAGAGGCAACTTCCACACTTGAAAAGAATGTTTGGAGTCTAGACTCTAGAAGTTTCTCCTATATGTAATTCATAATTTGTAGTTGCATGGAGTTGGAAAGAGTTTGTTTAGGTCCAAATCCATACAAAAACTTTCAGTCTGTAGTTACTATGGATGACACTAAGAGTTTGTATGACATATTATAGTTATGATGGAAATCTGTGTCATTTCATAACTTTGTAGGAAATCTAGTAGTATTTCCCACATTACAACTGATGTTGGTGTGTCTTTAAAGTGGTAAAAGTATACTGCCAATTTCTTAATTGATAGGCATACTCTCTCCATCATCCTAGTTTACCCCTTTGGAGATTATATCCTTGACACTAGGGATTGATAAACAAGTTAAAAACCATAGAAAGAATGTTGTGCTATAGATGGTTTATCAATTCCTATTTAGCCATATTGTAACCATTTATGTTAATATCCAAATGAATATGAACCAAAACATCATTTAAGAAATTAAAATATATTTAATGTGAGCTACTAGAGGCTCTATTTTAAGCAATATTACTGAGGAATATGAAATTTGAGAACCATGTTTTCTTTGGCATTAGTGAGAGATTCTAACCTCATTTATGTTTGGGAAAGCATAGTACCTAGATATTCCAAGGGAAGTGGGGTCACACATTGCCTCCTCAGTTGTATGATATCCTTTTACCAATCAGACCTAACCTTTCCTCTCTTGAACTTCCCTGTCATTTACCAAAACAGAGAAAATCCAAAAATGTACAAGAATAGAAAAAACTTGAGAAATGAAGTTAATCCATGGAAACACAACTGAAATGAACATAGCGGAAGAAAGGGATACATGTTGGCTCTCAACCATGGGAATATAATCATGTAGTGAACTCTAATAATGTTTATCATTCTCTTTTCTTAATATGGATCTATGATGGTGATATGGCCTACTACTAGTGATGTACAATGAAAATTTCATGAATGGTCATGATTTATTTAGTCTTATAATGTTATTATATGTAATATTTTCATTCTTTGGTTCCTATAATTTCATAATTTTATTATACTTACCAATGATGAAAATATTTACATAAATTATCTCATAGAAGACTATAATGTTGTCAGTTTGTTTGTTCAAGACACTAAAATTTTCATGAGGATGATATATTGCTTGAATGATTTGGAAATCCTTAAGTACAAAACCATAATTACATGACCCCTCCAACATATTTTTCATGAAGTCAAAGAGATAGTATCCTTTTCCTCACCAAATTATGGTTCAGTGGATTCCTACAAGTTATGATCTCTATTATAACCACTGCAAAGTTTAGACAATAACTCAACAATTTAAAAAAAAATCCTACTAAACTTGGCATGCGACAGTGAGGCTAAAGTGGTTTAATGTAGAAAGAAGGATAATTTAAAACCTTTATTTCCCCACAATTTATAATGATTCACAATATTTGGTTAAAACAATATATAATGATAAGGAATACTATATATATATATATATATATATATATATATATATATATATATATATATATATATGTATGTATGTATGTATGTATGTATGTATGTATGTATATATATATGTATGTATGTACATACATATATATACATACATACATACATACATACATACATACATACATATAGATAGATAGATAGATAGATAGATATATATATATTCAACCACAATTATTTTAAGCACTTGGAGGTTTGGACCGTGATTTATTTTTAATATATATTAAATAAATATGGGGTTAATATGGATCTATGCTGGTGATATGGCCCATGGGATTTCTCTATGTTTTGACTCTTTTTGAGGTGATATTGACTAGATTTCATTCAAAATACACTTCATAATTTTCTTCTATAATGTAACCAAGTTTTTTCCTATGTTTTTGTTTTAAACGTGGCTATTTTTTTGCATCAAACATAGGTTATGGTTTTTGGAATAAGTTAACATCTCTTTACCACCATGGGTGGGATTAATACATATAAATTTTTTAGTAATATAGACAAGAATTTGATTGTAATAGTTATTTGAGATGTAGATATTGAAATTTAAATGACATTGGCTACAGGAGTTGGATGCTAGAAATTTTCTTGCAGAATCATTTGCTGGAAATGGGAAGATGTTTGTGCCTACCTTCTGCTTTGGTAGTTGTGTTGAAATAGGGTCGAAACAAAATATGGAAGATGAGAAAATCTGTATTGATAATTTGGTGGATCATCTGAGTCCAAGATATGAATTCCCTCCTCCAAGTGTTTTATACGGGGTGAAAATTTTCATATTCTAGGATTTCAATTTCAAATAGTGTGTTTGTAGTTTTTTTTTGTATCATTATATTGATGACCAGTTTCATTTATTTGGCTACTTAAATCTATTGCTTTTTTTTGCGACAGTAGAATTTTTGATTTCATTTGTAATTCTTGTATGGTTTACTAGAATAATGTACAATGTTTGGTCCAAGTTGACACCCAATTTCTAGAGTATGTAGTCAATATTTGTTACATTTCAATGGAACATGTTACCTTTGATAGGAATGCACAACCTCAATTGACATGCATGAGTAGATGAGCATTGAATGCCAAAAGTTCAATTCTGAATATTTCAGTAGTAACTATTTTTATTTCTTATATTTGGATAAGTATGTTGTTGGTGTTCCTCGAGTGATAGAAGCCTTATATCAAGGAAGAAAATGACCGTTGGATGAGGAATAGAAGAGGATGAAAAAGAAATGGATATTGTATAGCTACTCACTTTGTGGAAAATAAGTGTGAAGGAACATGCTCAACATATTAATTCAAAGGCTCACATTTTGCGTGATTTTGAAATGCTAGATTCTTGAAGTCTTTCCATTACTATCATTAAGCCACTAACCAAAACATATAGCAAACATGTAATCTTTTGTCAGCAAATATTCTTATTCTCTGAAAGAACAATTTTTTCCTTCGATGGCTAGCAAGCCATATTACCTCAGAAAAACCCAAAATAGTTCTCAGAGTGCTTTTCAATCACAATGTTAATAGAGTATGCCATTTATTTTACATAACCATTCAATGGTGGCAATAAATTGTGCTATTACTATTAAAAATGTGAAAAAATGTTTCATTTCATTGGACAATTATATTTATGGAGTTAAATAACAATGCCTCATCAAAAACTTGCTTCGATGGTTGGAAGTCCATATTGCCTCAAAAAAATCCAAATTAGTCCTCAGAGTTATTTTCAATTGCAAGTCCTAAATGATGTCGCTTTTCTTGTTATGATGCTTCAAAGAAGAAACATCAAAGAGAGCATGTACAATATTTTCCATGTAAATCTGATTTTTTTTTTTCTTCAAGCATTTGGACACTCCAAAATAGATCGATTCCTCTTAAGAGTCCTCAACATGGTACTGTCTGGAGAACTAGTGTAAGGATGTAGTGATTTGAAATAGTTGTGGAAGAAATATCACCCCAATGAGATATTTAAAATGAGATATATTGACACAACTTATATGGTTAGGGTTGTGCTAACAAATGCTACATATAATTTGTACTGTACTCTACTTGCTCATTCTGCTAGAAATGGGCTCATGGTTGAATATATTAATGTAAATTATGCCTACATTCCTGTGGATCAAGTTGTTGTTGCTCAAGACTTTGTGAATCTCAATGATAAAAAATGGGCATGAGTGAGGTATGTGACTAATCAACCAAAAGTTTCCTTTAAAACATGGGTTTTCTATAGATGAAATCCCTTTCCTTCTCCCCATATCAACTTAAATCTCTTATTTACTATCCTTTTATGCTAGATATTCTTTAACAGAGACTAGTATTTCCTATTTGATATCTGGGAAACATTAGGGCAAGGTGTAACTTTCCCTTGAACGCTAGCTAAGTGTTCTTTCACTTGAAAAATCCCCTCTTCCCTGATTTCATTTTTACAATGTTTTTTATATTTTTTTCGATTAATATCTTCACAATGGTTCCTTGAGGTCTTTCACATTCCCAGTGTCCATGATAATATCAGAGTGAAAAAAAAATATGCATATGCAAAACCGATCTTTGTTTATTTATGAAAAAAAAAATCATCAATTTCAATAGAAAAAAACAATGAGGGTTTGGGATATTCTTGACATACCTTTGAATGGGCACAAAAATCATGTCCCAAGTCTCCTTCAAGCTTGTAGTGATATGTACAACTCTAATGTAGATTCCAAATTCACTAAACACTCACAAAGAGTGTTATTTTCACTTCAAATAAGCCCTCTTCACTATGACTCCACAATTTCCAAATGCTTACAAATGATCAAGGAGGTGTGTTAGAAAAAATATGATGGGGGAATTATTATATAGTGATAAATAAGGGTTTCTAAGGGGGGAACATTTTTTCCATTGAACTACTGTGGAAGTGGGTCTGATCGGATGGGGACTGGTTTGTATTGAAACTAGACTGAACTGGTTAGTTCAGACAGTTTTGTCCAAAATTAGCCTACTTGTTTGGTTCAGTGTCAATTTGGGCATGGCAAGGTTTGAACTCATTCACACTAGCTACCTCTGATAACATTGCTATGCATTTTATGATGCACACGTTTTGTTGTTTTCTTTTGTGCAACTCATACTTATGAAACAATGATGAACTCTTTGCACCTAGACTTTGGTTTATGTTGAGCTTCTCCTTAATGGGAATCCAAATTTCCATAGAATTTCTCAACCATTGAACTCTTATGGATTCCTACTATCTTGGTCTAATTTCTTGTACCACTTCCTATGTTTTGTGTGAAGAAAATTGAGAAAATATTAGTTTACATTATCTCTCTAGCCACTCACCCTTTAGCCCTGCCTTATATCACCGCTTAATTGCAATATATATTGTCAAGACTTAAAATATTATTCATCAATAGGATCCATATGTATTACCTTGTTAGTTACTATATTGTGGATGTTTAACAGAGGATATATTCGTGGTGTAGGGAAGGTTGACCCTAGTTAATGGGATGGGTACAATGTATGGATCTAGCAAGAATGTCTTCCTTATTTAGGTGTTTAAAGTCCTTTTGTAAATTATAGTTTCTAGAATTTAATATGATACTAATGAGAATCATATTATGATTGAGACACAAAGCAAGTTCATAGTAGAAATTTGTGGTAGACATTGGGTTAAAGACACATGTTCTTGTTAAGGATTCCCTTAGTCTCCTTTCTGAGTGGAGAAAATATGTGTGCATGTTCAAAGCATGGTGAGGCTTCTTAGCTTTCATGTTCTGCCCATTATTTAAAAACATACAAATATGGCACATAAATTACTTTACCAATTCAGGAATATCTAAGAACTACTGTATTTATCAAACTTAGAATAAGATAATTTCCTTGTTAGATTTCGATTATTCTAGACTATAAATTTCAATGTTGCTCTCTTTTCTATACACTTCATGTCTAATTATGTTATTCTAATTTTCTAAAAATTACCAGCTATAAGAACGAAACTTCAGAAAATATAGAAGCTTGGAGAAAACCTCTCTAGTGGACAGGGGGGATTCATCCTCATGTTTCTGTATGCATTTACATACTTTAACATGTATTTTGTGTTGTTTCTACCTTCATTAGAGAGGAGATTCCTCAATCACTGCCCATAGGCTATTTATAATGCATGTATGTTTGAGTTCCATTGACCTATATTTGGTCACTTTTGGATTTTAATAAAATTTGCTTGCCTTTGTATTGGTGTCAAAGACCATGATGCTTCATTATGAAAGTTAATTGTTAATGCCTAAGATCATAGAACCATATAAAATAACATGTATCCTTTATAGGCTCTTTGGACTCAGAGACGGAAGGGAAATGTCATCAGGAAAGGACAATTGATATTGAGATATGAAAAAGGTGGCAACCATTGTCTACATTTGTTATCTCCTTTAGGAACCTCTCAAGCTCCTAATTGTAAAAAGAAAATAGTGTTGTCTTTTGCACTCCCACTGGCACCCATTCTGGCAGTTGAGCTTTCTAGTCCAATTGAAATTTTTCTGGTCATTTATCGACATTGATATAATTTCATTTCATTTATCTCATAAATATTTTTAACAGTTGCTTCAATAATATGTAATGCATTACAAATTTATATGTCTACAATATCATGCAGATTTTTGAAGTGAATAGTAATGTGGGCGACATGGGGATGATTAATGAGTTTGTGGGGAGTAGGGATGGATTGTGTGGGTGGTGGGGTGTGTTTCTAGTGATAAAAAAATAATATGCAGAAAGATACACATAAATGAAAAAATTTCATAGCTTTAACCTGATCAACTCATTAGGCTATTGTAGAGCACTGACACCTTTTGTGAGTCAAAATAAATTTGTGCTGCTGAGAAAAAAATAAATATAACTCTAAGATGGCTATAGTTAAAGTATTATTTAAATATTTCCAATATTTTATATTTTTCCCTTTAGGTGTTATACAATTAGTTCCACAAATCAGGGAGCGATTCCAATCCAAAAAACTATGAGACTATCATGGTGGATCATATATTTTCCAAGCTCTATGGACTAATTTTACACTTTTGGCTATTTAAGGAGTTGGAGAGACCTCATCTCAAGGCCATAGGACAAAAAGGTTTCCACCCCAAATACTAGAAATCCTTGATTAATTTAAGCTGCAGCATCAAAGTCTTCTGGTGGGGTTAATGACTGATTGGAATCTTCCAAGTTATCTCAATGTTTCCCTCAATTAGGGTCAGCTATTGATTTTCACTTTCAACATCACTCCCTAAAAATTGCATGAAAAATTAGAAATAAAAACCTCTCTTTCTCGTCAGTTTTTTTCATTCCATAATTTTACCTTTCTACATAATAAGACCAATGGAATTGTTGATTGACCAAGTAATCAACACTTCCACGAGTTTTATCTACATCTTTGTTAAGTTTAAATGTTTCTCATTTAATTTTCCTTATACATCCTTACACAAACAATAAATTTTAAAAACTCATGGAACACATTATTTATTTGTAATACTCTATCACAACGATACATGGAACAATACATAAAGCTGAGATTATTCTTCTTGGGTAACACATTCTTCGGTTATTTCATTCTTTACTTCTATATATATAAATATCGATGAAACTTTTTTGAACCCTACGTATGTGCAAAGAACTAAGTACCATATATGATCTTTTGATGTAAATTTTATTACCATATAACATGTAGTTGTGCATTTTGCTTGAAGGGATTAATAAAAATTAGAGCTTGTAAATTAGATATCTATTATCTACCCAACACTTGAAATCAAGGAGATTTTTAGTGTCTCACAAAATATTGTAGAAAAGTTACTCATGGATATTCAATGTGAGGAGAAATAGTTTCCATTAGGGTAGCTGGTGAAGCAGGGTGCAGAGGCTGCAAGTGACATTACATGGTTGTCTTATTGTTTCCTTTATTTTTTCTAGGGTGTTGGATTTCTGTCTTATTTTCTATTTCAAATTCTAACTGTTTGTATGTAGAGAATATTTGAATGAAATTTTTTGGGAGGGAGGGCCATTATTAAAGACTGTTTCTCCAAGAAGTATAGGAATCCCATTTTGGATTCAACATTGACCTTGAAACTACTTTATGGGCTCAATGTATGGGACAAATTAGTTTTTTTTTCTTCTATATTTACTTCATGACTATAAGGATATACATTATTCTTAATGTTTCCTACGGTGGTTGTGAGAAATATCCTTTTAAAAATGTGATTCTAGGAAGCATATTGCATGGATAAGGCTAGAAATATTGGAGTTGAATAATACACCTGTATTAATGAAAAATAATAGATGCGTTTTCATATATTTGGTTATGAATGTCCTAGTTTTCCTTGTGTGAATTTATGACTATAAGAATTTAATCCAACTATATAGACATGGGTGAAAAATGCTGGATACACTGTCATATAATAAGTATGAAAGTGTGCCAGCAACATGTTCGATATTAGAAGAATAAACGGTTCCCCCTCCTGCAACAAATTGAAGAAGCATGTCCATTATAGCTTCCTTCATCTCTTGCATTTCTAGAGAAAGTATTATTGTATCGTCAAACAAAATGAAAAATAAAGAATCACGACTAGTAGTTCTAATCTGAGTAGAAATGAATCGAACAATACCATCATGGACACAACCCAACCTACAATTTTGTTTATGCATAAATTTGGCCATGGTTGGTTTTATATCCGGACTAGACATTGAACCAGACTTGTCAATACCAAGAAAAACATAATGTGGTATGTTCTTTGAATGGTTGTAGACAAAAACATGACCATATGCAGTTATGTGGCTAGTAGAGAATTCCATTGGGGCATTTATTTTCATTGGAACATGCCATAATTTCTCTGTGCTGTAAGACCTTGCGGAACTGCCACCAGTATCATTATGCTCCTCATACCTACAAAAATTATTACATAGATAAAACTCTATCTTATCCTCATCAATACAAGGATCTTCAAAATGAATTTGCTTCCAGTAAGTCTCATGGGTAAGTTAATCTCTTGGCACATCCTCATTAGTGTCATATTTTCTTGTATCATGTTAAGAGCCATCATACACAGGCCTTGTGAAATTATTATAAATATGATAGTGAATTAGATGAATTTGGCCCTAACCTCAGGCTTTCCAATGCATGTTACACATCTCTACCACACAAAATCCCCCCCAATTATATTTCCTACCCTAGCTATCAAATTATTCATGTTATGAAGAAAAAATGACATTTCTCATGTTTCCATGAACCATATCATGTAAACCAGACTGATTTATTGGTTTTTGAAAAAAATATCCACAAGCTTGGAATCTTACCTTACAATAATGCATTGCATCTGGATTTAGTGTGTGTAGATGCTCACCATCATGGTATCTTTTAAAAGGTGGAATGACAATGCAAGAATCCTTCTGCAGATAATTTTTTTCAGGAACCTCTTCTGTCGCGAAATGTTAAGATCAGTCATTCTTTTGTTTCAACTCTATTTTTAATAAAATAACTTTGACGCAGTGGATATTTAGACAATTTTATGATGTCAACTCTTAATTATTCACCTTTATTTTTGAAATAAACAACATGTCTGATTTATTCTCATCAGAAATAGGAAAATATGGAGTTTGTTTTGGTCAAAGTCTCTAACATTCCATATTGCTCATGAGACTTAACCTGAAGCCACATAGGAATCTATAAGTGGTGCTCCAAATTTGCTGGGTTTCCATGTGGCACATATGGCTAGGAAGAAGTATTTAGGGGCCAAATGGTTGAGAAGTATAGTCATATATTATATTTAGAAATATTAAAATTTATGTAAGGGTGGATATCTATAATTTTTCTACACTTTTACCTGAGGTTTAAAATAACTTGACTACATGTATACATGAGATTGTCTGGAAACAAATTTTTTATGAGAATACTCTATTTTGTAGAAATTTCTAGCACATTAGATCTTGGTTTAGGATGATTCAAAAAGTTTGGGTTATTCCTCTCGAGTCTTGGGATGTTTTGGGAACAAATTATTTGTTAATGAATAATGCATTACATGCAATTATATACTTTTTCAAAGTCAGTAAGTTAGATTTGAAAAATTGCAATGCAATGTTAGTCATTTTTAAACCTCATTAATCTTGATGATTACATTTTTAGTGTGGAGGCAAGTCTCTTTGATTTCATGCACAATTTGACTTGTAGCCAATAGGTATAGATTGAGTAAATGAATTCAAATATCACATCATAAGACACATACCAATTTTCATCATAATTAACTTAAAGAAGCAATGTTTTCTCGAAATTGAACCTGTCTATGCCAAATTATCTCACATATATGTTGATGATGTTAGTGGACCATTATGAAGAGGGAAACATTTTGTGGTTCATTTTAACATATAATATACACATTTGTCTAGGGAAATCTTTTCTTTTAGAATTTTAACTGAACATGGACATCAAGCATCATGTCAATTGTAGGAAAGGGGATTAATATTACATATTTAGTGAGAGTTTCCATTATACTTAATGGATTCATTGTATTGCGAGGGAATGATATGCAGTGAAGTTGTGTTGTTTATAGTTGAGTGATTTCTCTTTTGGTATCCATGCTAACAACCAATAGTGGCCTTTTATGATTTGAAGTATTTAATGTTTTCTTATGTATTTTGTCATTTATAGCTTGGGTACCATCACTAATTCTCACCCACAGCATGCAATGATTTTAATAATTTTGAAGTTTCATGAATTTGGGTTCCAATTATAGTTTTTTGAAGTAAGGCATATGCTTGTATTAATATATTTGAATGTATGAAAAAAATATTTGGTTTTATTCCGTTAGAACTACATGTTTTTGTGCATAGCGAAGATCATGGTTTCCAGACTCCTTCAAAAGTAGAAAGGGAGCATGTGTTTACTTTCTCTTTTCCAATGAAGCAATTTTCCATTTCTTTAGGAATACTCATTAAATGGAGAATAGTATTTCAAATAGAAGACACAATGAGTTTTACCCCTTAATCCTTGAATCAATGGTTCATAGTAATGTTTCTAGAATTTTTTTTGTTTTTATTTTATTTATTAGGAAGAAAGAAACTTGGTGCACGTGCATGGGGAAATGTGTTTCACCTCTAATATATGATATTACCGTGACTAATCTTAAAAATTCTTCTTAGATCAATAATTAACATGATGCCTATATCTTTTCCTAGAATATGCATTGAACATGCAAAATTAGGTCTACAAGTATTTTTCATCTGTACTCTATAGATAAATCTAAAGCATGATCTTTTTTCTTTGGTTTATGCTCTCTTTTTAATAAAGGATGACTAATATTGACATTATATATCATATTTCTTCAAGTACAACTATTAATAAACACCATGATTCATAGATAATTACAAATGCGAAAGCATTAATATGGAATTTCCACTCATCACATTTTACCTCGTGATGATGAACAATACTTTCTGCCTACTTCATCAA
Organism: Pinus albicaulis; assembly: GCA_034641835.2. Taxonomy (NCBI): domain Eukaryota; kingdom Viridiplantae; phylum Streptophyta; class Pinopsida; order Pinales; family Pinaceae; genus Pinus; species Pinus albicaulis. The sequence continues at coordinate 537,743,737 of CM076584.1, forward strand.
TAATAGTGGAAAGGTTTGGTTAACTAATATAATGAAAACTTTGAGAGCTAGAATGGAAATAATAATTTCTTAACCAAACCACAACCTAGCAAAGGATAAAAAAAAATTCAACTCACAAAAGGTTCTACACATTACTTTAATAAAATTTATTTAAGAATGGAAAAGGATTATAATAAACCTTAAGTTTATAACGGTGACCTTGAAATTGGGAAGAAACATCATCGAGTAAAAGTTGTAACATTGGGTTTTAGATTAGTGGTAAATCTTCAAAGCTTCAAGCCAACCGCACATCATCAAGACTATGCGGAAAGACCCATTTCGATTCCTACCATCTCTCCAAAAATTCAATTGTAGGATCTGTTTCATACATGATTGAATGGAATGTTTCCCCTGGTTCTATATTCTTCGGTCTCTTCAAAAAATGAACGGGATATTTTCCATCGTTATTTCCCTTGTCACTCATAAATATAATTGTTGGCTTCTTTGTATCCATATTAGGATTATTAGAAATTTGATAAATGACTTATTCTTTCAATTCGAGATCAGAAGAATAAGTAGTTTCCCCCTCTAAAAAATATTGAAGAAGCTTTTCCACTATATCATACTTCATATCTTGCATTTCTAGATCTAGTATTGTTGTATCGTCAAAGAGAACCACGGATAAAGAATCACCACTAGTAGTTCTAATCCAAGTAGCGATCAGATAAGACACTACCCTCATAGACACAACCCAACGTACAATTGTGTTTAGGCATAAATTTGGCCATGTTTGGGTTTATACTCCGGACTAGACATTGAACTAGACTTGTGAATAACAAAAACCACATGATGTGGTATGTTCTTTGAATGGATGATGTTTATTAGTTATGTGACGATTAAGAATGCCATTGAGGAACTTGTTTTTAATTGGAACATACCATAATTTCTCTATGCGGTAAGACTTTTGGAATTACCATCAATATCATTATGCTCATGAACTGCAAATATTATTACATAGAGAAAACAACGCCATATCCTCGTCGGTACAATGATCTTCTGACCACATTTGCTTCAATAAGTCTCATGGGTAAGTTCATCTTTTAACACATCCTCATCGAACATATTTTCTTGTCTCATGTGAGAGCCATCATACATAGGCCTTGTTCAATTATCATGCATACGACGGTGAATCGGATGAATGTGGCCCCAACCTTGAGCTTTACAATGCATGTTACACATATTTTCCTCACGATTCCCCAAGTATGTTCCTACCACAGATGCAAATTCTTCATGTTCTTAATAAAAAATGACATTCCTCATGTTCCCATGAATTGTATGATGTAAACTAGAATGATTTATTGCCTTTTGACAAAAATATCCACAAAGCTTGGCATCTTACCTTACAATAATTCACTACATATGGATTTAGTGTGTGCGGATGCTCACCATCATGGTATCTTTTAAAAGGTGGAATGGAAATGCAATAATCCTTCCTGGAACCATTTTTTAAGAACCTCTTCTGCAAATGTCAAGATCAATCGTTCTTTGGTTTATGCTCTCTTTACAATAAAATAACATTGAAGCGGTGGATATTTAGACATTTTTATGATGTCCTCTCTTAATTTTTCACCTTTATTTTTGAAATAAAAAATGTGAGTGCTTTATTCTCACCATAAATAGGAAAATATTTAGTTTGTTTTGGTCAAAGTCTCTAACATTCCATACTTCTCATGAGACTTGAACTAAAGCCACATATGAATACGTAAGTGGTGCTCCAAATGCGCTAGGTTACCATGTGGCACATATGGCTAGGATGAAGTCTTTACGGGCCAAAGGGTTGAGAAGTACAATCATATCTTCGTTAAAAATATTCAAATTTAGGTAAGGGTGGATATCTATAATTTTCTACACTTTCACATGAGTTTAAAATCACTTGACTACATGTATACGAATTCCTAAATTTTTATGAGTTTAGAAATTTGGAGCACATTAGATCTTGGTTTGGGATGATTTAAAAGTTAGGGTTATTCCCCTTGAGTCTTGTGATGTTTTTGGAGAAACTTATTAGTTAACGAATAAATCATTCCTTGCAATTATATACTTTGTTAAAGTCGATAACTTAGATTTGAAAAATGGCAATGCAATGTCGGTCATTTTCAAACCTCATTGATCTTGTTGATTACGTTTCGATTGTGGAGGTAGGTCTCTTTGCTTGCATGCACAATTTGACTTGTAACTATTAGGTACATATTGAGTAAATGAATGCGGTGCAAAACGGAGACACGGACAGTTTGCATACGAAATGCAAACGGGGTGTTTTGATGAATGACAAATTAGGTAATTGACATAAAGCTTAGCATTCTCTCGGAATTGAACTTGTCAATGCCCAATTATCTCACATGTATGTTGATGCTATCGATGGGCCATTATGAAGTAGGAAGTTGATTTTTGTTCCTTAATTTATATTAAGTCATTTGAAGTGTGATCTTATGAATTGGTAATTTATGATTTGGGAGCACATTTTTGAAACAACTTGTGGTTTCAGTAACAAGATCTATGAAATACGGTACTTATATAAAATTACTTCATATATTTTGTTGTATTTGTAGTTTATTATCAAGAACCCCTTTGTTTGTTGTGAAGTATAGTAATTTCATGAGAAATTTGGTGAATATTATCTAACACATCATTAACAACTTTACGTAACCTTTAATTTTTCAAAGTATCTTTTGAGTAGTTATGCTAATGGAATCACACCCATTAGCAAAGCAAATAATAATTGATTTGCATGGGTGTATATTGTGAAATTTCAGTGAGAAAGTGAACATTATAAACATTTTAGAGCAGTCAATCGTTGAAGATATGTAATCTATATTTTAAAATGTCTACATATGAGTATTAATAACATATTGAGTATTTGATGAGTTGGAAAAATATTGGGCTTGCACAACACAGCAAGAAATTTCTCAAAAGGGGTTGAATATGTGAGTTGTAGCTTTGGTATGCTTAATAGAACTTGTATTTTCATTGGTATTGTTGACATATAAGAAATTGATCTTGTGATAGATTTTTCAAGAGCCAAACAATTATCATTTCGAGGTACTTTATTGCTTACATTTATTCGAATAATATAGTTTTAGGGCTTATCATATAGTTTGTTATTTGTCAATTGTAGTATTAAAATTATCCATATTTAATATTCCGGAGCTCCATGAGCTAACAAAATAAATTGACTCGAGGCTCAATGGCATCATGGTGTTGTAAATGGAAAATTTCCATAATAGTTGTCTCTTTAAAATATGTTAGAATTTTCAAAGGCAACTACATCATAGTGTTGTGAACAAAAACATTTCATAGTAGCCTTGAACAAATATTTTGGCATTCTGATTTTTGACATGATTTAAATGGATGCAAGGATTGTAAGTTCCTAACAAAGAAAATGTCTTCAAGTTGACTATTGGTTTGTTTGTAGATTATTCTAAGGCTTGTATTTGATTTGACAATTTTACGTTAGTGATATTGTTGGAACACTTATTTGGACCATGATATTATGATGAAGATGTGATGGCCACATTGATTCTTGGGATAGGGAACAATGCATGCTATGTAGAGTGAGAAGATGAAATAACTAAATGCCAACTTGCAAAATACGGTAGCATGGTAACATTTCACCTTTTGCTATTTATTTCCCCCTCTATAATGTTCTTAAGGATACTTCTATTGTTGAATATATCAATGAATATTTATTTTGCACCTTTAGTTAATCTTATGAAGTTTGGACTAAAGAAATATTTAGAATTGGATTTTTTTGATAGGTATTCAACATGAATGGGGAATTTTTGGTGGGGTCATCTGCCACGGACTTGTTATGATGATTATTTAGATGCATATAGATTGAATCTAGGTGATCGGGAAAATTCCTAATTTCTAGCACGAAACTTTTCATTGCTCAACTTTGGGGTTATAGAGTACCTAAATTATAGTTTCAAGATGTTCTAATGGGTATGTATTTTTCTTCGGCGTTTTGAAAGCTGGTTTCCCGAATATGTCTTGGTGACATTGTGAAGGTGATTCTTAGGATGGCGAGAGGGAGTCAAATATTTTTGGAGATGCTGACCCCTCAAGCCTCTTTGATTCATTCATCCTCGAGTTCATATGAAGTTTTTTGTGTACAACCGTTTCACTACATTGATTAGAATTATGTTTCAAAATAAATTTTCTAAGTCAATAGTTGTATTTGTTAGAAGGAATAGTGGGATGGTTGCACGATTGATTGGAAATGAACTTGTTTTGTGCATATCTGCATAAAAAACATTCATTTCCGTTAGGGTATCTCCCTATTTTGAGAATGAACCATGCAACAAAATATGGTACCATTGTGAGAAAAAAATTTCTCCTCCTGACTTGTGTTTTCTATCTAAAATATACAATTTTCCTTTAACATGAAGTCTTCTAAAAATATTGTACAAAATTTTTTACTTGCTTGAATTGTCTATCACATGGTCAAACTATATTTTTTCATTACTAGAAGCATTTTATGAAAATCAATAAAATTCATTGTCTCATTTTGCAAGGCCTTTGGGTAGCTTCGGAAGCCTAAAGAATTGAATACAAAGAGTACATTTTGAGGATAGAAAAAATCTTCATGGATAGAGAAAAGAATTTGGAATATGACTTCTCGGGGTAGTATTTCTCTTTGAACAACGCCACTAGTTGTAGTGGAATATCATTATTTATAGTTGTTTATCAAGCTTCAACAAACAACATGTCCTTTTTTATTGATTATTAATTGATAGATTTTTTTATTTATACTTGTTGTTCTTTCTTGAATTTTTTGTGCTAAATATTTTGAACTAATTAAGGATCAATCATTGGTGGTATTTTTGTAATATGTTAAGTCTTGTTTGTATTGAATCAATTATTTGTTGTAAAATATAAATCAGTATTTATATCTTGGAAATTACATGGTAAATAAGGGAAAACTATTGGTGTTTTGCATGTAAATTTGAAAAACATATCAAAACTACTTTTATTTTATCTTTTCATTATAATGATCATTGATGTTTTGAGTTTGAGTGATTGAGGGTGACCACATGTGTTCCCTCAAATTGGAAGTTTGGTGTTGGAATTCATTGTGGATTTTCAAATTTCAAGAATCATTTATCGAATGGAATTTGAAAGTTACATTCAAAATAATCCTTTTGGGGGATTACTAGTGGTGATTGCTACATATTTTCGATGTTAGAGATTTTATCCAAATCACATCTAATATATTTTACCACGGTGAGAACACAATGGGAATACAATTGTATTTTCAATTTATCCACTTGTATTGTAGTGATCCATAAATATAAGAAAAACATTAATAATATAGACTGGTTGACTTATTCATATGTGATAATGGACCCAAATAGTAGTTCTTATCTAAAGAAATGCTCATCATACTTGGGCATTTCTTGACATCATTGACCTATAGCTTCATACTTATTCACTTAGATTTCTAAATTATCCGATGATATAGATGTATACGAGTCTATCCTATTAATGTATAGTTTTTACTTTATTTTATTTTATTATAGACTTAGCTTTGGCATTTTCTAGGAGTTTTGTTTGCACTCCCACATTGTATAAGTAATCTACAACTTGATATATTTAGCATGTAACTTAGTTGGCATGATTATACCTAATATTTCCTTGAATGTTGAATACTAATTTTACTAAGTTGTTATTTTCAATGGTGACATTTTATTTTCTTTGTTTATACGAGTCATTTGGCCACATGAAACCCATTATTATCCAACTAAGAAAACTTGTTCGGTTTCTTGCTTTGTGGGGAAAAATGACATTGAAAATATTGATGTTGATGTATATATCATATAAATATTTTATATTATACCTTAGTTTATATTCCGGTGTTCATTGTATTTCATGTCTTATACTCTACATTGTATCTTCTTTCTTTTCGAAAGAGCCTAGAGTATCAATGGTAATAAGCAAGAAGAAAGGGATAACAATAGCACGAGCAATAAAATGAAAATTAAAAGAGAGAGAGAGAGAGAATTGTTCTAGTGGTACTGTAGAACCAATATATTGCATAAGAAACACATATAGAGATTGTTCATTCAAGTCTTCGAGTTGGTGAATTCACTATGATACCTTGGCAACACATTGATAATTTTTTGATGTGATGAAACAATATTTCATATGTAGAATTGTTCTCCAACCAATATTAATTTGGAAACTCATATTGTAATATTTGATCTTTTTTATATAATATAATTTATGTGGTTGAAATTATTTATATTTGCACTTGATATTATTTAGTATTGTAATTAACATATATAACTTTTATTTTTCATATTAGATGAGCATGTACATTGTATGCCATTTTTAATTTAGTTGCAAAATCGTACTAACTAATTTATGTTGATTAATAATGAACACAAATAAAATGAATATACCACTAAATTAGTTGCTTATAATGATTTCTAGTGAAAGTAGTAAATGAATATAAACTACTAAAGTACTCATTTATATAATGAATATGAAACTACCAAAAAAAGATAAATGACTACTGCAAATGATAAATTTGTGATTACATAGCTAATTTACAATATCTTATAACATGACCAAAATTTAGTCATATTTATTTGGTTATTAATTGGTTTCAAACAATGACTAAAATTTTCATATATATATGACTATTAGTAGCTAATTCTGATGTCTTATAACACGACCAAAATTTAGTCATATTTTTGGTCATTAATTAGTTTCAAACAATGACTAGAATTTGCATATATGACTATTAGTAGCTAATTCACAGTGTCTTATATACGACCAACATTTTGGTCATATTTCTTTGGTCATTAATTGGTTTCTTGGGTGATCATTTAGTAATATATTTTGTTGTACGTTTGGTCATTAATTATGAAATTAACCAGCTAAATCAATGATTAAATTAATGATGTCGAAATTTGTTCACTTTTGATGTCTTCCTTTCAATATAAGCTTCTGCAATATATATATGAGGCAAAGCTCATCACATTTCTAGGCTTATCCTATTCAAGATTCGATGTACGATATAAAATCTCCAAGAGAAAATATGATATACATTAGAAGGATTCGGGACTAAATACAATGTCTGATAAATTAATAAAAATGCTTGTGTTTCAAAGAGAAAAAAACAAGATTATGAACAAATCTCATTTTTCTTATAAATTTCCTTGTGGATTTGTTAAATCCCAAAGGTTTAAAGGCATTTCTCTACAAATATATTTATAAATTCTAAGAATGCTGCTATCGACATCTTCTGTAAATTAATCATGTGAAAAAAAAAGAAACAGTTCATTTTAACGCAGAGACTTCACACTACTACGGCACTATGATCTTCAATAATATAGGGGAAAACGGAAAAAGAAAAAAAATTTAACATAGACATAGTGTTGGTCGCTTTAATTGTTTAACAATTCAAAGCACCACATAAATTGTCAACCGGGAAGGAATCTATTTATTCCAAAGACAATCACGCACGGATATGCTCAATTCCAAAAGCAAAGAAATGTTGTAGTACAAATATCAATAACACAAACCGAACGACTGCACTTTGCTTTAACAAATCGACCTACTTGTGTTACGGCGGAAACAATCCCTCCTATTGCGGACCTTCATTAAAGAATCCTAGGAAAAATAATGAAAGGAAATCATCCTGTAGAAAAGGAGATCAATCAACCATAACGGAGAACGGGACCCTATTCCTCCAAACAAGAATATTCGGCACCTATTGCACCGATATTAATCACACGATGAAAAACCAATCCACGGAAAACGGGACCCTATTCCTTTGAATAGGAATCTTGACACCTATTTCCTAATATCAACCATATTGTAGAAAAATAAGATCAGCTTTGTGGAGAACGGGACCCTATTCCTTTGAACGGGAATCTTCAACACCCTATTTCACGATATCAGTATCACACATTCATCTAATAAGCAAATGGCCCCGAAATTAAAGTAACTCTCGGCTTCTTAAGAATGAATGGTATAAAACTAATGCGGTGTTCGCGGTGCTTAATAAGAAACACGAAGCTTGTATAAGTAATTCTTGACAAACAAGGTTAAATTAGGTGCGAATAACATAAAGTATGGAGACTACGGGGAGCAATTGGGTGAATCTTGTGATGAAGGTGGGCCATGTCCTTCTCACAAGATTCCCAGGAAAGAAATTAAATTGAGCGCTCAAAATAGACTTTTATTCATCTGTCAAGAAATGATACATTACAACGAGCATAGGCTCTTTCTTACTTACGATGTACTCCGCAATCCCCCTTCTAATGATGATGTCTCCTCTTTTTAAAGAGAGCATCTATTACGATTACATCGGAAGAAAATCCTATTTTGTCAAATCTAATCTCTTGTTTGTCTGAGGTCTTTTCTGTTCTTCCATCCTGGAATCTTGTTACAAAAGGTACAAAAATACTAGCTTCAAAACATTGAGTATGTGACTTCCCTTACTTAGTCTTCATCCGGTTGCCAACATTCTTGAAATACGCTTTAAAGATTGCAAATCACGAAATTTTGTATCGGCTACGGGATTTGAGTACTCGATGTTGTTTCGACAACGGGTTCGACTATTTCAGCAACACAATCCTTTCATAGATTATGCGATCTTTTAGAATTGTTTTAGCAACTATCTATCTTCGATTAATGATTAAATATAAAATTAATGTGGAATTATATGCAAGATAAATTAAATACATGGTAAGGAAAAGTTTATTATACCTTTCAATAAAATGGATGGAAATGATAATGTAAACTTTTTAAATATGGACTATAAAAATAAATAAAAAATAAAATGTGGTCAAAATGGTACATTGTGAGGTCCTAACACGTAGTAATCTGTTTAGAATAAAATTTACGAAATAAAACGAGTTTTGATGCCTTAATGGTTCAATTAACATTAAATTCCTCTCTTCTCTAACTATGCTCTCTCTTTGCACTCACTCTCTCTTTCTCTCTCCCCCAAAAAAAACCCAAATGCATTTTTCCTTTTTATTATTTTAATGCGGCTATCTATTTCAATCTCTCCAACAACATAATCCATATTCTATAGGTTTAACACACCTAGCTAACAAACCTAATATTTTTATTTCTATTTAGTACTCTATTAACTATTGCAATAAATAATTATTAAAAAAATAAATTCAAGAGGTCGAACCCTCTTTACTAAATGATGGTTGACCATTCGGGTCAATAAAATTGATCTCATTTGATGCTCATATTGCATCGGACTCCCGAAAGGAAAAATGCTTGATCCATCAAATATTCGGATTCACTTGATATTTTTGTGGCTCATTATTTCATCCTTTAGCATCCTCAACCCGATTGTCCCTTCCATTTGATTAGATACTAATAATAGGTTTGTCCTCTAGTCTTCTTTGTTACTCTCTTTTCGAGACAACTTCCACTTCCTTCTTGCCTATCTTTGGCATATGTTTATTCCAATTCAAGTCCTAACCCTCCTCCTATTCAAGTTCATATTGTGATTCTGTCTGTTTCCTTGTACGGGTACAAATACGCAGCATTAAAAATGGGTGATATTCCAACTCCTTCTTAGTAACTCAATGCGGTAAGCATTGGTGGAAAACTTCCTCAAAATTCTACATGGTCCTATATTTTCAATTTAGTTTTTTATAGGTCTCGATAGGAAACCTTTCCTTCCTCGGGTAAACCATGACTAAATCACCTACTTGAAACTCCTTTTCTATCCTCTTCCCTCTACTTATACTTACTATTGATTTCATGTGATTTTTGTTTGACATCTTCATAACAATTTCTGCTCCCTGTTTTGCAATTATTCGGCCCTTTGTGCTGCGTGTCTCTTGCTTACCAAAATATATAAGCTCATATATTCCTCTTGGATTCATCCCAAAAACAATGCGAAATGGACTCATTCCCGTACTCCCGATTAGGAGTATCATTGTAGGAAAACTTCGGCCAAATAAAGCATGAAATCCCATTTCTTTTGATTTTTTATAAACCAAAATTCTTAATATGTTTCCTAAGCTCCTATTCACCACTTCATTTTTTCCATCTATGCGGGAATGATAGGTTGAACTAAAACTAAGGTTTTCACCCTAGCTTCCTCCTGAAAATCCTCCAAAAGTGTCCTACGAACTTTGTATCCCTGTATGAGACAATACTCACGGACAACCCATGTAATCTTAAAATTTCGAGAAAAACAAATTAGCAATGTGAGTTGCATCACTACTTTCACTACAAGAAAAGAAATGAGACATTTTTGAATACCTATCTACAACAACATAGATGGAATCACGTCCTCTTTGATTTTTTGGAAAACCCAAAACAAAATCCATGTTGAACGCATCCCAAGGTTTGTTGGGTATTGGAAATATGGTTGATATATTCTAGTGTTTTGACTTCAACAAATTTTTTTTATATCAATTTTCATCTTTGGCCAATTATAAAAAGCACTTACTTGAGTGAATGTTTTATCCTTCCCAAAGTGTCCGAATAGGTCCTCCACTAAATTTTTTTCTTTAATTAAATTTTCCTCATGGAACATTTAGGAATACACGGTTTATTATTCTTGAACAACAATCCTCCTTGAATCGGGTAGTGCAACCATTGGCTTCTATTATGAATCATGGGATTTTGAACAACTATATATATTTCTTTAAAATGTTGTGTCTCCCTTATACATATCAATTATCTCTTCAAACCCCAAATACCAATCTTGAATTCTTTCACAACCAAATTTACTATTCTTAAAGCATCAACAACTTTATTTGACTTACGACTTGTGTTTTGATTAAAAAGGTAAAAATTTGCAAGAATACCACCCACTTATCATGCTTTTGGCTCAACTTTGAGTGATTATTTATGAATTGCGATGCATGATTATCGAGAATACAACAAAATTCTTTAGGTAACAAGTAATTCCTCCATTTCTTTAAAGGCTACAAAATAGCATAGAATTCTTTATCATAGGATGCGTACTTTACTTGGTCTCATCAAATTTCTTCGAAATAAGCTATCAGCCTCTATTCTTGACAAAACAACTCCGGCTTTATTACTGGCATCGGTCTCAACTTGGAAAAACTTTCTCAAAATTTGGCAAGGTCAAAACGAGTTTCTCGGTGATCTTGTTTTTAATAGCTTGAAGTTCCTTTCTTATACGCACTGCCTCTATCCACTTAAATGGATGGTTATTTTCCTTTATTATTTCAAGTATCGATGGAAAAATGCGGTAAAACCTCTTATAAAATTTCTATAAAAAATTGCCAAGGCCATGAAATCTTACGGCACGAGTCAAATAGCCTCCTCATCGACTTAGAGGAGAGGAGCGGGTATGGAAGGAATATAGAGGCCTAAACTAAAACTCGCCACGCAAGGTAACGCGCCCCATTAATAATAGTGCGTTATAACGCACTGATCCATCAAAAGGTCACGTTAGTGGCTAGGGCAATGCTACATTCGACCTAGAGGCGGCGTTACTGCGTGTTTTGGAGTTTGAAACGAGGAAAATCCGCGAAGAATGATTTGAAACTCAGAATTTTCTCATAAAGGTTAGTGCAAAATAGGCACAAGGCACTAACCTCTTATTGAGTCTTGCCAAAAAAAACTACACTCTCAAGAAAGGAAAAAGCATGGAAAGTTGAAGAAACATCTTGGCTTTTCTATTTAGAAGCGAGTGGAAGGAGAAAGGCAAGTGCACACTCTCCATCTCTTACAAAATGGAGGTGTGGGCTCTTGGTCCAAAGTTCGATTTTTTGAATACATGTGAAGCGAGTGTTTATTGTTGTAGTGTGAAGGTCAAGGTCAAAGAGTTTTCATTGAGAACTTGTTGATTAAGAAATCACCACATTCGGAGAAAGAGATTGGAAGGCGGGGAGGGCTTGGTACAATGACGGTTGTAATCCTCCCTTTTTATAAATCAATAGAGCTGTGCTCTTGTTTTCCATGGAATCGTCAATATAGTTATTGTTGCTCAATTACCTATATAGCATGAGATGAATGACTTAGACGATGCATTTTTAATATTTATCATATGATAACTTAATTGATAAGAAATGTATATTGTGGTAGAGATTACTACGTGTGATTTGATTGATCATAGGTCCAAGATTTTGGAGTTGGTGAAGAGGATCCTGTGGGCCTTGGTGCTCTCCAAGGACTTGAAGATCTAGAAAAGAGGTAATCTTCCATCTTAGTCCATCAAGTTTTTTAAGTTGATATGAACATATATGCTTCTTCTTTGTGGTATACGAAGCTAATCTTCTTGTGCTGCTTGCTTGAGCACACGAGAAGAACCTAGAGGATATTTGAGAACCAACAACCCAAGCATTTTACTTTTTGTAAAGCGAGTGCCGTGACTCCTTTGGGGGAGTTTAACCCCAAGTTTTTAGATTATTTATTTTATTCCTCCTTCTTTCCTCTTATTCACATATCCTTACGACCAACTTTGTGCCGATGAGCATTTTCGCTCATAGGTTCATTCCGCTGTACAGCCTTGAATAACTTTACCAGCTACTTGTTTGCCTTTGTTAGTATTCAGGAAGCATTATAACATGGCCTAGCTTTGATTACGAGTGCATTAGTATTTGCAGTACTTTTGATCTTTTATAAGAACCGATGCGTTACTCGACCAAAAAAATCCTATTCACCCACTGTGTTGTGTTCCTTTTGGTTGCGATTTTTGGCCATCGAGAACCATTCCTTGGTGAATCCTTTTTTGTGCTTTTTTACCAACTAGCATTCTTTGTTTGTTTGTTCTTGTTTGAAAAAGTTGAGTATCAATACATTTCTTTTTAGAAGATTTTTTTTTAGTTTTTACTGGCATACGGAAATTTGGATTAATTAAGAAATTTCGGTTAAAGAATATTAAGACAAGATAAATAGATGTCTCAATATTTAAGGTTGAAATTTTATATTTGAATATTGGTGCATGGATGTTGAAAAACCTCTCCTTGTAGAAACACTCTTCATCGGGTGAATATTTAGAGCATATTTTTGCATGGTTTTTTTGAGTCGGTCTCATCACATTTCATATGTCCACTCCCCCTTCGCAAGACTAATATTCAAGTGCACTAAGAATCAATCGATAATAAAATCAATCACATAACTTTTCGAGCTCACACCAACGGTGGTTCGGGCTAGGATCTTGGGTTAGGAAAAGTGAGAAAATCACCCAGATCTCAAAAACTTGAGACTAGAGTCATTAACGAGCGAAATCCTCACTCATGTTATCGGGACCACTCCTAACTGGAGCTAAGCACGAGACAACACTTGGGTGCACAAGAAGGTAGCACACCTTTGTTGCTGTCTGGTGGGCATTCTATATGTTGGGGTTCCCTTCGGGGGATGTCGAAACTAGATCGGGGATCTAGGTATTTTTGCCGGATAGCATGATGTCTTAAATTGTGACCCCCGATGATGTTTGTGATTTGAGGTATGGCTGGCCATACTATTTAGGGACTTACACAAGGTAGTGGGACGGAGTTGTGTTAGTACCTAAAATAAACGGACCTACTCTATCTTCGGTCTTTGGGAAATTGCTCATCTTCACGAGTACTTACACCTGTCGTCTAAGGTTCGGGTGAAGCTCTGGAAAGTAGCATGCTTTGTAATTTAGGCCAACCCTCTCTTGTGTACTAATATTGTGATGCGGGTTCATCTCCCGAGAAAATGGTGGTACTCGAACTAGGGGCACTGCAATACTGGCTAATTTACGATTGATTTTAGAGTCCTTTTTTCTTTTTTTCTTTTTAGGTGTGTGAAATTCTGTCATTGAGAGTTTATAATACATCACAGAATTTATTGAAATTTGTTAAAAATAAACGAGTCACCATGGCGTCATACGGTCCACGCCATGTGTCTAAACAACAACAGGTATACCTCCTTTGACTCCTGAGGAAGAATTGAACCTTGGTGAACCTATACCCGCCTTGCGGAAGAAACGGACTCCATTGACGAATCTGATTTTCACCTTGTCCTAATATCATACGGAATTTACGAAGGACCCTTTCATGGAAGGTGTCATACCTCATTACAATCTTCCACTCAACGATTCATGAGAAACCATGATAATTCGAATTCACACGCTGAACATTTCTTTGTGCACAAACATCCATTTCACAATGGCATCCTGGTCGATACTGATGGAAACCATCCCGAGGTTTGCCACCATCCTCCCCACCGATTGTCGATTCCTGTACCGTGCTTAATAACGATGGTCAACTTATGCCTAGTCCCAACCCTACAATCATCACAACTTTGAGTAACTCACAAGGTCATCGAGGATGCTCTACCAGCACGTACGAGACCTACGGTTTCCCCTCCCATGAGTGGGACTACTTTGGTTCCTTTTAGAAACCATTTTGATTTGGAACCTTCTTTGGGTTCAAACCCCTTGGCCTCCATACCGGGGGCAATGTCACTGACACGCAAATAATAGGGAACATTTCACCACCCACAGGTTCGTTAGGAAAAAATCGGACAACCTATTGTTAACACTATTCCCTTAAGTGGTTTAAATGTCGGTGTGGGATCTATGCCATTCTTCCGAACTATGCAAGTAGTAGCATGCTCACGGATAGCTTATTACGTCCACATGGGCCAACCACCCCAACCTCCATCTAGAATAGGGGCACTTTTATGCTAGGGGCAACCAGCCATTAAGCACCCCACAATACGGTATGCCCTATGGACAACAACCATATATCCCTACGCCTCCACCCATAGGAAATTTTTGCTCAAAATTTGTATCTATGCGGCCACACATTGATGGGTGGATCATATGGTATAAATAGTCATTCGAACCTTCGTAGCTGAATTCGAGAACAAACCCTTAATTTCATTTTTGGCAACTACTGAACATCCACGAGCATCTATAAAGTGACTAATGACCCCATAAATCACAACCTACTGCGGCCTCTAATCTTGCTAGGAATTCAACACGATATCCAAAAGTTCGATGGAAAGCAAGGGGAAGACCCAAGTGACACACATCACACCTTTCATTTATGGTCTATATCTAATTCCATGGTGGATGATAGTGTACGGCTTGGCTTGTTCCCCCGCACCCTTACGAACGATGCGCAGCGTTATATTGAATTACCACACACGCCACTAAACACTTTTAGTTGCTTTAGCTACGAGTTTCTAAAGAAATTCCAATTATTGATGGGATATGAAGCACGAACGGAACCTTAACCTCTTTGTGCCAAGACAACACACATCTACGATCACATTCATGAATGAGAGCATAGGAGGAGGCCATTAGCTTTCAATCTGAATCATCACTTCTATCTAATTGGTTTTGTAAGTCTCTCTTAGCCCACATCTCTAAAGACATTGGCCTATCGATTAACGATTACGGAGAAGATCGATACATTCCACATCGCAACATTTAGATTTAATCTATACACAATATATGTATTTATATGATTTACTCCCCAATGCCGAACTGTTAAATTCTCCCGCTACTACGAAAATCCGAGTCATGGCAAGCAGGTCTCATTGGTACAATCTGCGGCATAGCCACAAAAACGAGTCTCGAGGGTAAACCTCCTAGCCATCCTCTGCTGCCACGCCTAACAAGCAACTATTCTTCCTATTGCGTGAGGTGAACTCTATGCAAACTTCACAAAAACCTAGTGGAAGAATAAGAAGAATAAGAAAAAGACATCTTCTTTGGAAGAGTAGTTAGACCATCGAATAACCCTAATCGAGCTTAACTACAAAAATGACAAAGGGAAGAAGTAACCCATGAAATTTCCTTGCAATATACGTGTGGAGGACCACTTGACATACAAATGTCCATAAAGGCTGGGAATGCACCAATTTATCACAAACAAAGGATTAGGAGAACACCTTAGTTATTCATAGTCTTTCCCTAATCAACGATGATAACGACAACACATGGTTGCAAACACCCGCACAACCCGCTGCAAAGGGGAAATGGTAGTTCACATCCTTCCGGTAGAAGGATCATCTGCCATTTATGGCATTGAAAGTCTTCCGAACTTCAAACACGAGCAAGATTTATCCGTCCTACCATGAACGCTCAAGAACACGGTATAGTTCGAATCCACCGCCACCCAATGATCTACATATTGAACACTACGCTGACCCGTGATTCGTCCCCCAAAGAGACACTTCAACGCCACGACTCATAACACCTCTTGCACATGCCGCCTAAAACTACAACATTGTAGAAAGATTTGGCGCGAGCACGCGTCGACCATCATCTTCTCTTGAAGTATTGCAAACCTATCCACGACACAAAGCCTTTCGGCCATTGGTGGAATAGACCCCTAGGATTCCATGCTAGCTGTCTTTTTTATATGGAAAAATCTCAGACTACTTCTCTCACACCAACTCGCATTCCAAGTGGAGGAAGTTGTGTCGAAAGAACCAATCCATCATACTATCATTGACAAAGGTGCTTGACCTACATTATGTCATGGGCTTGCTGGTTTGCTTTAGGTTCTCCTACTTTGTCCATATCAAATTCTCTCAAAGCTTTGGTAATACACGTTCCTCAAAAAGGATACCTTTCTAGCTTTCCCATCATAACTTGGTGGGAAAACGATAACCATGGACGTTAGTGGTAGATCTCCATCTCGACTATAATCTATTGCTCGATCGCAGCTGATTGGTCTTACGCCATGAACGCCATTGTTTCTTTTGTCTTCAATTCATCCTATTTCCATTGGATGGGAAAATAGTCACGATGGATCGGTTATCCTTACACTTTTGATTATACCACGTTACCAAGTAGCCTTATACCCTAATAGGAGGCTTTCACGACTCTTACGTCGATTGTTAGTGCGGTCTTACGAAGGCATCTTCCCTAATGGGTTGCTTTCCTCTTGCCACAAGAGGTTACAAATACGATTGCAATGGTATCCACCACTTTCGATGGCTCTGTCGACCCATGGATCCTGTGGCACCTTCGAGACATTGATTCGTACGAGAGATTAGATGTTGTTCTCACCCGGTCGAGTTGGCTTGCAAGCCATCCAAATTGTACGAACCACTCACTGCTATGGTTTCAACCAAAGGTGCAAACCTCCCGCCCATCACGAGTTCTCTAAGGATCTCCCTTAATGTTCTTGCCTACGGATGAAGCTATTCAGAGATCATGTCTCTAGAAGAACGACCTTGGGAAGATTTTTCACCTTCGTGCTTTGATGATCGACTCGGATATGATAAATACTCAAATCCCATCCTTTGATCCACGAGATGGTTCCTACGCTTCTGCCTTCTTTGACTATTCAAACTATCGATTCGAAGGGAACATGGGTAATATTTCTAATACAATGCTCATTGATATCTCGGTCAAAACGGTATCATGGAAAACATTCGGTGTGGTAGATTGCAATCTGAGAAATTGCACGCTTCACATCCCTTTTCAAGGAATTCGAGATGTGTTTACTTTGGTCTTATGATGAAATTCCCAGCACGGATCCATCTATGGTCGAGCATGAAATCAAGGTTTATGAAAAATGCTAAGGCGGTTCAGCGTGACTCGATTTTGTCCACCCACGCAAGCATCGCCATCAAAGGCGAAGTAGAAAAATTTTAAACGTGGTTTCATATGCGTTCCTTCGATAGAATGGGTTTCCAATCCGGTCCCCATAGACAAAAAACAAGGAACCATCGATTTTGTGTTGATTATCACGATACGAATGCTAATTTTCCCGAAAATTATCCTACCTTTATTCATAGATCAAATTATTGGTGATTGTGCAGGATGTGAATATTTTTTCCTTTATGGATAGATTCTTGGGCTATAACTTGATTTCGATTAAAAAAAGAAGACCAACATAAAACTTCCTACATCTTGTCCTTGGGGCATTTGCGTATTGTAAACTCCCATTCGGTGCGAATAATCTTACGGAGCATATTTTCAACGAGGGCTATCGTTGTGCCTTCCATGACATCGACATATTGTATAGGCTTACTTGGATGACCTTGGGCCATTCCCGAAAATGACGAAATCACCTTTCTCATACGAAAGAAATTTTTTGCTAGGTGTAGATTCTACAATATGCGTGAATCCTCATAAGTGTGTATTTATGGTCGGGAAATCGGGCATATTTTAGGTTTCATTATCTTTCCAAGCATGGGATTAGGGTTGATCCCGGAAATGGGTTAAAGCAATTGTTAAATTGTCGAACGCCACAATCCATCCTCCAACTCCAACGTTTCAAGGGAAGGCAAACTTTTTACATCGATTCATTGTCAACTATGCGGGGACAGTGAAAGGATTTGTCGATTATTGAAGAAGGAAACAATATATTTGTGGGATACCAAACTCAACGGTCATTTGATGCTTTAAAACATGCCGCATTTTGTTACTCCTTGAGTGCCCACGAGCTACTCACCCGACTTTCTCCTCTCTTGGCGACCTCACCATCCTACTTTGGAATGGTTCTAGTTCAAGTTCACAATAGCGACAATAGACATGTAATATACTACTTGTCAAAAGGTGTCATTACTTGAACTACGCTATTCACATGTGGAGAAACTTTCTCGAGGTGGTAGTTTTTAAAGTCACGGAAGCTGCGAGACTATATATTGTTGCGACAGGACTCTTATTCTGTTCTTTGGAGAACCCCATGCAACACATCCTCTGAAAGTTGCTGGAGAAAATATTCCAAATGGATTATAATCCTCCAACAATTTGATTTGATCTTCCACAGTACACCAAAGAAAAGAAATCTCTAGTCTTGGCCAAGATTATGTCAGGACCCAACCCCGAAATTCAGCCCGGAAAGAAGTGGTACCGCAGTCATTTATAATGAATCTATATACTTGGTCGATTCTTCAGACCCATGGTATGGAAGCATTTTAGTATACCTACAAACCAGGCTTGCTTGCACCCAACTCTCCCACGTCGACGGCCCAGTAAATCATATTCGCCATATTTGGCTGCTACCTCGTGCTAAATGATACGTTTATATCGTCATGGTATCGATACTATTCTAGTGTTGTCTCATAATGAAGCGAACGCATTTTGAATGACTACCACATGGGGCATGTGGCGATCATATTTTGAGCAAGCTGCGCCCAAAAATCTTCTTGGCCTTGATTATTATTGGCCCACTTTGTTTAAAGAGCGCATTGGGCTGATGCAGTGCCATGCGTGTCAAATTTTCACGAATAAAATGCGTCTTTCACCCGCCCCTCTTCATCTGGTTATCTCCATTGGTCCTTTTGTTAAATGTGGAATTGACTTGAAGTACCTACAATCCCATTTCTGAAAATGGACACAAGCTACATCATGGTTACGGTCGTCTGTTTCTGAAATGGTGAAACTCATCCCACTTTTAGGGGTGATCGCAAAGCTGTTGCTCTTTTCTTTGTTCAATCGAGGTAATCTATCGGTTCGAGCGTGCCCCTGCTCTGTTGTCACAGATCATGGATCACACTTTCAAAATGATATGATGATGAGATTAACATGCATGTAGGTTTTCGACAAGATGGGTCTTCGTCCTGTTATCCTCCAAGCTAATGGTCGAGTTGAAGTCGTAAATGGCATCCTCAAACCATGATTCGTCGATTAGTCGAAACCATAAAACC
The DNA here is from genome assembly GCA_034641835.2 of Pinus albicaulis. Taxonomy (NCBI): domain Eukaryota; kingdom Viridiplantae; phylum Streptophyta; class Pinopsida; order Pinales; family Pinaceae; genus Pinus; species Pinus albicaulis. Next base: position 537,763,324 of record CM076584.1, read on the forward strand.
ACATGGCATTGGGGAGTTTATTAAAAAAATTGTCGTTATCTTTGAACTTCAATAAAAACTACCATAGGCTTCACGCCATTTCAACTCGCATTCGGCCCTAGAACGGTACTCCCAATCGGTGACGAAATTCCATCACTCAAGCCCCCATTTTGTTGAACTCATGCCCGAGCACTACGCCATAGAAAGAGTTCTTCCTCTCCACTCGATCATTGCTTTTGGATGAAACTCGTCGAGATGCTACACTAGCACTCCGGCTCACCAACGTCGAATCAAAGCTCAATACAACAAATATGTCAAGCCTCGTTCTTTCCAAGAGGGTGATCTTGTTCTACTCTATGATCGGAAACATGACCTCTTGGGGGGTAGGAACACTCCAACCATTATGGCTTGGTCCTTACATCATCACTAAGGTACTTTCAAAGGCCACACTTCGGAGCGTAATGGAATTAAAACACAGAGCCACAACGGGCTCTATACGAAGAAGTATTTTGCCTAGTTTCACCATTAAGCATATGCTTTGTAATTTTATGTATATAATTTTGCCTATTGTTTTGAGGTCTGCGGATATTTTTGGTTTTTGAGGTGTTTCCTCATATACAATATTTTTCTCTCACACGGATACCATCATCCTCCCTTGTATCCTCGTCGAATATGTAGACGGTGCTAGTCGTCACACTAGACACATTTGGTTCGGTACTTGGGTTCCCCGCACAGGTTAGAACTTCTTGGTTGCGGGGGGAATTTTCTGGGTAGCGCCACCAACAACGTTGCCGAGTACATGTCGGTGATCCAATCCTCATGGAGGCTACATCTCGCGACATCTCAAATTTAGTGGTCGATTAGATTCCCAACTCGTAGTTATGCGGTTAAACAATCATTACGAAGTGTACGTCATCCAATATTATTACGTTATTTTTAGGGGTGCGACTTTTAGAATATGATTTCAAACCATCTCTCATTTGAGCACGTTCTAGAGAATTTAATGCATTGGCCCAATTAGCGCGAATATGTGTTAGATTGGCATTTGTCACATTTGTTATAAAATATTTGTGAGTATGTATATTTTTCCATAGAAAATACATAAAAAAAAATTAAAAAACACAAAATCACCAAAAGTATGTGTATATATATATATATATATATATATATATATATATATATATATATATATATATATGTGTGTCGATACAATAGTTACATCAAAAAATCTCTCAAAAGGGGTGGTGTTACAAAATTGGCTACAATAAACCTCGTTAACGACATCTACCATCTCGCTTTGATGCTAAAAATAACATACAACTACCACCAGCTGTCCTTCTCAAAGCACTAGGTATCTCTACGGTACACCTACGGTATCTTTGTGTAGACGGCGGAACCTCCGCATGAAGAGGTGGCTGCCCATGCGAGCCCTCCAAGTTTCTGGAGAGTTCATGTAGGGATGCAGGTATCATCATCTCCGGTGGCTTCCACATCCTCTTCCACTACGCCAACCCGGTGTGCATTCCTCACGCTTGTGCCTGTGAGGAGCGGTGCAGGTGGACAAGTGCCACATCTATGTCGAGCAAACAAGCTTCATGTTAAACATTTTTTCACTATTTAAACAAAAAAAAATCATAAACATTCAAAAGACAACACTTCCTAAAGTACCAGTCATTCCTTTCTTACCATCAAGTCCCCAAAAGGTGCCGGGGGGCAACACTAGCTCCGGATGCGAGTGAAGTTCATCCACATAGGGATAATCCTCAATCATAATGATGCGAGAGTTGAGCAAATCAAAGAGCCCATCATCAAAAAACGATTGATAGGCCCGGACCCTCTCTCCGGGTCCGCCGAGGATCAAAGCGCATCGAGCTTGTCTCGGCTAGCGGGCCAATGCTCTGTCGTCATCCTGGGTCTCATCACTAGCACCCGCTCGTTAGGAAAGAAAGCCGTCAATGTGTATGGCCAAACTCTCTTTGGAGGTACGGGGTCTTGCATGGTGTAAGTTGCCGCCCAAACCCAACGAGGGACAACTCCATCACCGGGTCAATCCACACAGGCGCATGCAATCTAAGGCCCGCTTGCTCCCAGGCCTTGGTGACCCACATCGACTCTTGGCCGCAAGCGAACGATCATCCATAGTAGAGACCTTAGTGGTCTCGAAGCACCGTGCGATGGGCACCGGTTGCTAATTGCCTTTGTGATGTGTGTACAATGAACGGGGATAAGATCAAAAGTAGAGCAAGGATCCGCTCTTGACCCCATCAAGTTAGGTCTTGGTCCACGGCGGGGATGAGCCGGGTCAAAAGATAAATATTGTCCTTCTCGATTGAGAGCTCGACCCAGACCCCGTACGAAAGACGTGGTGACGCTCGTCCCATTTCGAATTAGCCACCTCGGGGAGGCCTCCCGACTTCTCATCGGTTCCAATCGTGCCATGTTGTAAGCGCACCTACGGAGAGCCATCAAGCGGCGACATTAGTGATCATGTCTCTTTCTTCACGTTCATGTTCTTTCTCTCGCCGGACACTCATGATTAATAGTTGAATACCCGGTAACATTTTCAGCAGGTGTAAATTGCTTCGAATGCTTCAAAAATTCTTATCAACGAGTTCTTAAAACATGTTTTGCACTAACATGGGCTATAAGGCAAAACGAGAGCGTGCTAACGAGCCCTTCCTTCATGGGAGGTGCGTTTTAACGCATGTCCAACATTTCTTTGGCCACGGTCGCTACTAAAAAATTTTAGGGCTTTGCCAAATTTCTCATTTTGAACCCGTGAGAAACTTCATAAAAACAAAATAAAATGATAGTAGGAGGTTCCGGCTCTTCTGGATCTCACGGAAGAAGAATCGTTGCAGGTTCGTACAATCACCAGTGGGTTTTCACACTTTTCACCCCGGAAGAGGCTCTTTCTGACGTTCAAAACGGTGAAAATGAAATCTTCGACCTTCTTATAGCCAATTACGGTGTGGCTCTCTTAGCTGATGCACGCAAAAGTCGCGAATTCATCTTTGTCTGTGTCGCAACTATTGAATTTAGTTACTAATGTTTGATGAATGATCAAGATCTAAATGCACATATAACCATGTTCAACCCTTTTCCGCGTTTCTTTAGCAAGAGTATTTTTCTTGCTCGTTAATCCAAAAAACCTCGAGTTCTTTTCTTTAGGCTCATTAAACTTACGAAGTCAATTTCAAGCGTTCTTTTCATAGGTATTTTTTTATTTCTCGTTGTCAGAAAAACATGGGTTCTCTTCTTCAAACTCATTAAAACTAACATGAAGAAGTATTTGAGCTTTGTTTCGAAGGACTTTTCTAGCTCACGCAAAACTAAAAAGCCACCGAGTTATCTTTTCCATGCTCGTTAAACAACACAACGAGAGAATTAGAGCCATTCTTTTCCTCTTTTTCAAAGCTCTTTAAACGAAAAAGTGACAAAGTTTTCTTCGCACTTGTTCGGTTTAAAATTTCATAGAAGAACAGGTTTTTCTGCTGTTGGACTGCAATTGAAAGTTTCACAAAGAACATTGAGTTTACTTCATCTCCTCATATAACAAATAGGTAGACATCCATAAGTTTCCTTGAATTTCTCCACTTTTACGGCTTTGATGGACTAACTCACGAGAAAAATGAACTATTTTGGGCTTACTATTCTACCTTCGCGAGTGCCCAGGTCATCAGGACATGACAAAGGTACCCCCCCCCCGGAGGTTGTCTTTCGACATTTTTCGGACTCTCTAAATATGAAAAATTCAACGATTTTACTCGTGCGGACTGGGTTACGCCTAATCGGACGAGGAAAAATTTGGACAAAATGGATACTCTGTGTTACATTTAAGAAAGGTCGTTTTGGCGACCAAAATCTTGAACATGGCACTTCCCAGAAAACTCTTTATGGGTTCGTAGAATCCTATCATCCCCATGAGTTTGCTTCATCTCCCGGTGTCCTACCTTTGGTAAATCATACAAATACTCTTTGGTGTTCATTAAGCCTCGATTACCTAGTACCACCATTAAAGTGCCTTGTTCAAGCGAGATCTCGCTATCTACTACTCCCTATATCAACAAAACCGATCATTATGCCGGAGAAATTATTTGTAAATGAGTTATCCCCATTTTCTCTTCATTGTTTCCCTTAAAGAACAAAGTCATCTTTCTATGTTTCATGTTGGTGATGTAGGATGCCTCGGTGCCTACCTTTCGACAGGATCTCTTCCTATCAACTCCAACATCTTATCTGAGAAGTTGATGCCAGAAGGCTCATCGGTACCGGATACTTGCAGACCTTCAGGTGGCCGGGTGATATTGTGTTTGATTGGGGGTTTTTCATCATTGGCTCCCAATCGAATGATTACATGAGTGTTTGACTTCAACTCCTTTTATTCACTCACTAGATTGTACTATGCATCTTAAGGACCATCATCATTATCGATGGCCACCTTCGTGTACGGTAACATTTTCATTATCGGCGGTAATTAGACAATTTCACATGTTCGACGTGACTCCTTCATTCGCATGTTGAGAAATATGTATTTTAAGTAGTGGGAGTCGAGACTGTGGGGCAAAATTTACATCATTACTGTTGTGTTTCCTTCCCAATTTAAAATATTTGTTTATGGAAACTGACTTGTTCATTTCGTCTTTGTTATGAAAGACACTTCCACATTATGCTTATTGGTGGACATATTCTTTATATCTCTATACTAGAGAAATCATGTTTATTAGCTACGGCATAGGAATACCCAACTCAAGAACGGAATAATATATTTTACGACATATGTTGTTGTTTCGAGTTTTTCCTCAATCCTAAATCTATTTAGCTCTGCTACACATGTTATAAAAGTATTTCAGCCATCATCTTCATCTCGACCTCACACTTTAGGGGCATGTTGTTACGGGTAAAATAACCTCCTCATTAGCTCGGAAGGATAAGATAAGTATGGAGAGAATAAATAGAGCCTAAACTAAACCTACTTCTGAGAGTAATGTGCCTATAACAACCAAAGTGCGTTATAATGCACCTAATCCATCAAAAGGTCGCGTTAGTGGCTGGGGCAATGCTCTGTTTAGCCTAGAGGGTAGAATTACTTGTGTTTTGAGTTTGAAACGGGGAAAAACCCGTGGAGAATGATTTGAAACTCCGGCTTTTTCTCATAGAGGTCGAGTGCAAAATAGAGATTTTGAGAGTGACCACTTATTGGGTCTTTCCAAAAACAACCTGAACTCTCCAAGAAAGGAAAAAAGCATGGAAATTTGAATAAACATATTGGTTTTCTGGCCGACAGGTGGAAGGAGAAAGGCAAGGTTTTCCCTCTCCATCTCCTATAAATGGAGTTGTGAGCTCTTGGTCCAAGGTCGAAGGTTTTTGAATACATGTGAAGCGAGCATTTATTTTTGTAGTGTGAAGGTCAAAGATCAAAGAGTTCATTGAGAACTTGTTGATTGAACATCACCACATTCAGAGAAAGAGATATTGGAAGAATGAGGAGGGCTTGAGTCTGGCTTGATAGTTGTAATTCTCCTTTTTTTATAAAACCATAGAACTATATTTTTTTTGTCCATTCAATGCGTCCAATATGGTTATTGTTCCTCAATTACCTATATAACATGAGATGAATGGCTTAGACATCCATTGTTTAATATTTACCATATGATAATTGATAGGAAATGTATATTGTGGTAGAGATTACACGGGTGCTTTGATTGATCACGGAGTCGAATTTGGAAGTGGTGAAGGAGGATCACAACCCATTTGTGAGTATACTCAAGAGACTTCAAGATCTAAAAAGGTAATCTTCCATATTATTCCATCAATTTGTTTAAGTTGATATGAACATATGTAGCCGCTATTTTGAACTATACGAAGCTAATCTTCTTTTGTACGCATAAAGACATGAAAGCCACGAGAGGGATATTCGAAGACAACAACTCAGAATTTTACTATGTGACTTCTTACCTCAAACACACTTCTTGGAATTGGCCAATTCAGAATCTCTTGGATCTTCTCTAGGTCCATCTTCAGCAACTAGACCAAGACCTGGAAATCCCAAGTAAACAAGCTCCTTGTTCATGAAACTACACTTCTTCAAATTTATCAACGATTTTCTCCTTTTTTAAGTATTTAAGCTTAATTTAATATGCTCCAAATGTCTTCCTTATTCTAGCGAAAGTAAGAATATCATCAAGATAGGCTATCACAAATTTTCTTGCATATTCTTTTAAAACCTTTTCCATCAATCTCATAAATGTAATTGGTGCATTAGTGAGCCCAAAGCATCACTAACCATTCACTCTAACCGTTGTTGGCCTTGAACGTAGTTTTCCATTCATCCCCTTCTCTAATCCTTATTTGATGGTATTTACTCTTCAGATCTATTTTAGAAAAATAATTTAGTCCACTTAAACAATCCGTAAACCATCCATATGTGGAAAGGGAAATCAATGCACAACCCGGTGATATTTTTTATTTCTCTAGAGTCGGTACACATGCGCCATTCATAGCCTTTCTTTGGGTGAGCAACATTACGACACACGGACTAAGGCTTTCTCTTATCAATCCTCTATCCAAAAAATATTGTACTGTCTTCTAAATTCTTCATTCTCCTGAGGATTCAATATATTTTGCTTAGTTTAGTAAACACGCACCGAGGTATTAAATCTATGAGATGGCTAATATGGAATTGGTGGTAATGCCCTTGGTAATTCACTTGAAAATTATGTCCTCATAATGATCTAAAATTTTTAATTTCCACGAAGATTGTCTAAATTGGTAGAAGTCAAAATTACCTTGGGTTTCCCCACAACGAGAAAAATGCATATCTTCCTCCTTGTTGACTTCTCGCGGCTATTCTTTTCCACTAAACAACATAATACTATTTCTAGCCGCTCCTTTGTTGCTTCATCCTTGAAAGGAAGAAATATATGTACTTCTTCCCATCCTTCTCTAAAGGTATAGGTGTTCCTCACGGCATCATGAGTGGATTTCCTATCAAAGCGCAAGGTCTTCCTAACAATATATGGCACACGTCCATTGGCATCACGTCATACGGTATGACATCTTTATATGTACCAATTTGTATCTCCACTCTACATTGTTTTGTCACTAAAATTTGATGTCCCTTACGTATCCATGACACTTTGTAAGGAGTAGGGTGTACCATCTTAACTAACCCCAATTTCGCAACAATATTTGTGGAAACAATATTAGCAGGTGCTTACACTTTCCAATCACAACGTTGCGACATTTTCTTTAGACTTGCATACGATGCGAATAAGCTCTTCCTTTGCGCGGCTCATTTTCTTCCTTCTCTACCTTAAGCAATACTCTTTTTAACAATAAGGACTCTCCTACCTCATGTGGTTCTTCTTTCCTCATGACACAGTTTATTCCTTTGCCTAAGATACATTCACGATACGCCAATTTGCTAGTTTATTATGAGGACAATCACATGATCTGTCCCCATTCTCCACATGTGTAACACTGAATTTCTCTTCCCACAGGAACTCTACCTACGGGTTCAAATATCCCTCTACCAGTCTCCTCTTCTGACAGGTCTACTACTCTAACCTTACTCCTACTTCGATACCTTGAGTGCGGAACCTAGATTTGGAGCTCCTCTTCCTCTTCTTGGACATTTACCCTATATTCCTGCGACTTTTGTTCTCAACATTTCTCTCTTCCTTCAAAGATGCTTGATATGCATCTTCAATTGTGTAGGACTCAATAGTGATTTCATCTTATGTGTCATCTCCAAGAAATTGATATATACGGCTACCTTTCTACATCCTTAACATCTCCTAGCATAATGCTCAACTTGTAAAACTTCTTCATGTACTCGTTGATAGTCATTCCTTTTTTTTGAAGTTATGTAACTCTACGAAAGAAAGATTCAATGGTAATATTTAGTCATGAATTACTTTTCAATTTACTCACCATTTTATCCCACTACTACTTAATCTTTGGCTTTCCATTCCTCTCTTCGGATGTTTGTAATTCATCCCACGAGATAGTTCATGGCCCTTCAATCTAGTAGCTATGAAGTTCACCTTCTCTTTCTAATCGACCTCCTTAAATTCAAAATACTTATCTAACGAACTGATCTAGTCTATCAGCTCTTCCACATTAAGGGTCCCTTCATACCATGTTCCACCTTTTTTCCACTTTCTTTGACCAACATCTTGAGAACTTTTGTGGTTTCATTTTCTTCCTTCTCTTCTTCCTCAAAGAAAAGTTCCTGCAGCCTTGGCATCCCCTCATTAAGTGCTCTCCTTTGAGTGGTTTCCATTGTCTCCATTATTGTGCAAAGATGTAGAATCTCTTCCAACAATTGCATTGGCTTCATGCTGACTACTGACCTATACTATCTCCTCTCTAAGTGGCATATTTGTTGCAATCCTTAAGAACAAAACTCAATTCTGTACGAGGGTACGATAAAAAAGAAATGATGTCGAGCAGGTCACTTTTGATGTATTCCCTTCAATATAAAAGCTTCTGCAATATATATATATATATATATATATATATATATAGGAACTATTTATATAATCAAAACCTTGAACTAAGGTTTTATCACAATTTCAAGAAAACTGTATACGCAATTTCACATATTTAACCCTTATCACGGATCATAGATTTTAAACATATCACAAATGACGGTTAAAAATTTATCACACATCGTGACTTATTACTTATCATAATATCGGGATCACACCAATCTCCTCATCGCATTTTACGGATTATCTGCCGAACGATGTGCGATATAAAGTCTCCGAGGAAAATGCGATATGCGTTAAAAGTATTCGAGCTAAATTCGATATGCGATAAGTAATAGAATGCACAACATTTCAAGAGAAAAAAATATGATTATGAACAAATATTAGTTTTATTATAAATTTCTTTTTGCAGCTTTTTTAAATCCCAAGGTTTAAGGCACTCCTCTAAATTTAATAATAAATTCTAAGGAATATGTTATCCGGTGGCTTACGTAAAATAATCATGTGCAAACAAAACAACTGATTCATTAAACGCGAGCCTTCACTACTATGGCACTATGATCTTCAATAATACAAGGAAAATAGAAAGGAAACAAATTTAACATAGGCGTAGTAATCTTTACGGAATAAAATTACTAAAATAAAACGATTTTTTCAACCGCCTTGATGTCTCAATTAACATTACATTCCTCCTTCTCTTAACTCTTCTCTTTCTACTCATTCTCTCTTTCTCTCTCCCAAAAAAAAAAACGAATGCAAATTTTTCCTTTTATTATTTTTTTATGTGGCTATCATGTTCAATCTCTCTAAAAACCTAATCCCTATTCTATAGGTTTAACACACACCTAGATAACATGCATAATATTTTTCATTTTAATCTAGTACTATATTAACTATTGCAATAAATAATTATTAAAAATAAATTCAAGAGGTCCAAACCCTCTTTACTAAATGATGATTGACCTTTCGAGTCGATAAAATTGATCTCATTTGAGAGGCTCCTACATCAATTAATGACCAAATTTATGACTAAATATACTACTAGACAATAAGTTAAGACAACCAATTAATGACTAAGCTAAAAATGACTAAAAGTTGGTCACATTATGAATCTTTTAATAAATTAGCTACTATTGGTCCTTTGAACGAAAAATAGTCGATTGTAGAAAATTCTAGTTGTTTCTTTAGTAACTAATTAGCCATTTTGTACTAGTGTTAAAGAGTCAGGCTTTTGGTGTTCTCATATGGGTTGCCACGTAAAAATTTTGCATTCAATCTATATGTGATTGATGTATTAGTTTTATGCTTGAATTTTTTTTGTTGGCTAAATAGTTTTTCAAATTTATAAAATATTGATTCACCCCCGAGGACCTCTTAGTATTTTCCTGGTTTCCAATAGATGGGTGTACATGCTAAAGATAAATCACACGCTTTTGAAACTTTTAAACTTTTCATGTATGTATTCAAAATGAAGCACGATCACATGTTAGCACTATTTGTCTTGATAATGGAGGAGAATATGCATCTAATTAATTTTAAACTATATTTTTTAACATGGGATTCAACATTAAACCATAGTTCCATACAATCCTCAACAAAATGATGTAGTAGAAAGAATGGCCGGAACTTTCTTAAATATGGTTTATTCCATTATATTTTCCAAAAATGTGAAATTGGTTTTTTGTATTGGTGTATTTATAAGTGCAGTTTATGTGGAAAACATGAGTTGATATCATGCTCTTGAAAACAATATTATTTAGAAAATATGGTATGGCCACATTCCTTTGGTGAAATATCTCCACGATCTTTGGTTCCACTAGCTATGTTATGCTTCCTAGGAACAAAGAATCAAACATGATGTAAATAGTTGGAAGATAGTCTTCTTGGGGTACTCAAGTATTGCCAAGGCATATCAAATTAATGATGAGTTAAACAATAGGATTTATTCTTTCTAGAATGTGATTTTTCCTTAAATATTCCAAGAATGGAAAATATATTGAGTAGAAACTTGACCATTTGGATAGATTCACCCATGTAAGGACATATCAAAAAATTTGATGATGATTTCACATCTTGAAGGGAGATCCATATCTTGATCAGTCTCTAGAATTTCCTTTTGAAGCACTACCTCCCCCTCATGAAGTTTTGGCCACTTCATCATATTATAAAATTAATTTAGGTAATTGATAGGATTGAAAAGCTAAACATTGATGGAAATTCAACACTATTTCAATTAGTTGAGGAAACCTGGACCATCTTGAAGTTTATAGCAAAGTGGCTCATTCAAACATGAGAATGTTCATCTGATGATGGAAGATAAAACCCAAAATCTCTACAGACGATATGGAGTTGAGGTGGATAATTCAAACATAGGTGATGTAGATGACATGGATGTTTCAAATGATTATGAATTGATTTGTCTACTTTGTGAGAAGTAATATCCTTCGAAGAAGTTGCTTCTCATGATAAATGGAAAGGCCATACAAACAATTTATAATGCTTTCATAAAGAATCAAACATGGAATTTGGTATAACCTCATTTTGATTAAATTAATTGGTCTCAGAAAGTCTACAAAGACAAGTAAAAATCAAATGGCTCCCTTAAAAAGCATAAAGAAAAGATCTTAGCAAAAGGATTTGCATAAAAACAACGCATTGATGATGGTGATACTTTCCCATAGTGAAAAATGAGAAATCATTAATACTTTATTTATATTTTTATCTCATAATGGATGGAATGTTGAAACCTGAATCATAATGAGATGGGGGAGGGAGGGGGGGTGAATCGGTAGTGTGAGCACTTATAAACTTTTTCTCCAATTATTTTATCTTCAAAAATGTAACTTGAAACACATAATTAGAGATTAGTGCATCCAACATAAACCGAAACCATGAAAGAAATCAAATAATGGACACAAGTATGTCTATTGGAAAAACAATTATCGGCAAAAAGCAACATCCTACTACTACGCTAGTCGATATTTTATTATCCCATTGAAAAAATTATGCATGGATAAACCTGCTCCTGAGACGGAGAAGACTCAACTCCTTGCATACTATGTTGACCCTTTGGCATACATGAGAATTTTTTCTCTTAGATCTCTGAGACTACCATCCATTCCAGGCCCACCATAATCAATGATCCTGCTTGGGTGCTCACGAACTAACAATCGACTCACAGGAACTCCTATCTATTGGTACTATCATGACCAATGAGCCTCGCCATTTTTAAGCCGATCTGTTCAACCACCATTGGACAAAGAAAACTAGTCCTTCTAGTGAATCCACCAAATTACTATATACTCAAGGCCTTCTTTGCCTTCTTCCTCCATGTGGGCCTCATTTCATATATTTTTAGGCGGACTCCTAAAACTTTCTCAACATGAACATAGTATAAATATATCATCAAATCTCAAACAAATATCAAATTTGTAGCATAAGTACCAATCAAAATATCCTCCGGACAAGTAGCAAAACAATCTCCTCAGAAACTCTACTCCAATCCAAAACTCCAATACCTCACTCACTACATAAACATAATGGTTTAAATAATATTCGGAGCTCAACACATTGTTGTGGCGCAAAGGCGATTCATAAAATATGCACTAGAGAACACATGCATCTTGCAAGCTCTTTGAAACACATACACTCTTACAACACAACTAAACAATCAACAATACGCCATTGAGATTTATCAATATGTAGATGAAATCAAGTGCTCAATTCAATAATTACACGGGACTACTAGGCATCACAACTTTTTTCATATGCTTTATTTGATCATATTCATCTCATTGACTCAATCAACCATTAACACAACTAGCCATTTTTCTATTTTAAAATTTATTCGACTTTTGGGAATCCCACAAATGTTTACGATAATTTCCAATCAAGGATGTCACCTCAACACAAGAAATTGGTTGATCGGGATGAGAAGTACGAAAAGAAATTCTCTTGAAATCCTCTGATTGCTCCCATAGCTGCGGAATCCATGTGACTAAGGCTATAAACACTCCCCACAAGCTTACATTCCATGGATTGAGGCTATATCCACTCCCCAGGGCTTGCATGCTGTGATTATGAACTGTCCAACTACTACCGCATGAGGGCTTTGTCTCCATGCGATTGAGGCTAAAGATAAATAAAAACATCAATCCTTTAGCTGGAACCTTTTCCACACAGTAGATCATCTTCTTTAACTCTTAATTTGACACCTCGAAGCCTGCGTATCAAGGATTTGCCTTTGATGAAATAGGTTAAGAACAATTCAATGACATTCAAGACCTATTCTTGCCAGCCTTAGTATGATCCAACACACTCCAACTCCTTAATCAACAACCATAACCTGTCACAAACCTCAAGGACTTGTGTCAACATCTCTAACTCTTTTGAAGCATATCCAACTCCTATGGCAACAACATCACTTAACAATCTAATTGCCTCCAACTTACTAAAGGAACCTCCAACACATACAAACTCATCTCATCACATGTAGTGACAATCCAATGTCTCCAATCCATGTAGAGACATATGCAGCATATGGAAGTAGCACTCCAACCAGCAGCAGCAACAAAATCTCAGAAATCAACATAGCATGCAAAACTTAAACCAATATTACATGTGGAATGTTTTATGGAAATCAAGCCTGGATAGATAAGTTTCCTAAAGTGTGGTGTTCTCACTTATAACAATAGATGAAAGACACTTCGACCTTTTCCTTAAGATAAATATGTAAGAGAAGAACACCTACTTGATCGCCCACTATTCTTCATCTCCCTTTTGTCACTTCCATTGCCTTCAATCAAACTAAACTCGCCCGGTTGGTACTGTGGTAGCTAACAGAAGGTAGAAAATGACATAAAGGCATATGATTTATTGTATACTTAATCAAGAAACTGAATCGATTACATTTGAAAATACACATGTATTAGGAAAGGAAGCAAGTCTCTTTATTATAAGGTAGAAGGATAAGTTGATGAGTTGGATCGATTCGATGTAAACTCTCTCAACTTGATCCTATCCTCATCACATCAACAACATTACTCCAACCTCATAACATTACTGCATAATACCTTGAAGAGTTGTGAGTCTTACCCTTGAGAACTCTACCAATTCCCATTGTTTCTACATGCACTATGATTAGTGCTCAATTTATAAGAAATGAGGGCGGTTTAACTGCATTAGTGGTCATTGAATGGATTTTCCATAAATGGATAGAGGTTTACCATTTCAATGGAATAGGAGGATAAGTGATTTAATGGCTTCATGGTGTTCATGTTTCAAAATTATCGGATAGTGTGATAGTTGGAACAACTTCTAGAAGTCACTAGAAAGTGGGAAGATTCCCAAAATTATGAAACATTTTCTCCCCGATCAGGCCAACACACTTTCAAGTGGGCCCGGATGCTGCTATGACACGGTATTGCATGAGATTAAATGTCTTGTAATGCACACTTACTACGATCCCAAAGGGGTGCGTTGATGGGCTCAATGGAGCACTTCCATTGGACTTCAAGCAATGAAACTTTCATGAATTAAAACCAACAATGGGATGACTTGTTTAAGGCAAGTAGCAGCACAATTTAGAGTATGATAGACCTAATTCTTATTGATATGGGTTTTGGGAGTAGTACCCAGGTGACATTGGGGGGCACTTTGTCCCCAATGTGAAATATGATATGTCGAGATCCAGTGAGTGAATCAAGAGCTGAGGAAGTTCCATATATTGCCTCATCCCTAATAGTCTAAAGTACTTAAGCAACCCATATTATCTAAGGGCTCTCAAAGTTCCGGGATCATTTAGAGCAGCATATACTATTCCTCATGTTCTATTTTTTCGCCATGTAATTGACATTTGATCTAATGAAAGCACGAAACCAAACCATAAGCTTAGTTAGGATCGATTCCATACGAAAAAATGGAGAAATTTTGAGCACAAAACACAATGAAAATTTTTGAATTGCACCAACCCATCCTATTTCCTTAGACATAGCATTGTATAGAACACGAGCCTCATTTCGGTTCCTTTGAAACACACACTTTTCGGCATCCAGGGTGCGTTGGTCTAGGGCATTGTATATTTACCCTATGAGCCCCCAAAACCATGAGGGTGCATGAAGCGAAGAACAAAGCTACCAATAGAAAGGTCATATCTCCTACCTGGTCTAAAATGACGCAGAAAATAATCCACATAATATATCACAATAAACTACTGAATTTCAAGGAAAAAACTAGCTCGAGCACCAAAAACTAAATGGTAAATGTGAAATGGTAAAAATGACATGATGATTCTTATTTTAAATAGTATTTTCTTATTATTTTATTTAATGAATACGACTATAGTTTTCACCCCATTTTTACTATTTTAAAACATGTATTTGCTATCTTTTCGGTGGTCCTTTGAGTGAGTTTATAAATTTGTTACAATTAATTTTGTTTGTACATGATCTTAAAATTAATTTGGACCACAGAGCACACTCTTATCTCTTTTCGAGCTGCGGTAAACATCAAAAAATGAACCTCTCTGAAGTCATCTTTCGGTGACCCTTTTTTGAACTCGAAAACATGAAAGATTGTCGAGCACTTGTCCTTTCGAGCTTGTAAAAAAATATTTAAACAAAATCTGCTCAGTATAAGTTTAACCTTTTCTAGATTGAGATAAATTATTTCCCGAAAAGGAACACCCCTAGTCGAACATGAGAGGTTCTCTCGGAGGTATTATTTTACGCTTTTTCGGATGCGAGAAAAATTTGTGAAAAAGAACTTGTGGAGTTTTTCTTTTTGTCCCTTTTTTCAAACTCTCTAAACATGAAAAAGGACTGATTTTTCACTATTGTTAAACTCGTTAAAACATCAAATAGTGATGGACTTGTCCACGTATTGACAAAATCCAAGTTTCACCTTCACTAGGCGGGATTAAACATCACATGGGAATGGATTCACCCAAAGGTGAAATTATACATCAAGCATATATGTTATCTCCTCAAGTTTGTTAAAAAATAAAGAGGTATTGGTCGGGGAATGGCGGGAAAATTGGAAAAGGGGATAAATCACTTTATGGGTATATTATTGTTGCGTAACTATTTTACCAGTGGGTTGAGGTGATGTCTACATTTAACAACACGAGGTGAGAAAAGCCTTTATTTTTATATAACAATGTGGTTACACAGGTTTGGTGTCTGCAAACCATATTCACGGATCACAAAGAATTTTTGCAACTACATGATGAACGAGTTGACTACCAAGTTAGTATTGTCGCATGATAATTCTACCCTTATTAGGCTGTGACTAATGGAAAAGTTAAACCATCAACAAGATTCATAAGCGTATGCTTTAATGAATGATTGGGGTTCATAAATAGAAACTTGCATTTAATCACTGTACTCGAGATATGTGAGCTTATCAAACCTCGGTGAGAAACGTAACTTTGATTTATTCCCTTTCGACTCGTTTACGATGCCGGAAGCTATCTTACCAATTCGATACTTGAAATTCCATCATTGAAACTCGCGGTCGACCTACTACCTAACACTTTTGACGAATGCACACATGGGCGGGAAAAATATTGAGAGGGGTGGTGAATCGGTGTTTAATCTTTGAAATTTAAAGAAAACTTTACTTTTCTTTCTCTTAAACCCATACGCTACTTTACGAAACCAACTCGCATATATACGCGAATATCCTTAAGAAAACTAGCCTATGTCCCGAGAGATATTATTATGCATTTAATTCTTTACTTAGATCATTGCATAATTCATTCATTAGATTTTTATTAAGCGAGTAAGCATGTGCGGTAATAGAATAAACCATCACACATAAGCAACACACATGAACACCGGTATTTGGTGGAAACCCGATTAGGGAGAAAACCCTTAGTTGTTGTAAAATCTCTTGTCTTCAATATTTATTATAAAGAAAACTTCTTACAATTTTGTACTAACGTGAACTCATACCGGCACGCGAGCACCCACTGCCGGAAAGTGCCTTCTCTCATTTCCGGCCACTACGGAAGGGCTCCAACCCCGGTCTCGTTTGACCTCTCCTTGAAGGGAGCTACTACCCCCCTGCTCTTGTTTACCAACCTCTCTTGGAAGAGGCTACAACCCCCTGCTCTCATTTACCATCTACCAGCACAGAGGAGCTCGCCCCTCACCCGAAGGCCGACCTCGGCTGCTGCCGGACCACGTTTCATCAATTTCCATACGGATCCATCGACACGACATACCTTGTAGGCCACTTTTCATCAGATTTTCAGGTGGATTCCTCCACACATTTAACCTCAACATACATCAAAGTGAACTTTATAACCCATCAATTCATTCATTGAATCATCAACCATTCAAGCAAACAACTTGATCTTTGATCAACATAATTAGTAGCATAATCAACATTCAAACAACCCATATATCTATGAATACATCATTGACGGATAGCGGTAAAACAACAAAATAGATCGGACATTTCGTTATACTTCCAGTGAAAACCCTAGATTCCATACGTGATTTTCTTTCACTAAACACACGTGTATACGGCCGCTTTCATGAGAACGAACCTGCGTATACATATGCATATTTCGAACTATCCTCATATTCCATACGCGCTTTTGAGACCAACCCACGTATATACGCGTTTTCTCTTCCACGAACACAACGTATAGATGCGTAACCATTTCGGGAATGTGCGGCTCTTGAATCGGATAAGCAATTGATCTCATCCTTTACTTGACAAAGATTCGCTAGATCACGGTCTAAACATTCCATAAGCGAGATCTAGAAAATACATGTTCATTTCAGATCTGGAGATCCCTGCGTCATCATTTTCTTCATAGGTGCATTGCAGGGTCGGATCAATCAATAAATTGTTACCCATTCCATGAGATATACTTCGGTGGTATTCATTAAAACCAGGACCTATGCATGCTCTTGCACTATGATCTTCTTCTCCTTATATAGATTTAGCCTTTGTATTACCATGGTCAAACCACTCAGCACGGTGGTATTCACGGAGCGGGATCAAATAGATAATCTAGCATTGTCTGTGGGCCAATACCATGGTCATGTCCCTTGGTTTTATAAATTTAGAGCGCAAATAGGCATACGCTACTTGGTACGTACTTTTTCGCGTACATACTCTATACATACACAAACCGCGTATACCTTGTGACATATTATATTTATCATTTCTCGACGCAGAATTATTATTTCTCTTGTCTCATACGGGCGGGCTTGTGAATGCATGGTATTACATCTTTAACACATAGGTTGCTATCCAAAGACGACTTCATCAAGTAGCTTTCCATCGGACAACACATTGCATCATGTTGTGTGATCCCCCTTTGGACTTGATGGCAACCATGATGGTGTTTGATCACCAAAATAGATAGATTCATTGAATATAACTATTATTCCAAACACCATGATGTCTCCCCTTTGACATCGAGGGCAAGGGTGGATCAAAACCAAAACAAGGTTTTTTCTTCTTTAGTAGAAAAAAAGGCTGCGTAGATGCGATGTGCCTTTTGAAGTGACCATGCTCCCCCACCCCAGATTCATGCTAAATCTTCAAGCATATTTTTCAATGAATTACATGACTCTATTGCTTTCCTATGCGGACTCATCGCACATCAGTCCAACCAAGTGGATTTACAAATTTGAACAAGTCCTTACGCGGTAAGATATAACAATTTACATCATAGGTCTTAACGCCTTTTTCATCAAAATTACAAATATGAATTTTTATAATCAATGTCACCAAAAATACTTCAAAGAGAGATCATGTTATTTCGGAACCATCATAATGCCAACAATGCATTACTCTCCAACAAGCTAATGCTCCCCACACGAATACGTATCTGTTCTTGAGCCATCTCCTTGTTTTCCATAACGAGAGAAAAAAAACAAACGCTTACTGTCTCCATTGGAACTCGCGTGTATACGCTTCGAGTTCATGAAACCGCATTATGGAAAGTGAAATACTGAAAAATTTCACAAGTCCATCTCCCCACAATTTCTACCACTTGTGCTGTCTTCTTTACATCGGATGCCTTTCAGCGAAATAAACATAACCGAATTACCAATCCAACCATGAGAATCACCATATATTGCTCCCCACGAGATGATACATTATAATCCCTATAATGTATCTCACATCACTATCATACGGTCATTATGAGAAGTAAGCTTTAAAAGTGGAAGGCTGTATTAGGATTATTATCCCCCTCGTTTTTTGACCCGGTCCTCCTTCTTTTTCGATTTGTGGAAATTTCTTATTGTGTGCTTCAAAATTATCCGATTTCTCGAAGGATCTATTCATCCTTGCATTCTTTTTTCATGTCATACTTGTTACAAGAATAACATCTTGTGTGACCAAAAAATTAAGCATAGGGATCATAATGTGTTTTTCTATTCTTTCTTATATTGCAATCGGTACCTTTATGACCAAACTTGCGCATGAAAAACAATATCATAAAGAAACACGAGTACCTTTACGTGTAGAATGTTTGTTTTTTTGTGGTGAAACAATCTTGTACACGTAATTGGTACTGTAACTTGTACCCATAATTATGACATTTAAAGCATTCAACAGTATTTATCAAAGGAGAGAATGATTTCTTTTGAGAGTTCATGATTGTCGGTTGACCTTTTGTTTCTTTCAACACTTCGGGTTTGCATTGATATCCTTTGAATCTTTTACTTTCTCGTGAACTAGATTCTCCTTTAACGGTGTCATGAAAACCAAGACCAAATTTAACGAAGGACAGCACATTACTAAGAATATTGTCTGGAGATCTTACTACTATCTTGAAACCTCAAGAGTTTATCTTTTTCTTCTAATTTACCTTTCAGAATGTTTACCTCAACCTCCAATATTTGGAATTTCTTCTTCATATTTTTTTCGACCCTTCTTCCTTCTTCTACTTGATCATTCAATTTTAAAATCTCTTCTTTCAACCCATTTTCTTGTTCTTCAAAAGTTTGTAAAGTTCTTCATTCTTATTATTTGATTTTTCCGGATCTTCTTTGAGAGAGATGATTTTTACTTCAAGTCCTTCTTCTTCAAATGATTGTAGAAGTTCTTCATTCTTCTTATTTGATGTTTTGAGATACGCTGAGAGAGATGATTTCTTCTTCAAGTCCTTCAACGCGAATGGTTACTTCGCCATTACAACCTTTGATATTTGTTTATATGTTCATTCATTCTAGAGATCACATCTTTGTAGATAGGTTCCTTCTTTTTAAATTGATATTCATCATTGATCTTGAGATTTTCTTCTAGACCCATGTTGTTACTTTCTTATCATTTTCACTATCTTCACCATTGCTTGCATAGGGAGGGGAAGTGAGTCACGAAGCAAAGGGATTAATACCTTTTGCATCATCTTCATTTTCTACTAGTACCACGATTTAAAGGATATCTTCTTTCCTTGAGTAGCCCTCTTCTTTTGCTTCCTTTTCCATGAGCACTTGCGGATCTTGGTCGAGAATATTCTTCATCCTCATTTGACACTTCATCTCATTATCTTCATTTGTATAATAACTCTTTCCCTTTTCAAGTTACCCTTTATCATGATTTTCTTCATAAGGACATTTATGACATAATGACCAACATCTTCCACAAAAAAAACACTTGAAGGAAGCTTACCTGCGAATCTTCCGGTACACAGTACAGGTCTTCTCACAAAATTTTCTTCTTCTTCTTACGATATATAACTCGATTCCTTGACAACTTCCTTTTTCTTTTCCTTTCATTTTCCTTAAAGGCAACTTCTTTGATTTGAGAGGACCTCCTTTTCTCATTTCAAAAGCGATCGAGGATACCATGTAGTTGAACAATAGTAAGAGTTTTACAGGATCTTTCCTTTCTTCAATAGTTGATACTTTTGACTCAAATTTTGAAGTCAAAGATCTTAAAACTTTTTCTACCATAGTAGTGTCGATTGGTTTCACCCAAATTTCTCATGCGATTTACAATATCATCTAGAAGTAAAAAAGCGGCAATACTCTCATCTATGCATCCTTAAATTTTCATATTCAATTACGAGAGTTTGGAGTTTTGCTTTTACCCTTTGTGTCTCCTTCATAGCTTAGAATGATTTTTGTCCCATACTTATTTTGTTAGATTTAGCTACATCACTTTAACAAATTCTGATTCGGACATGCTTCCTAATAAAACATTGATTGCTTTGGCATTGATTTCATATTTCTTCCTTCTGTTTGCATTAGTAGGAATAATTGTTGAATGCGATAGCCTTCTTCCACGATTGCCCATACTTACGCACCAGACTTTAAGTATGCTTTCGTATCTTCTAGAATAACGGATTACTTCCATTGAATAGAGGTGGCCTTATAGAAAATACTCCTTCACATGACTTCATTGCGACGAATCTCCTTCAAGCGATCAAGCACGCGAAGGACTGCTACGACACCAATTGTTGGGAAAAATAGAGGAGGGTGATCGAATCGATGTTTAATGCGCAGTAGAAAACCTTTTACTTTTTTCTTTCTCTTAAACCCATACGCTACTTTCATTTGAAACCAACTCGTTTATACACATGGATATCCTTAAGAAAACTCGCGTATGTCAGGGTCTTATTATGCATTTAATTCTTTACTTAGATCATTGCATCATTCATTCATCGAAGGATGTTTATTAAGCGATAGCGTGTACGTGTGTGAGAATAAACCATCTTTTAATAACTGAAATGAACACTAGTATTTAAAATTCAAACCCAATTTGGGAAGAAAAACCCACTGGCACATTGTCGTCTCTTGTCTTCAATATTTATTATAAATAAAACTTCTTGCAATTTTGTCTTAGGTACGGAACTCATGTGACACATAGGCACCCACACAAGAAGGCTGGAAACCTTCTCTGCGTTCTCCGACCACTACTAGAAGGGAGGCTCCAACCCCAGTCTCATTTACCGACCTCTCCTCGGAAGGGGCTACTACCCGCTCTTGTTTACCAACCTCTCCTGGAAGGAGCTACAACCCCTGCTCTCGTTTACCATCTACTGTGGAAGGATCTACAACCCCTCCTTGAAGGCTTCGACCTTGACACCACTACGATGCGGGTCCATTAGCTTCCCCAACATACCTTGTGGGCAAATTTTCATCAAATTTTGAGATGGACCCACTCCACACATTTAAACAACATACATCAAACTCAAATTTATAACCCCATCAATTCATTCATTGAATCATCAACCAATCAATCAACGACTTGATCTTTGATCAACATAATCGACGACATAATCAACATTCAAGCACTTGAGATCTACTGTGAATACATCATTGACGGGGGATAGCGATAAAACGACAAAACGGATCGAGAAATTTCATTCCACATACTTCGGCAAAACCCTAGATTCCATCGTGCTTTTCTTTTCAACGAACACACGTATATACGACTTTCATAGAGAGAAACTTGCATATACATACGCACATGTTGAGGACTAATATGTATTCCATACGCGCTTTTGAGACCAACACACGTGTATATACGCGCTTTCTCTTCCACGAACTTGCGTATAGATACGCAACTTTTTTCAAGAGTGTGCAACTCTTTAGATCGAGATAAAAAAATCAGATCATCCTTTACTTGACAAAGGTCGCCGGATCTTTGATCTAAACATTCCGCAAGCATATCTAGAAAATGTAGTCATTTCAGATCTAGAGATCCTCGTCATCATTTTCTTCATAGGTGCATTATAAATTTAGATCAATCAATAAAATGTCACCCATTCCATGCGGTCTGCGAGTGAGTATTCCATTAAAACCTAGACCTATGCCTTTTGTTTTCTTTTTCTGATCTTCTTCTCCTTATATATATTTGGCATACCATCGTACACCATGAGTCAAAACCACTCAGCTAACGATGGTATTCCTGGAGCGGGATCAAATAGATGTCCAATGCTCATCTTGTGGGCCAATACCATGGTCATGTCCCTTAGTTTTATAAATTTAGAGCGCAAAAATGAGCATACGCCTTTCTTGGTACGTACTTTTCAACGTACATACGCTACATTGCCTTTACAAACCGCGTATACATTGTGACATATTATATTTATCATTTTCTCCGACCTTACGGAATTATTTTCTAAATATCATGTGGGCCCATTTTGTAGATGCATCATTCTTACATCTTTAACACATAGGTTTCTGTCTACAAAAAAGACAACTTCATCAAGTAGGTTTCCATCAAGGACAACACATTGCATCATATTTCTAACATATTTTAGATCTCATCCATCTAGATAAAACATTGTGAAGCCACATTAGTCAACGAAGTACATAAGAGACGAATCAAGGCGCAATATGACCACAATGTCAAGCCTTACACCTGTACGGGAAGAGACTTGGTCTTTCTTTATGATCGAGAAGTTGATAAGATAGGAACGAAGGTCGAACCATTATGGTATGTGCTATATTTGTCAGCGTGTTACGGCAAGGGTTCTTGAGTTAGTAGATTATGATGGGATTCCATTGTCACAGTAGTTCCATTGTACAAATATTTTTCCACTATATCTGCTTTTTGAAAGACCTTGTCATTTCGGATTGCAACCCTATGACATACATTCTATCACGTTAATTGTTGGGGAAAGTACTCAAAATGGATAGTCATTTGCGAAATTTGATTTGGAATTCATCAAATCCAAGTCAAAAAAGTTTTGGCATTCCAACGAGATTGACATGACCTTCCCTCGTGTATGCCCGAGTCTACATCGAACCATCCATTTTGGATGGTCTTTATTTTTATCGCATCTTGAACCATGGTATGGAGATTTTGATCTATCTACAAACCCAAATTTTCCGACCCAATACCTCTCACTCACAACAACGACATATTTGATATGGCTTAATTTTATCTGATCATTGGTGACACACTTTATCACTAAGTGACATCGATACGATTTTATGTAGTTACACTCATGAGGAGGTCGAGAAAGTTTTAAATGATTGTATGTTGTTGCACTGTGTTGGACATTTTAGGTTTTCCTACCACACAAAAAGATTCTAAAACGGCTGGTTACTTATGGCCTACCATATTTCTGTTTGCATTCTCACGATCAAAGATTGTCATGATTTTCATATATTTGATCATAGAACCCATGTACCACAATACCAATGCATCTTTTCATCGTTGTAGGACCATTTTCCAAAATGAGCATTGACTTCATGACATGTAACTCTCGCTCTATCAGAGGACATGGTTATATTATTTTCGTTGTTGACTATTTTACCAAGTGGGTGAGCGATGGCTACATTGTCGCTTGTACGAAGACAAGCTTGCTTTATTTTCTTTCGCATATGGTTACGGGGTTTGGTGTACCACAAGCCATAGTCGCACATATCATGGAAATGATTTTCACAACTACATGATGATTGATTTGACTTCCAAGTTCGGTGTCGCATGATAGTTGTACCCTTATTATCTTGCAAGCTAATACCAATTTGAATCCATCAACAAAATTATTAAGTGTATGGTTTAATGAATTGTTGGGTTTATTATTGAAGCGGG
The DNA here is from genome assembly GCA_034641835.2 of Pinus albicaulis. Lineage (NCBI taxonomy): Eukaryota > Viridiplantae > Streptophyta > Pinopsida > Pinales > Pinaceae > Pinus > Pinus albicaulis. The sequence goes on from CM076584.1 coordinate 537,787,317, forward strand.
ATTTAATCATGTACTCGCCTTTGTCGGCTTATCGAGCCTCGGTGAAAGTACGACTAGATTTACTCACCTTTCATATGGTTTATCGGTATAGAATCCTATCTTCAGGATTCAATGTGAGGGCCCATTGTTGAAATTCACGATTGACACAGCACGACACTTACGACGAGGGCACATCCTTTAGATCTCATCCATCTAGATGAAACGCGTCTGTGGGCGTGCATCTTCCAACGAAGCACGAAGGAACGTCGAGGGCGCAATATGAACATGGTGTCAAGCCTTTTCGGAAGAGACCTAGTCTTTATTTTTGATCGGGAAGATGATATTATAGGAGCCAGAAGAAATTTGAACCATTGTGGCATGACCTATATTGTCAAGCGTGTTGCGGCAAGGGTGCCTATGAGTTGGTAGATTATGATGTGATCCATTGTCACGGCCACAGATAGGTTATATCTTAAATGTTACTATGCTTGATTTTGTGTAGTAAACATTGTGAATATTGTATTATGCTTTCATTGCATGTGTTTCACAATGTATGTAAAAGTTTTTCATGTTGTTTAGTAATCCGCTTTGAATTTTTTTGCGGATGTAAGAATCTTCGGGCAGATTTGTTAGTTGTACGTGGTACTAGTCATAATATACAAAATCTATCCTCGACAACATGGGCCATCTTCTCTCCCAGTGGTGAGTTCGTGGGTTTTCAAGGGATTTGTATCGATCGATCCACCAAAAATATCGTTGAGTATAGCGCATTGGTGGAACTCCTCTATGACGCCATTTCACTTGGCATTGATGTATCATCGTCTGTTGGAATCACAACTTGTCGTACTACAACTTACTAGTGTTTATACTATCTAAAATCTATCTATTCATCACATGTTCGTTAGAGTTCATATTTTAGAAATTCATTTTTGTTACATCCAATATCAACACATTGCGAGCTTTAACACTTTAGCGGGATTCTTTAGTGAATTACATATTGAAAAATAGCATTTGAAACATATGTAAAAATGTATTTTCAATTCACATCACACAATTAAATAGGATTTCATATAACCATAGGAAAACATTGAAAGTAAAATAGAAATATAATCGGGTTTTTAAAAATAATTATGTCCCGAACACGTTGGTATGACCTAAATGTATGTAGACATAACATATACTAAGTAGATCTGATGGTTCTGCATTGGTAGGTCTTTGCTTGGGATGTGTCTGCACAATAGCCTCATCCATCGGCTAGGCACAACAATGGTATGGCACTACAACCTCATCGGTAACTCACCAGATCTAGCCATCAGGTATCCCAAGGTACTTCGGCCCCACTCTACATGTTGTTGTAACGCCTAGAGCGGAGTCTCGACCAAATCCAAATCCCGAAGGACTTCTCTCCCGAAAATGCTCTCTTGTTGGTTCACCCTCCTGATATGCATGACCCAATGCTTGTGAAGCAGTGCCCACATATACATACATAAAACATCTTTATTTTTGTCTTAGAAATAGAAAAAACAAAAAATATGTAAAAAAAAACCCAAAAAATAAAATAAAAAACATGGTCAAAAAACATTTTACCTATAGCACCACATTGAGCGTCGAGTGGTAAAATCAAATGCAGGTCTCCAGAAAATCCATCCCTGCATATTGATTCTCCTCTATGATGATATGTTGTCGCCGGATCCAAGTAAATAATGCGGTGGATAATGAGATCAATGAATGAGCAACATGTCTGGCCATGACTCTACCTTTGCGCATCGAAATGGATCCCACAGCACCATCACAACCCAGTAATACGCAGTGTGGCTACATCGATGGAGACTCGCTCCCAAAATGAAAGTGATCCAAGATCGATCCATAGCTAAAATTCTTCATCTTACCACTTTTAACTTTGTTCAGTTGTTCTTTCATGCGGGGTAGTTATTTAGCCCGGTTGAACACGGTCGGCTTGAGACACTCCATAGCATACTACATGTATGATGCAGCCGTGACATGTAGTGTCATGCTCCTAGCTAACTTTGTGATAGTGAATAGGAGCGTTCGCAAAGGCATATCATGCACATTTTTTATGTTTATATTTCCATCCTTTCTAGGGTATATACCTAGGTGAAAAAACTATTGAATGTAGTCCTTCTTGTCTCACTATCATACGGAACCAACGAGGAAAAGGGGGCACGACATCTCGACAAACTTGTTATAAAGTAAATGTGTAACCAATATTGGGAGTACTTTGTCCCAAATTTTTGAGTAGGGAAAACCCCATTTGCGGGACGAAGCAATCTGTAGCCTAGGTTGGGTCTGTAAGAGAACATGTTGGACTTTTGGATTTCTAGCTCACCTTAAATGAAAAGTGATAGGATAGATACCCTACCTCGGTCAACGCTTTTGTGGCTGGAAACTTGCTGTGACGATCCTCCAATATTTGTCTTCACATGTCACGATCTGTCGGTGATGATGTTGTACTGCCGAGTCAAGTGAACGATATTGACATATGAGAATATAATTTCACTTACAACTATTCGATTGGTAAAGGAGAATACGAACATTTTGCATATAATTAAATATAAAATTGGAACAAAAAATCGGTCATGTATTATTGATAGAGAAAATAATTTTACGAAGCCTTAATGCCTTGACGTTGTAAACCTCCTTCAACGGAGGTTCGATCGGTATGTATCAAGCATTCGTTCGGGATCATGTTCGGTGAGGAAATGGGCCTAAACTCTCTCTTGACAATGGTTCCTCTCTTCTTTATTCTACACACAGGATATAGTAATGAGCATTCCTTCATTTGAATCAATGTGAAAAGAAAGAATTTATAGAGAGGGAAGGAGGAGGTGGTTTTGGATCCCTCATAAGGTGGAAGAGAGGCCTAATCCTTTGGGCGGTTGTATAACGGTGTGAGAACGACAAACGAAAGGGAGAGACGGACATTATTTAGCCAAACAAACCATGATTACTCCACTCACGAAGTTGATAAGCATGGAAAATTCATCTCTATTTTTAAAAAGCTTTCCAAAACCTTGTTCCGATGTGGTGCCCTTCGGGAGTAGAGTGTCAAAGGGCACGGGACCTTTATTAATTTCTCTATGGGTGAGATGCCATGACTTCCTACTGATGTGACCCAAAATCACATACTTTTGAAGGCCTACTTGAGGAATGATCAACAAAGAAAATGTTCTTGACATGCCAAGGAGTCTGATGACACTTATAGCAAGGTAGCAAAAATACACGAAATTCAACGGAAATGGTCCTCCAATGTTCGGGATGGGATTGGGGACCATGAAAAAATAATGTGTAACGGATGCCCCCCTTAAGTATGAGATATGAGAGAGAGGGAGGTGAAATTCTTTATCGAGAACATCAAGGCAAAACATCGTCCTCGGAGTCTGAGAACAGTATAGCTGATGTCTATGATACATGAACATGTGGTATGGGCGTAGACATACGGGATGAAGTACATCCAATAATAGATCCAAGGTATGGAAGGAAATGGCATCCGATGGAAAGGATCATGAAATAGACTCAAGAATGGTCACAACCATCCAAATACGAAGATTCATGCATATAGTCATGATAAACCAAATCGTCTCACGACATGGGATTTTGTCAAAAGACAAAATCCGAGGTCTTGTGCTCCATCTAGGCCCAAAAAAGTACAAATTCAAGCATGTGAATTATTGGTTTGAAGTCGAACATGCAAAAGAATTTCCTAATTACCCATTTTATGTTGAAAGTTGTTAACATGCATGAGAGAAACCATGAGTGATGACAATTTCTCTCAAAATACAACTAGTACAATTCATTGAATGTGAATAGTGAGATGAAGTCCAAACCCCTACGAAATCACTCGATTGAAGGCCAATTAGCAAGGTTATGTCATCAAATGTGAAGAATTTTCCAATAGAGCTACGGGGTTCAAGGTTCCGAAGGAGTCTACGGGTCTACTTCTAGATAATGAAATTTTGAAGTTGACGAGTGGCCAAGTCGAAGAGAGGGCCATAATGTTTCCCACATCATCGACACGAGGCAAGGAGAATAGATGATAGTTAATCAAGACTAAATAGAGGATGAGGATTGAAAACTACGAAGTAACTTCTCTTGAAAATATTGGCAACACGACTGCGGAATTTGGAAGTATTTAAAATCAGGATGCCGAGGTCATGATGACAGAAGCAGGCGATAAGAGAGTAAGCAGGATAAGCCAAACACATGGAAGAAAAATGATGAATGGGATGCCCTAATCGACACGAATTGCGAGAGAAATGTCATGTTCAAAGGGAAAGCGACATCTTTTGCGTCTGGCGAGAACGGGTTCCATTTTCCCCCACCATTTATGACGAGTACCCCAATTATTTTTGGAAACAGCTTGAAGGGGATAGCATATTCTTTTAATATAGGTTGCTTCCTTACAAATCCATCCTAGTACATTTATGAGCACGGGAAGGAGGAACTCGGTAATTTCATGGTGACGATTTCCGATGTCATTTTATGTTTTAACGAGTTTGACAAAGGAAGAAATCGACGTATTTTTTCATTTAGAGAGTTTGAAAGGAAGCGGAAAAAAAAACTCCATTAGATCCCTTTTCGTAGGTAGTTTTATGAATCCGAAAAGGAGTGAAAACAATATCTCAAAGAATCTCTTAGTCGTGATTGGCTAAGGTATTCCTTTTTCATATATAATCTTTCCCGGCCAGAAAAATGGGTAAACGTGTGCAGGAAGATGACGTTTCACAACCTTTAACGAAGTTCAAAAAACTTGAAAGTCTTGGAATTTTTTTCAATTTTTAGAGTCGGAAAGGAGTGAGAAGATGACTCCCCAGGGGTGACACCGTGTTTTTACCAAGTACGAAAAAGTAATAAAATACAACTAGTCACTTCATCATCATCATGTTTGGGACTTGCTTTGCTACACAAGAAAGCAAACGTAGAACCCATTTCGAAATGGTATTAAAATAATTGAAAAATAAACTCAAAAACCCTGAGTGGGGTTTCGAAAATGTAAAATGACGGAAATAGTAAAAACAATTTACTTTTCACCTTTTTAAAAACACAACGCGAGCATTTTACCATTTTTAACTATGATATTATGGAGATGGTAACGGACAATCCGGAGATCGATCGCAAATCCGCTTTTTCAGTGAGAGCTCTCAACTTTTCACTGCATTTTAAACTATGTTTCATGTCACCGAATTCTCGAATTTTTTAAATTTTGGGGAAATATTATCAACGATTGGGTGCGGCGGTCGGCATGGGTTCCAGGCAAATTTATAACCCAGCTACTCAGGAGGTCAAAAAAAAAAAAAAAAAAAAATGTGTGTGCGCCCCCGTTCGGTTATGGAAAGGTGAATTGTTTTAACC